>VDFB02193867.1:653042088-653085698 GCA_007258455.2 Sequoia sempervirens
CAAATGATCTCTAACATGCTCTATATCGATCCCATTGTCTGATGCAATGTGGGAATATGCCTCCAACAGGTCCTCAGCCAAACAATGCAGAGTCATGCATGACATATCTCTTGTAAGTGCATCAAGTTGTGTATGAGTAGGGATGTCAGCCACTGTAAAAGGATCCATGGTGGTCAACTGTGCTAAAAATGGTGTGGATCGAGAATGTCTAGATATCAAATACTGACCTACATGATCATTAGATATCCTAGTGGTGGCAGCCACAATGTCACCTACAGTGTCAATTGCTTCCTTTTGGGAAGCAACGACAACCTCATCTGCTATGGGGGCTAGAGCTGGGGTGAGAGCAGGAGACCTGTCACCAACCAATACCCTAAACACTAGGGGTGGTCTATCTGCTCGACGATAGGTGGGCCTATCAACAATCCTACCATGCCCCTGACCAACATATGGTGGAATGTCTAGGTAGTTAACTTTGAGGCCCAAATGGACCTCACCATACAACTATTGAACAAAATACAATGGAATCTAGTCATTGTTTGGGTATAGACCATGTGCTATGAGAAATCGTGGGTAGATCAATGAGGCCATAGCATGATCGACACACCTAGTGACCTGGTATCCCCTAACCTTATGCATATTTTGATAAAATGGAAAACAAGTGGCTTTTATCATTTCTTTGGTGACACTATCTTGTATTTGTTTAAGGGGAACGTCACCATGTACTCCTTCTCGCATGCGGGAAAGAATAGCAATCACTCTGTCTGGGAAATATGCACTAGTCCTCTCAAGTTCATCTTTTAGGTTTTCTAGACTATGCAATATTAACATGCATGGTTCACTATATATCCCCAGGTTTGCACCCTGTGCTAATGAATCTCTCAATTTTTTTATCTCATTACTAGTATTTGCAAACAAAGAATCTGGCATAGGTGGAACATGATCTGCATTTTTGATGTTATATATACAGTACACCTAAAAAACAATGAGACTTTGGTAAATAATATATCTAGATAAAGAGAATACAAATCTAAAATAGAACTTGTAATAATCCATCTACTCATCAATAATATTTTCATACTATTAACTTGATTTAAAAATAATTGGGAGACAACTATAATCTATAACATAGCATCCTTAAATGGTTCAAATTTTAAATGAAATGATGAAAGAAATAATAAGAATACAAAGATTAAAGTATAAAATCATTTGAAAATAATTGGGGATAAAAATATTTAATATAATAGTTGTTAACATAAATGAAAGTTTCAATTATATAGCCAAGAACATCAAAAAATTATAGATTGGAAAGAAAAATAAATATCTCATATTACTTGAATCAAATCTAATAAAGTTTGACTTCATTGCATACTTGTTATAAATATCTCACATGAACCAATGAAACTCAATGTGTCTCCAAATTACATAAGAAGAGAGAACCTAAATGTGAAAAAGAAAAAGAAAGAACCATCTTTTGTAATGAGTTTGTTAAAATTTAAAACATTCAAGAACCCCAAAATGGTTTGAAATTGATGAGCATAATTGAAATTCTTGAAGGCAAGAGGTCATCACAAACCATTCGGTTGTGGGCTTCAAAAAATTTCAATGAATGGTTTTCCAATAAGATGTATTAACCAAAATATTCCAAATTTTTATACAACTACTAAAGATGTACAAAATGAGACCTTTACTAAATAAATTTCAAAGATTCATGTAAACAAAAAGTTTGATCGAAATAATATTGTTGTTAAAGTTTTTTTAATGCATTCAATTCTATTGTAAATAATAGTAAGGAAAAAGATAAAAGAGTTGCTCATAGACTAATAACATCATTAGTAACAAATTAAATAATTAAAAGGCTCAATTATTAAGGTAAACTTGTCTTGAATTAAGCCTAAATCATAAAACATTATCAAAAGTAAAATAGATCAATAAGATCATGCTCATAGAGAAATAATAACATCATTAGTCATACAAATTGGGCTTTTAAAGCAAGGCTCAATTATTAAGGTAAACTTGTCTAAGAAGCTAATTAATAGGTACATTAATCAAAAGGTGATTACTAATAAGATCATGCTTTCGAAGTTGTCATTTTATTGAAAATCATAGAAATGGGCTTTACACCTAGGCTTCCATGATTTCGATCAGATAGAAGATAATAGCACATAGATGAAATAACAATCACTCTAACTCTAGATTTACATATGTTGGAGGCCATGATTTTGTTATCAGTAAATTTATGGAAATACATATTATTTTGAGTTAAAAGTTTAAATTTATTTTTCTTAAAAAATCACTTTTATATAAATGTAGGTGTTTTGGAGAACAAAGCTATAGTATGAATAAGTGATTGAATCGATGGCTATAAATTTCAAGGTGGGGAATTTAACCCAATTAAAATGTGGCTACTATTATTACCTAATTAACTAATTTATTTATTTAATGAAATTTCTTAATTATTTTGATCAATGAATTGATTGAATTATTTTCAATTTTTATCTAATTTGATTAAATATGTTAAATAATTTGATTGAATTACATAATAAATTATCATGAGTTTTTAACCCAATTAAAATGTGGCTACTATTATTACCTAATTAACTAATTTATTTATTTAATGAAATTTCTTAATTATTTTGATCAATGAATTGATTGAATTATTTTCAATTTTTATCTAATTTGATTAAATATGTTAAATAATTTGATTGAATTACACAATAAATTATCATGAGTTTTTAACCCAATTAAAATGTGGCTACTATTATTACCTAATTAACTAATTTATTTATTTAATGAAATTTCTTAATTATTTTGATCAATGAATTGATTGAATTATTTTCAATTTTTATCTAATTTGATTAAATATGTTAAATAATTTGATTGAATTACACAATAAATTATCATGAGTTTTTAACCCAATTAAAATTTGGCTACTATTATTACTAATTAACTAATTTATTTATTTAATGAAATTTCTTAATTATTTTGATCAATGAATTGATTGAATTATTTTCAATTTTTATCTAATTTGATTAAATATGTTAAATAATTTGATTGATATATAAACTAATTTATCATAATTTTCATTGAATTATCTAGGAATAATAGATTAAATATTTGGATTTATTTTAATTTATTTCAATATTTGTGAGAGAATGATTCATTTAAATATTTGGTTAATTTATTCTACTCGATTGCATACAACCATGTGTAAAATTTACAACCATGTAAAATTTATTCATATGTTGTTTATTAAGAAAAAATGTCATAAATTATATTTCTAGAAATAAAAAGCACTACAAATATGGAGGGAAAAAATTAAATAATCTCAACATAGCAAGGATTTTACAAAGTGATAGATAATTTTCTCAAAAGAAAAAGGATGTGTTGTGCACAAGACAACAAACCACTTTTTCATGTTTTTTGATGTCTAAATATTTACTTTTCATACATGTTTGTGAATACCACATAAATTGAGATGCACAATTATTTTAAAATCCTCATATACATCTTAAAGTGGAAAAAAATGTAATGATAAAATTTGCATATCCATATTATTCCTATATATATGGTGTAATATTGTGCAAAGCGGTAATAATTCCCCTAGAGTTTATGACCTATTATATAGACATAAATCAAACACTTGAACTCCTTTTTTCCTTACACACATCTTATCAAAGCATTTTTTTGACACATAACCACACAGATCCACTTTTCCTAATCAATCTTATGTGTATGTCTAATGGTGGCATGTGGAAGGATAAATATGGCTATTGAAAACTTTACCATTATCTTGACAAGTAATTATGGCTATATAATTATCTTATTGTAATGAATCTAAGTTCATTCGATAGATATTAGTGAAGTTGAATTAGGAAGCATGGATTGTGCTTTATTATACACATTTTATGTTTAAAAATATGGGTCTAATTTTTGCGATATTGAAAGTCAGTTAAATTTCTTCAATAGTATATCCAAGGTATAGGGATATATTAGTGGTAAGAGTAGTGTAGGATAAAAAGGAGAATGTATAAAGAGGGGAAGGTCTAGAAAGGTAATGACATGGTAATGGAAGGAGAAGTTACACTATAAGGTTAGATTTTCATAGGATAAGGAGGAATGGTATGAAGAACATATCTGTATAGGATAGTGCTAGTAGTAACAATGGTGTGAACATATATAAAAGGATGGGAGATAAGAAAAATACTAGTGGAGAGAAAGGTGGTAGGACATGGGTGGTGGATCCCATGGAAGTGGTAACTATAGTATGATAGGAGGAATCATTATAAGAGGATGAAGGGTAGATGGATGCATAGAGGGTACAACATTATTAAAATCCATTAGAGTGGTAATATTATGAATCTAGTATTAATTCCCTAAGGATAGCCACCTAATACATTATATAAATTACTAGCCAATGAGTGAGGATATTTAGGGTGGAGAGGTGCATCAATACGTAGTTATCAATTTAGGAAAATATCTTGTTTATCAACATATGTATCTAAATCATAGTCTCAAGTGATCATTATTTTTCATCGTCTTTAATGTGGCTCTTTATATGGTTGTCATTAGCTATTTATATGGAAAAATGATTCAATCATCATTTTATTTGCTAGTCATATTAGAGTTAAGATGAAAACTCCATAAAACAAGATTTTAAAGGATATTAATTTAACTAGATAAAAGATCAAGGAAAACACTCTCAAACATGCAATATACCCCAATTGCTTAGACAATGCATATATAAATCAAGTTAAGGAATATAATGTTGAAATTTGTGCCAAATTTGGTGTCATTTTTAGGTCATTATTTTGGCTCATGGCTTTGGTTAAACCACTTTCTTTATGGTTTAAATTTTTTCTATTTATGGGTGCTTGAGATGGAGAAAGCATAATGATTTTGTAGGTATCATCATGCTACTAGAAATTACTCCATATTCACATGTTTAAATGATACTACTATAAGGGTATGCACATGAATATTTTATTGTAAATGATATTATTATCAAATAATATAATTGGTTCATGTTTTTGGTTGTGAGATTTTTCTTCCAAGAGGATTTTCCCATGTACATAATTATGTTATAAATTTATAATTTATATATTTTTCTTGTAACTAAAATTAAATCTATTTATCCATAGCTTTGATTGTTGAAATGGGAAGGCATATTTCATTTACACAAGACAAAAATATATGCAAAATGGGGAAGCAAAATACTATATTGAAAATTCTTTAAAAACTTTCAAACAAATGCAATTTGAATTCAACAAATTTTTTAAAAATTACATTTAGGGTTTCAAAATTAAACAAATAGATGCATTTTGAACTCTAAAAAAATCAAATTTTAAATACCTAGTGCTCAATAGTGCTCGATATGCAAACTAGAATGATGAACTTTGAAGAGACGAACTAAATTTGCTTTTTCCCAAAAGAAAAACCTCTATTTGGTCACCATCATGCTCTCGGTTCGCCACATGCACCAGGGACAGTGACTGGTAAAACAACAAAGTAAAAGTGATAGGTTAAAATGAAAGAATTTTTAGTTTTTGTCATATTTAGGGGGTTCAGTCGAACCCCTGTTCGACCGAACCTATTTAAATATGTTTTTTTATTTAAGTTTTCTTTGGTTCAGTCAAACCATGGGTTCGGCCAATCCCAATGGTTTGACCGAACCAAAGAATTGGTTCAGTCGAACCATTGGGTTCCGCCGAACCCATTCAATATGGTGAAAAGAAAAAATGTGAAATTTCCTTCCTCTTATAAACTATAAAGCACTATTCTAAAGCCACCCATCATCAGTAATAGTCTTCAAAAATGGATGCTAGTACAAGTTCATTATGCTTTCATAATAATTTATAACCATGGAGTTTAGCCATTCCTTGATACCATCAAGTGAAGATTGAGGAATGGCGTCAATTTGGAGTACATCCCGCTTGAAGTCTTTGAAAGCAATAGCCATATCAAATTCCTTTTTCCCAAGTCCTACTCTCTTAAGGTTAACAATCTCAATCTCACTAATAGCGATTACTAAGAAAGGTAATCCCACCAGCTCTACCAAACATTTTACCATAAGAATAATAAAAGCAGAGGCTTTGAAAGGAACTCCATGAAAACCAAGCTCTCTAAATGGTACATATCAAACTCTAGTTCAAAATATTTTAGATGAGGCTGCTCCCATAGCTCTCTTACTCACTTGACAAATCCTTGAAACTCTGTATTGATTTTATTTTCATGTCCCTCTCTTTTTGTTCTTCCTCAATTTCATCAAGATCATACACTAACCTTCTTGCCCCTCCTAAAGTTTGGACCACATCCATTACCTCCACATAAAACTAGACATCCTTGGTCTTCTTGGTTCCCATGCCTTGATATGCTTATTCAAATGACAATGAAGCAAAGTAATCATCTCCTTCTCCGTTGGTTGGAAGAATGCATGCTTAATGTTTTGATACATGATATCAACTCTCTCTTCTACTCTCATGGTTCAATAGAAAAATCTAGTATGGTGGGAGGATATTTGGTAAATGTTAGTATGTTGAGGAATTTTTGTCTTGAATAAGGTCTAATAGACCAATCTTTTATGTACTTTGGGAATTAGTAGGATAGGGTGGACAAATGTGCAAAAGCACTCTTGAATTAAATAATTACTGATATTTCCATAAAGGAAAATTATGTAAAAATTAGGTGGGAGTGCAGAGAAAGAGTCTAAAAGTCATGTTATAAGGGTGTCTAAGTGGTCCTAGGCCTTTAGAATAATAAATTTGCATGATAAATCTTATTAAGCAAAACCATTGTTAAATACTAGTATTTGTAGGCTTAATAAGTGTTTGGTGGTTCAAAGGTAGTTATGGGAATTGAAGGGAGATGATTCTCATTTGAAATTTATTAAAAACATCATTCAATCCTAAATGGGGGTTCAATCAATAGTTTTTTTGAAGATTGGTGCTCTTAACAATGCCTAAAACTTTGGAATTTCAACATTTTTTGAGTTTTCAATTTATTTTCTCTGTGTACAGCCCAATATCGGCATCTTATGAATACAAATTCATGAAAAATTGTGTTGGCAGGTATTAACCAAGATTTCAATCTATTTTTATAAACTTTTGGTTGTTTTAGTGAAAGGAAAATCCATTTTTCTTTATTTAGCCTGTATAGACCAACATGGTTTGAGTTTACTTTAATTTTTGTGATGGAGCCCTTCCTCCTACTATGGTGAATTGTGACTTGGAGGAAAGGTTTACAATGTATTTTTTTCAAGTTTCCTTAACTCTTTTAATAATGATAAGGTGTTTATAAGGCTGGTGATCTTGTTTTAGGCTGAGAATGTGAGATTTTGGCTTGAAATGGAGGAACCAAAGTGATGTTTTTGAGATATACTGAATCTAAAGGCTAGGTGAAGGTTTATTATGTGTTTTCAGACCCTAAAAAACTTTTTTGATGCTTTGGTGAGGTTTGGAAGGCCTTGGAGTTGTGAGATGCTAAAAACCCTAGGTATTTGTTAGGAAATTAAGGGTTTTAAGAAATTATGGCTTAGAGGTTGAGTTCTTTTCTAAAACCTATGGAATTGGGAGTTTTCTAACCTATTTGATTACTATCCAAGATCTTGTGGGGTTAGAATAATTTTAAAGAGCAGTTTGTTTGTAAAACAGGGCTAATTTTGGAGCCTTTTTGCATGGTAGTTTGAAGGATCTCCAAGAAATTACAAAGAAACCTTGTATTTTTGGCTTCGGAATGGTGTTCAGGGTTTAAGTAGATGCTATATTGATGATGAGATGGTACTGGAGAGGAATTTTCTAAAATGTAAGCCAAATTGTGTAAGGAAAGCTAGATGCGGAAGCAACTCTCCTAACGTCAAAACCTTAGGGAAGAATGTAGAGATACCTTTTAAATTTTACAATTATAGTCCAATTAAGATGCACATGAAAGAGATAATAGAAACAAAGTATTTGAAAAACACATATGAACACTAGATATACGTGGGAAAACCCTTACAGGAGAAAAACCTACCACACCAAGAGAAATCACTTTGTATTACAGTAATGGAGATTACATACAAATATCAGACTTATCTTTTTGATGTCATATTTCAGCAGCATTCACCATGAACAACCATGTTACAGAACATTCACATTACAATCTTCACATAATAGAATTCATCCACTGATCATACAGTCACACAGCAATCTGTCGATCCATCCAACCCATCACAATCTGTGATCACAGAGTATATCCATGTCACCCCTGTTTGATGAGCTTCCTCTCAGTAACAGCCACAATAGTCCAACTGCTAGCGGTTCCCATTTAGCTCCTCTGATTGGCTATTGATTCACCATGTAGGATGGTCTTCTCTCAGTCAGAGCGATCAACCTGTGTTGGCATGTCGGTGAGACACAAGAAGTGTCTCCTCGATGCCCAAAGGCTTCACCATCGATGTCGCCAAGAGTCATCCTTATCGCCAAGATGTTACATCGAGTCCAAAGAGCTATCAATAATACTTTGTCATGTTTCCAAGACCTCATACTGACGATCATCACATGTATCGCTATTGCCAATACTTATCGCTATCAATGAAACATCATACCAAAGCTTCAAAGTCACACAGACGTGAGTTTTTCATTCAGTGAGACAGTCGTCTTTCGCCAAGACATCACACTGAAGTTCACTAAGTATCCAAAGTGATCAATAGTTAGCAAGACTATCGTCCTTCGCTGAGAGATCATACCGAGTCATTAAGGGTTATACCGAAGCGTTCAATATTCGGCAAGACATACCACTATCACTGAGATGTTACTCTGAATGCTCACAAGTCATACCGAGCTCCAAACAACAGTCAGAAATACTTTTTTCCATCGCTAAGACCTCACACTGAGACCTTTGTGTTGCTCCAAGTGTATACCATTGGTGAGACACACCAACTGTCGCCAAGAGTTCTTCCCGAGTGTTCAAGTCACCCCAATGTCTCCAGGATAAACCTGTCAGCGAGACATCCATATCAGTAAGACTTCTTACTGAACACCCAAGACTCTCCCCGAAGACTTCAACAAAATATTTTGTCGGTGAGACATTCATATTGCTAAGAGCTTGTAGCGAACATCCAAGACTCTCCTCGATATCCGATAAAAGCCAACAGTCGACAAGAGGTTTCCACAAGTGGTGAGAGGTTATACCAAACAAAATGTCATAGTGATAGGCTCCTTCAGTGAGACTAAAGCAAGGTCACAATGACCTGAATAATTTCAACAAGGTTTCAATTGCTAGTTGGCCATACACAAACGATATCACACTGACTTTTCCCTTTCAGAGGTTTCAGCCTGTGGTATTGAGGCACACATTTCTAACAAATTGTTGAGTTTGGAAGACTTTTTGTTGGTAGTTGTTCCAAGATGGCCAAATAAAATAACAATGGTTGTTGATTTACTGAAATTTGATTTGTTTGAGTCTTCTCCACCTTGACTCTACATCACTAAAGTTTCTCCTGATTCACCAGTGTAGCTCTCTCTTCCTTTTCAGGCTCTTTCATTGCTACAGATCGTCTTTGGGATTTAATCATTTGTACCACATGATTGATGTGCTTTGAATCCTTGCATCTAAAGGAAATATCATCAACATAAATACTGCTACTCTCTGAAGGTTAACAATCTCAATCTCACTAATAGTAAATTTACAACCATATTCAAATATTTACCTTCAAAAGGCTACAAATTCAAATATTGACTTAAATAGCCTTCGAGAGGATTTAAATAGCCTTTACAAATGATTCTACATCTTTCCAATCATGCCTAATTGTTCTTTTTGTAACTAACATGACTTATTACATTATAAATCAATTGTGGATGTGTTATGACCTTATTCAATTGACAAAAATCAAAACACAAAACTAACTTAAAATATTTTTGTGAACCAAATTTTCTCAATAACCTTGGTGCCCCTACACCAAATTTCATCATTTCAGTAAATGTCATTACAAGTAAATGTCATTATAATTCCTTAGGTACTCTGTTCTCACAAATATTTTATAATGTCACTCATACATTCAAGATTCTCTTATAATTAAAAAAGGGTTAGCTGGCGCTGGCGTGCGACTGGCTGGCGGGAGTTTGGAGCGACTGCAGTTAGCTGGTGCTGGCGCAGGCTACAGCCTGTGTGTTTAGCTTGGGGTTGGGATTTGTTGCGTGGTGTGGGGTTGTGGGGTTTTTTATTTGTTTGGCTTTGGCAGGTGTTGAGTGTGGGGGATGGATGGGGATCCCAAGAATCTGGTGGTTGCAGGCGGGAAATCATCTCTGGGTAAGGCTGAGGGTGTGCATGTGCAAGGCACGGCGGCCTCTTTTGTGGGTGAGAGCTCTAAGCTCAAGAAAGTGAATGGGTGTCTACTGAGGAGTCTTGATCGTCCTGTTCTGGTTATTTCTCCAAAATCGGTGCACGATGACTTTTCTTATTGGACTCAACATGTTTTGATTTGTAAATTTTTGGGAATCCGTGTCTCCCTCTCGGCTTTGGAGTCTTGGATGCGTCGTACCTGGCAGGTTGAGGGTGATTTTGATATTCTGGTGGCTGGGAATGGCTTCTTCTTGGTTGATTTTTCTTGCATTTCGGATCGGGATCGAGTTTTTGAGGGAGGCCCGTATTTTTTCAATCAGGTGGGTTTATTCATGAAACCCTGGCATGGGGGTTTTAATGCTACAGAGGATTTACCTTCTCGAGTTCTGGTGTGGGTTCGCCTGCCATGGTTGCCCTTGGAATTCTTGAGAGAAGACATTTTGCAATGAATTGTTGCTCTGCTGGGGAAGCCGGTTGCCATTGCTCAGACTACTTTGGTTAAGAAGGTATTTTCTTATGCTTGCATCTGTGTTGAAATTGACCTAAATAATCCCTTGCCAGATTCTTTGGAAATTTGTATTGGCTCGGCTTCATGGATCCAACAGATTGATTATGAGTCCCTCCCCTTTCGATGCCGATTTTGTCATGAATATGTACACCTTCATCGCCAATGCCCTCGGGTCTCTAGATCGGATGGAGCTTCTTCTCCTCCTCCTTCGGGGCCTTCGGTGGATAAGGGAGTTAAAAGTAAGGTGCATGTGGTTGAAGGAGGGCATGATAAGGATGGTTTCACTCCTGTCAAGCCAAAAGCTAAAGGGAGAGGTCAAAAATAGCCCTTTAAGGACAAACAAACTGATCAAGGGTTTAATCATTTTGAGGTCTTGCATACCCAGGCCTTGGAGGATGGGATTCCTATTGAGATGGTTCCTGGGACTATCAATATGGACACAGGGCTGGAGCAGGCAATTGCTGTTGAGAACCCTTCTCTTCCTTCAGATAAGGAGATTTATGGGCTTTCAGTTGTTGCTGCTGGCCCACAGGATGATATCATTTTAGCTGATTTAGCTAAGGAGGCTCTTTCCTCTGGTAAAGGTCGGGGAGCTTCTTATCTAGGGGTTCTACAACGCCCTCTCAAGAAGGGACATTTTGAGCACTCCTCTAAAGTTGGTCGTAAAAAGGATGCAGATAAGATTAAATCTACTAGGGATTTGTTGGTTGAGTCTGGGTCTGTTAAGACCATTGGTACCCACTTTTCTCAACTTTCCTCATGATTATTCTTTCTTGGAATGCAAGGGGGCTGAATAGCGCCTCCCGTCAGAATGCTATTCAGGCTATGATTGGGGTTCATTCTCCAGATATTTTTTGTGTTCAGGAGACCAAGCTTCAGGTGGACTTCATGCTTCAGTGTGCCCCTCGTATTTGGTTCTCTGGTCAGTGTTAGTGTATTGGTTCTAAGGGAAGCTCTGAAGGTTTGGCACTTTTTTGGGATCCTCGTAAGGTTGTTCCTCGCTGGTGGATTTCTAGCCATTCCTCTATCTCGATGGTGGCTTTGGTTGTGGACTCTAGTGAGACTATTTTGGTTAGTAATGTTTATGCTCCAGTTGATTTTTGGGGTAAAGGCCAGCTTTGGTCCCATATTAGGTATGTTAGGTCCTATGCTCCTTACTTGCCTTGGATCCTAGCTGGTGATTTCAATGCTGTTTTGTGTCTAGAGGAGAAAAGAGGGGGGCTGCCGAGACTGGATCCTGCTTCTGATTTATTCCAGGCTAATGTGGACTCTCTGGTTCTTGTTGATGTTAAACCTTCTAATGGCTTATTTACTTGGAATAATAGGCAGAGTGGGCCAGAGGCGATTTCCGAGCGGTTGGATAGGTTTCTTGTTTCTTGTTATTGGGTTGGGGGTAGTCAGGTTATTGGCTCTGAGATTCTTGACTGGTGTGGATCTGATCATTGGCAAGTTAAGTTTTCAGCTTCTCCTTTCCCTAACCCAAAGAATCCTCCTTTCAAATTTCAGCTTATGTGGCTTCGTGATTCTTCTTTGTATAATCTTATTGAGCAGTGGTGGTTGGATGGTGCCCCAGCCTATGGCTCAGCTATGTACTCTTTTGTTAAGAAGCTGCAAAGTGTCAAGTATCATCTTAAACGTTGGAATTGGCTTTGTTTTGGCAATTTTCGGGCCAAGAAAAGGGAAGCACAGGAATGTCTTGCTGTTGTTACTCGCCAAATTAGAGATTTGGGTTTTTCAGAGGCTCTTGGGCAGGCTGAGTCCCAGGCTCTTAAAGTGGTGGAGGAGTGGGAACTTCGTGAGGAGATATTCTGGAAACAGAAGGCTCGGGTTGACTGGCTTCAAGAGGGTGATAGGAATACTGCCTTCTTCCATCATTCTGTGCAGGCCCGTCGGAATAAGTGTTATATTTCTTCTCTTGTTAATTCTGATGGCTTAGTTCTATCCTCACAACAGGCTTTATCTAGAGAAGCTCGCCAATTCTACTCCTCTCTGTTTACTGAGGATTCTCCCCCTTCTGATTTTGAGGATAATATGATTCTTTCTTGTATTCCTTCTTTGGTCTCTAATGAGTTGAATGCTTCTCTTATGCGCCCGATTACTCTGTCTGAAGTGGAGGAGGTTGTTTTTGGGATGCATAAGGGGAAAGCTCCTGGCCCTGATGGGTTCCCTATTGAATTTTTCCAAGAGTTTTGGGAAATTGTGAAGTTGGATCTAGTGGAGGTTGTCCGCGAATCTTTTCATAACAAGCAGATGCTTCGGGCCTTGAATGCTACTTTTCTTGTTCTCATTCCTAAGAAGGAGGGTGCTGATAGGTTTGATCTCTTCCGACCTATTGCACTCTGTAATGTGGTGTATAAGATTATTACGAAGCTGATTGCAGAACGGCTTAAATCTTGCTTGCCTGTTGTTATATCTGAGGAACAAGGGGGTTTTGTTGCTGGTCGCCAGATTCTTGATGGGGTGGTGATCGCCTCGGAGGTCATTCATTCCATGGAAATCTCTAAGGAAAGATCTATGTTCATCAAGCTGGATATGGCTAAAGCTTATGATAGAGTTAAATGGAGTTTCCTTCAGAAGATTCTGTTGGCCTTTGGGTTTTCTTTTGATTGGGTCAGCTGGACTATGAGTTGTGTGACTTCCTCTTCCTTCTCAGTTATTGTGAATGGGGAACCTTCTGAGCTTTTTGGTGCTTCCAGGGGTCTTCGTCAGGGGGATCCTCTTTCTCCCTATCTCTTTATTCTTATGGATGAAGGGCTTGGGCGCTTTCTTAAATCTCGGGTCTCTCAGGGTGGGATTCATGGTTGGCAGTGGGGGATGGGTCTGCCTACTCTTTCTCACCTCCATTTTGTGGATGACACCTCTCTTGTGGGGCTAGCTCATCTTTGTGAAGCTGATTCCTTTAGGAAAGCTTTGGACATCTACCTTGCTACTTCGGGTCAGAAAGTTAATGAGTAGAAGTCTTCCATCTTTTTCTTTAACACTCCTTTGGCCATCCAGAGGAGGATTGCTGCTATTCTGAGGTTTCAAATTGGATCTCTCCCCTTTGTCTATCTGGGGATCCCTCTTGTTGTTGGGCGTCAACTCAAATCTTCTTGGCAGTTGTTGCTTAATAAGTTGAGGAAGAAGATAACACATTGGACTCATAGGTGGTTGTCTACTGCTGCTAGAGTTACCCTCCTTCAGTCTGTTATCCAGGCGCTTCCCATCTACAGGTGTTTTGTCCAATCATCCCCTATGTATTTTCTTCAAGAATTTGATGCTCTCTCTCGGCAATTCCTTTGGAGTGGTAACTTGATGAATTCTAAGTGGAGCCTTGTTAAATGGGATTCTATGTGTAGACCTAAACAGGAGGGTGGTCTTGGTTTACGCTCTTCTATTTTGAGTGGGCAAGTTCTTGCAGCGAAGCTCTACTGGCGCTGGTGTACTAATCAACACCAGTTGTGGGCCCGTGTTCTTAACTATAAGTATCTTCATGGCGTTGCTTCTTATGAGGTTCCTCGCTATCCTCTGGAGGGGAGTGGGTCTATGATTTGGTCTACTCTGAAAATGGGAGCTCAGTTGATTAAGCGGGCGCTTTTTTGGATCTGTCAATCGGGGTCATAGGCTCTATTTTGGTGGGATTCTTGGGATGGTCACCCACCTATTCTTTCTACTTTTCCTCATCTACAATCCCTCTGTGATGTTTTTATTGCTACTAGTTGGGACACCGTAGAGCATTACAAGACTGCTGAGCAGCGTGGCTCTGTCGTCTCTTTTCGTTGGAAGCACCCTTCTGAGTGGCCTCCTGGGGGCTCTGAGGGGGATAGGCGGGAGCTTGCTCAACTTTTGGGTTCTCGGGCTTGCAATTCGTTGAGGGGACCTGATATTTTAGCTTGGGATGGATCTGATAAGTCTGGGAAGTATTCTGTGTCTTCTGGCTATAAGCAGTTGGGTCGACAGTTGTTTGGGGCTACGGAGGTTCCTTGGTGGAAGTATGTTTGGTATAAGTTGTCTTGGCCAAAGTGCAATTTCTTCATGTGGTTGGTGGCTCAAAACTGGTGTCTTACTTGGGATAATTTATGCAAGCGGGGTTTCCAGGGTCCCTCTTGTTGTGTGTTGTGTCGGGAGGCTGAGGAGTGTGCTTCTCATCTCTTTTTCTAATGTTCCTATGCTCGGGAGATTTGGCATCGTTGGTGGCGGGTGTGGAATGTGCCTTGTATGCATGTTTCCTCTTTGGCTGAGTTTGTGGATCGGGGGAGTAGGGCCCCTGTTTCCACTCCCTTTCTTCAAGCTGCTTGGGTGATTGGCCCTTCTCTCATTATTTGGAATCTTTGGTTGGAGAGGAATCGGCGGATTTTTCAGGATGTGCTGATGGGAGCCCCTCGCTTGTGGTGGAAAATTTTGCATTTTGTGGGAGAAACGATCACGGCTAAGTGTGATCTGTCTGTTCCAGCTGCTCCTTCTGATGTTGGTTGTTTCAACCGCCTTCATCTTCCTCCTTCGCATCGGCAGCTTATGCGCAACAGGTGTAGGCATCCAACTCCGAAGGTGAATAGGGAGGGAAGATGGTCTCCTCCTCCTCAAGGCACCCTAAAAATTAACACGGATGGCTCTTCTCGTGGAAACCCTAGTCATGCTGGTATTGGTGGTGTTGGTCGGGATAGTTCTGGGGATGTTCAATTCATTTTCTCTATTTATAAGGGTCTTCATACTAATAATCTTATGGAGGCTCAGGCTATTTTACTGGCTGTGGAGTGTGGCAGCCAGTTGGGGTGGCGCAGGATTATATGTGAGTCTGACTCCCAGGTTGTGGTGAACTTGCTAAACAGGCAGAGGTTAGATGATGTCAGTTGGCAACTGGTTTTGATTATTGAACAAATTCTCAATCTTTGAGTTTCTCTTGAGTTTTTTTACTTTCACTCATATTCCTAGGGAGTGGAATGGTGTTGCTGATTGTTTGGCTAAATGGGCTTCTGATCATTTTCATGATTGGAATTTGGTTGATCGGGGTCAGTTACCCCCTGATTTGTCTCAACAGTTGGACCATTTGGTGGAGCTAGATAAGGCTTTGTAATGACTCTGCTATGTAATTTTCTTGTGTTTTAATAAATTTTTAACCCTCTTTTATGTTAAGATTCTCTTATAATTTCTACATCATAGGTTCTCATTTAGAGGTTAACTTCAAATGAGAAACTTGAGATTCCCTCACAAAGCTTCACACACTCTTTTATAATGGCTTGAAATCAAAATTGAGATTTGTCAAGATCATCAAAATAAGGATGTTCCATTGATTTTTTGGCTAAGATTCTCTTCGATGGCTCCAAAATCAGCATTTTCTACAGGGAGATAACCGATCAATTTTTACTAGTTTAGTTACAGATAGGAAAAGTAAAAGAATAAAAAGAAACAACTTATGTCCAAGATATCTATGAAATGAAAATAGATGGAAGGAACTAACAGATAGGCATGGAAGTCTATCAACATAGTCACTCCTACTCATACATCTTCACTGTGAGTTCCAAGACACTTATTGCACACAACACCTCTCATGAATCTAGAATATCATGAAATTTGAGATGCTCCTATAATGTCTACATCATAGGTCCTCATGATAAGGTTAATTTCAAATGAATAACTTGAATTCCCTCACCAAGCTTTGCACGCACTTTTTTAATGGCTGAAAATCATAATTGAGATTTGTCAAGATCATCAAAATAGGGATGTTGCATTGCTTTTATGCCTGAGATTCTCTTAGATGGCTCATAAATCTGCATTTTCTGCAAGGGGACACCATTCAATGTTTACCGGGTTACTTACAGATACGCAAAGTAAAATAAGACATGATAGTATTAGCATCAAAAAAATTAGCGTGGATACAAGTATAAATTAATAAGAACCATTGTGCATATACTTACAAATTAATCCAATGAACCATCTAAATCTTCTCTACTCTTTATTGTGTCAAGTATTGCCTCATGGTCAGACTCACAGACCTTCCACAAGGTCTTGTTCAAAGGTCTACCCCCATATTTTCTCAAACGAATATTGGATGCCACAACAAGGTTTGAGTAATGAAGAATCTTACAATGTGTGTCAAAGCTCTCAAATAGCCAATGTTGTTATTAACACTCTTGTGTGGGTACCTTCTAAGCCACATTCCAGTAACAACAACTGAGCCTATAGGGTATTCGATGTTTTCTCCATCTATAACTGGGGCTTCCAATTTCTTTTTGGCCTCAACACAACAACACAAGTAATATTTTGTTCCCTCTTCATTTTCTTCATCTACAATAATTGCATAAACATGCCCTGTATTGATATGTTTAGAAAATCACTTCAAATTAGTCAACATTATGAATATAGTACAAAGTAAGATAACAATATGGAATTTCAAAAACTAAGCAAGTAGATATATTACCTGGTTGAACTAGATTTGATACGTGGTCAAAGTCAACTGATGATTCCACTGTGTTAGTTCCAATGTCGTCGAAGGGAAATATGTGTGAAGTGGGCTAAGATAACTTTTCAACCATTTGTCAACCCACTCCCCTAACTCAAAATCATTCCAGGCTTGCATTGTACATGAAGAACAAAAGCATGCCATCTTACATGTATCAATACTCCATGAACCTGCATTTGAGCTAAGGAAAGAGTGTAGCTCACTTGATCCTGTTAGTGTACAACAATCCTCATATGGTGCAATTTTAGTATCATCCATCAACCAAAAAAATCTATGAACTGAAGGTGTACCTTCATTACCTGGACCCATAGAAGCATTACACCACTTGATGATTGAACTTGCATCTGTCAACTTTGCACTGTCTTTATACTTTAACTCTTCTGGTGATCCGATAATAGTGGTTTACAATTTTTGGCCAAACTGGACACTGAAATTATTATTTTTAACTAAATCTTCACATTCGGGCACCTATAGCGGCTAAACTGTGAGGAATTTGTAGATGGTGCAAACTAGAGTCTCATCAAATTTTGTCTGTAGATTCTAAAAATATTTTTTTCAAAATTTTTGGAATCAAATTTCACTTCTTTTTCCATCTCCCATGAAAATTGATTTTTTGAGAAAACAACATTTTTAAAAGTGACACACAAGTATAATGCATAACTTTTTTCCATGAAGGATAAAATTCTAATTCTTTCAAATTTAGATTTGTAACTTTGATATCTAGTGCTTCCACTTGGTTAGATAGTTTTTATTGAATATTTTTCCTTAATAAAGTTTCAAAGTCAAACAAATTACAATTCAGGACATTGTGACCGTATGCTTAGTAACTTTTTGTATATGTCAAAATTTAATTTAATTTTGTTGGATCAAGGACTTCAATATCTGGTGCACTCATATTTTTCAATTTTTTTATAATCTTCCATTTTTCCACATGTGAAGAACAAAGAAATTCAGTTTTGATGAAAAACCTATGTTTAATAAAACTTAAAAACAAATACATAACAAAACCAAAACATATTAAAATTATATTCATTGGATAGCTTGTTCTAAGGAATACCATAATCATTTCAAATAAATTTTAAATGAATTCATTTGATCCCCAAAAGCTAAATCAAAAGTGATTTTTTATCAGCATTTTGATAGGTGTAAAGGAGATGCATTTATAGGTATGGTTTAAAACTAGCGAGGTTCTATCCAAGGGGTTTTGATCTAAGGTGATTTGATCAAACCCTCTTCAATTGGAATCCTTAAAACAAAACTTTTTAAGGCTTAAATCATTATATTTTCTAAAAATATGTGATTTTAGCTAAAATTCGTTCCTCTCAGGAATTGTAAACCACTATTATGACAGTACCGTTAAGTGCTAATGCTCTTTTCATTCATGCTCCTGCACCATCATGTTCCCCCTTTCCATGCCCAACCTCACAAAAATTCCACATATGTTGAACACCTGTAGTGAGATGCATCCTACACAACCAGTAGAACATGTGCGTGTCCTTGAACTGTGCTACACAATTATCTGACCATATTATATGTCGATCGTATGCTATGCCCCTCTGAGAAAAATCACTATAGAACATATGGAAGCAACCTTGCACGAACTTTGGAGAATGTGTGTGATCATCACTAATATAAAAGTGATACTCCCTCAATACCTTCCTTTGGTCCTCTATACTATCAGCTCCATGAATGAATACTATGTGCACAAATATCGAAACCTATGCAAAGTTGTAATACTATGACTGCACCTCACACTATGGCTATAGAGTGTAGTTCTCTACAAATTCAACCACTGATACTATGCTTCCAACTGGAAAGGTGTCCTTGCATAGCTTGAATTGCATGTCTAGCCATCGGGTTCTATGGGTATGCCTTGCATACTCATACACTAGATTTTCACGAAACATGGACATAAACTGATACATTGGAATCTTCTCAATAACCAAATCACACCTTTTTGCTTGAGACCCATCTTTTGTAGCGTATGCCACTGTTTGATGCTTTGGTGAGGCTTGGAAGGCCTTAGAGTTGTGAAATATAGAAAACCCTAGATATTTATGAGCAAATTGAGGGTTTTTGTATTGGAAACCCATTTGAGCATACAAGGTCCTAAAACCTAGAAAATATTTTATTTTGAGACCTAATTAAAGATTTTTTTTGGATTTGGGGGTCTTTTGAGAAGTGAGAAGGTTGTGTGGGGAATTATACCCAATTGAGTGACTTTGATATGCTACAACCTGAACAATGTGAATTTTTTGAAAGAAGAGGTTCTGATGAAATTGTAAATTGAAAATTTGTTTGTAGATTGGAGTTGTGTGTTTTTATGTTGCAGGCCTCCCCCTACTACATTAGGAGTATATTCCAATTTTTTAGAGACATGTATGGAAAATTTGGTAGTATAGACAAGGCAATCAGCTGGTTTGTATATTTGTTTGACAAAATACCTCAATGAAATATTTGGAAGCATACACAAATAAAGTCAATTGTTAAATTTAACAAAATGCCTCAAAGATATGTGGTTTAAAAATGCAATAGGAAAGTGTATAGAATTGTGTAATTTAAAATGTCCATTGACAGCCTAAGGTTGTAACATGACAAACAAACAATTTGATCAACATGGAATAAGCAAAACAACAAAAATGAAAGCAATCCATAATAGAATGAAAGAAAATGTACAAAGACTTCACATACCTAAAAAACCAAAGTTTCAAATGGAGGATTTCTACCCAATTATGTAGCATTTTCTTTTTCTTTCCTCAAACTCCTCAAAAACTTGACTTTTACAAAAGCTTGTTCCCCTCCAAACTTCAATTGTATATCAGTTATCACTGTAATTCAAACTTGAATTGATATTATATGCCTTTCAACTTGAAAACTCTGCTATTTCATGCAAAGGTGATGGAAATATCATGAAAAAGGTGGTGTAATCTAAAAATCATGCATGCACACTTCACTCAATCACCAAAAAGCTACTTTTTTCGAAGCACACATAGAACCAGGAGAATATGCAGAATGTGGGCCAACATCATGGGTATATTGTGTTTTTTTACCATTTTTATTGCAATAGAAAATGTGCTCATGTTATAACGTGAGCGCGTTAATTCTTGATAAAATGACCATGTCTCTACTTATTCATAATGCACTCACGTTATAATAAAGTTGGTTTTTTTTAAGATTTATAGGGTAGAGGGGAGAGAGAGATAGAGGGATTAAGTGGGAGAGAGAGAGAGAGAGATACCTAAGAGAGGGAGATACTTGAGAGAGAGAGAGAGGAATCGAGTGGGAGAGAGATAGAGTGGGGAAGGGCCAAGGGTAGAGGGTAGAGGATTTAAGGTTTTAGGGTTTAAGGGTTAAGAGTTTAAGGTTTACGATTAAGGGTAGAGGGGAGAGAGAAAGAGGGAGTGACTAAGAGAGAGAGAGAGACCTAAGAGGAGAGGGGGTAGGAGGGAGAGGGTTGAGAGAGAGAGGGAGGGATTGGGAGAGAGATAGAGGGAGAGAGGGTTAAGGGTTGAGGGGAGAGAGATAGAGGGAGTGAGTGAGAGAGAGAGATACCTAAGAGAGGGAGAGACTTGAAAGAGAGAGAGAGGATGGGAGTGGGAGAGAGATAGAAGGGGGAAGGACCAAGGGTAGAGGGTAGAGGATTTAAGGGTTTAGGGTTTAAGGGTTAAGATTTTAAGGTTTACGATTAAGGGTAGAGGGGAGAGAGAAAGAGGGAGTGACTGAGAGAGAGAGAGAGACCTAAGAGAGGGAAAGGGGGTAGGAGGGAGAGGGTTGAGAGAGAGGGAGGGAGTGGGAGAGAGATAGAGGGAGAGAGGGTTAATGGTAGAGGGGAGAGAGATAGAGGGAGTGAGTGAGTGAGAGAGAGACCTGAACCCACTCTCACCCACCCTCTCCCATGCTCTCCGACTCTCTCCCAGTCTCTCCCACACTCTCTCACCCTCTCTCCCACTCTCTCCCACACTCTCCCACCCTCTCTCATACACTCTCCCACCCTCTCCAACCCACTCCCAACCTCTCCTACCCTCTCTCACTCTCTCCCATCCTCTCTCCCACTCTCCCACTCTATCCAACTCTCTCCCACCCTCTCCCATGCTCTCTAACTCTCTCCTCTCTCCCCACACTCTCTCTCCACCCTCTCCCTCTCTGCCTCTCCACCTCTCCTCTCTGCTCTCTCCACCCTCCCCAGCCTCTCCACCTCTCCCACACTCTGACTCTCTCCCCTCTCTCCCACCCTCTCCCACCCTCTCCCACACCTCTCAGTCTCTCCACCCTCTCGGCCTCTCCCACCTCTCCCACACTCTTCCCTCTCTCCACCATCTCCAAAAGCCCTCTCTCCCACACTCCCACTCTCCCCACCCTCTCTCCCTCTCCCTCTCTCTCCAACTCTCTCCCACCCTCAGGTTAAGCCACAATAGTGGTTTACAAATTTTTTGAGGAAGGAAATTTGATCTTTTTGTGTTTCCTTAATGTCAATGGGTTCAGTCGACTCTATGGTTCGATCAAACCAGTTTAAGTGTTCGAACGAACCTCCAAGCATATGAATAAAAAAATAATATTTTATAGGGTTCACTCGAATGGATGTTCAAGCGAACCCCTATCAATTTGAGCGAACCCCTTGAAATAGGGCATAAATTTTTTTTAAAAACTGTCACTATCACATTATGTGTATTATGTGTTCAAACTATGTATGTGGCAAAGGCGAACCCGAACGTGAATGTAGCGAACCAAATAGGAAAAATGTACTTCAACCCGACCTCCATAGCCATAGTTCATCAACTCACAGCTCATCAACCTGACCTCCATAGCTCATAGGTTGGTTAAATTCAAATTTCGTAGATTTCAAAACACATTTGTTTGAGAAATTTTTTAACCCTAAATGCAAAATGTTTCAAATTTGTAGATTTCAAACTGCATTTCTTTGTTTGAAATTGCATTTTCTTGAGAGTTTCTAAAGCCTTTTCAACAAACACTATCTCTATCATGCTTTGATGAATGTTCATACCCTATTCCAAAGCTCCAAATTTGGCACGGGTAGGGAATGTTGAATAAATGGCGTTGCATTGCTTGAAAGATTTTAGAAAACCTTGTCTGTGCTTCCATGTTTTGCATATATTTCTACCAGGGAACCTCCAATTGAATTTTCTTTAATGTTTCTAAAGCCTTACCTAAACATAAAACAGATTTATTTGAGGCATTATATCAAACAGTTCATGGTAAAAAAAAATTGGTTATATTTGTTATTAGAATTATTGTTGATAAACATATATCTTTATAATTTTGTATCAAATGGATTATTTTGTTCAACCCAAAATAATGAATTATTGGTAAATAAAAATGTGAACCATAATAGTGACTATTTCCCACATTGAGGTTGATAAGTTATGCTAATGATTGTGGTATGAAAGTATAAATAAGAATATGATCCCTAATTGGTAAAATTTATTAATGCACAACCTCCCTAATGAGTATAATTTTTTGAGGGATTTGAAACAATTAATCTAGAACCATTTATTAGAACTAAACATATTATATTACACTCTAACAAAACTTCAATTGGAACTTAGGTAATCTAGACTATTTATAAAAATGGGGAATTATAGTTATTCCCCTACAAGTTTTTATATTGGTAAACTATGAAATTATAAATTGGTAAAAGGTATAAAGTGGTAATCAATTAGAATTAAAATGCAAACATTGGTGAAGGTTTATCTAATTATCTTTTATATATAGGACCTTTAGAAAAATGGGCCTCATTCATGGTAGATATGACACTAATAAAGAAAGCTAGGGAGCATGGTGATAATGATGTGTAAATGTCATAGCTAGAGCTATGAAGTAGAATTAATATATTTTATATCTTAAAATCTCAATATAATTAGGTGCTTCTTACTATTTTGTATCACCTTAGATAGTTTACAAATTCAACTTAAAATCTAAATCCTTGTTAAAAGAGGTAGTGTTGAGTTGTGTACATGTCCCAACTTAGATAGTTTATAAATGATACCATTCTAAAATTATAACTTAGGGTGCATACAATGGAAACTTGGATAAAAAAATTAATATTTTGCCTTTGAGTCTTATGACATTACTCCAAAAATGGTTGGTTCTAAATGTATAAATCGAAGAATAAATTTAGAGGAAAGAAACTAGATTGTTTGAATGAAATGTATAATAAGATAGTTCTATTAGATTTAGAAGGAATGAAGGTATTATTAAATTTTCTATTTTACAACTCAAAAGAGAATAAAGAAAAGGGTGTGCCTTGTTTGTTGTTAATTTTTATTTAGTAAAAGTGAATGAGAACCATTCAAATGAAAATAAACCTCCATTACAAAAGTCTTAGGATGTCTTTCCTAGAATGAACTCCTCATGTTTCCTCCTAAATGGGTGTTTTATTTTTTAATAGAGTTCATGCATGAATTAGCCCCTATATCTAGAGATCCCTATTGAACAAACACTTCATATTTGCATGAATTAAAGGATTTCCTAAATGACATTTTAAAGAAAGGATTTATATGTTCTAGTGTCTTGTCATGGGATACTCCAACTATTTTTATGAAAAAGAAAGATAAGACACTTTTCCAAGTTGTCTTGATTATGTACATGTTCAATAAATATATAATTAACATTAATATCCACCACCTAAAATAGATGACTTATTTTACTGATTGAGAGGGGTGGCCATATTTTAAAAAATAGGTCTAATATTCAATTACAATTAGCAAAGAATAAAGGAGGAATACATTCATAAAACTACATTTAGAATTAGGTATAGGAGATCAAAATTATACGTTTGAGGCAATGCATATAAGACACCCATATACAAAATAGTACAAAAGAAAGAGAAAAAATGTAAAGAATGCACTTGTAACCTATACTTGCTCGAGCATTAAAATTTTGAAATTAAACATAAAGAATAATAGGATTTATAAATTAAATACATGAGGCTATTATCTAATATCAAAAAAGACTATTTTAAAGTTTAAATTTATATATTTTAATTTTAGGGTAAATACTTTTGGTTGAATTTATGAATTAGAAATAGAAATTTTGAAAGGGCCCCACCCTTTTACAAAGACCAATAAAGAGACAAAAAATGATCAATCATATTGGCATGGAACAACAACAAGAAAAATATAGTTGTAAGTTAGAAAAATAACATCCAGTTAGAAATACTCCACCAATAGTGGCAATGTATCTAATAAAGAGGGTCGTTTTCCCAAAAACATTAGTAGATCTATCATTGAACACAACTTGAATCCAAAATTCTTCAAGGAACTATACCTTATTTTCAACCTTATCCTTTTCCATGAATGAACCTAGTTCCTTTGTAATGGAGTTTCCATCTATAGTTTCCAAACTTGAGACCAAAGGGTTCCTATAATCTTCTAAACTTGAACCTTCTTCATATTTTTAAATTATTAGAAAGAATACCAAGAGGTGAATGTTGAAATTCAAGAGGATTGTAGAGACAATGAACTCCAACTAATCCATCTGTAAGATGATTCTTGTCTCTACCAATCTCCTCTAAATTTTTCTTGACAAGACCTTCTAAATTAGTCATGTCTACAAGAGGACCAACCACCCCTCGATTATGCTCAAAGGGAGCCTCAACCAAATCCTAAGGTTTAAACAAGGCTCCATTTCATCCTTATTCATTTTGTTCAACCTTTCCTTCCTCTAAAATTCCTACACCTATAAAATACATAGCTATCTACACATGACAACATGGTGAAAACACAAGAAAATCCTATAGCATGACATGAACCCAAATAACCAAATTCAAAAATAATTTAATCTATAAGTATAAATAGTTTGATGGTAGAAACTTTATACATATAAAAATATGATAAATGTGTGATTATTTTTCTTTCTAATCTATAAATATTTGATGTGCTTGGCTATATAATTGAGATGATTCACTCATAATGTAACATGATAAAAATTTAGTATGTATGAAAGAAATATTTTTGAGACATCAAGCTACCATTCTACATAACTCTCATGGAAATAAGAATATTATTTTATTTTAACTAAAGAAATTGTGTGTACTCTATCTTGAAAATTACTAATTAATTTTGAATTATATACTTATAATTTAAAATAAGAGCATCCTTTGTAACATGGAATCTAGATAGGTTAATTAATGAAATAAAATATGTTTTTATATTAAGAAAACTTTACAAATATATGGAACTCATACATTGAGAAATTGACTAAGACAACTCTATATGAGAATTAAGATGCTCAAATAATAATTTATATACCTTCTTTCAATAATTAACATTAGAAATTAATACTTGGCTCATATTGTATAATCACACTAGAAACCAACAATGGAAGATTGAGAGTCCAACTAAGAATTCCACCTTATAGATAACATTCATACTACAAGCCAACAACTAAAGACCAAATTTCATAAATAAAGTTCATGTGTTATATATCATGCCTTTGAGGGGTCCACAAGTACTATGAGCCTTTTGAAATCCTTCTCCATCTAAATGCATTCATTCCAAGACCATTGGGAGGTGGGTATCCCAAGTTCCTTAATTTCTTGTAGGAATTTAATCAAGAGTAGGACATTATGACTTTGGCATGTAAATTTAAATCTAAATGTGCATCCAAAAAATACAAATTCAATAACTAAATTTAATTCAAAAAGTGGCCTGCCATCTATGGCCTTCTATAAACTTCTCGAAGATGTCATTCCCATAAATGATAAATTAAAAGTTAAGTTATGACTTCACCAAAATGACATGAAATTATCTTTCTAAGATTTCATGTTTGCATAAATCCCTCAAAGAAATTTTTAACTAATTTAAACACTCAAGCAAATACATATATATGAATATATACTTCATTTATAAATTCTTGGAATATATCAATCCATCACAATTAAATTCTTAGACATCATACATAATATTTTTGATGTATTCACAAAGCCACCTAGGGTCTCATAAAAATTGAGTAGGTGAATACCAATATTCATATCTAATGGTGGGATAAATGGAGGGGGATTAGGAGTAAGTTTATATATATATATATATATAAACTTACTCCCATTTTGCAATCCAATATATTCATTGGAGAGGTTGTATTTGAATAGGAGTGAAGATAAGGTCTATTAAAATATGACTCACCATCTTCTCTATTCTTTGGATTTTGGAGTTTATCAAAATATCCTTTGTCGATCTCAACCAATCTTTGCTTCAACTTTCAAATCATCCATGCAATCCTCCCTGAAATATTCAATATGTGAAACATAATTATGAGGAAGATACAAATAATCCTTGACATTGCTTTTTGTATCAAAGCATAATATGGTTCTATAATTTTAAAGTATTTCCAATTTTGAAATCTAAATACAATCAATAATCTATTTAATCGAGCAATAATCATAATTTTAAGGAAAACATAAATTACTTGAATCTTTTTAAGGTCTAGATCATTAGATTCTACTTACTCTAACTTAAATTTAAAAAACAACATTAAAATCCACAAAACAAATTTCAAAGACATAATAAATTATTACAATATTATTTAAAAATCTAATTGTAATGAACATGTTATAGTAATAAATATTCAAATTTTAAATGTATGAAAATATATAACCAAATGATCCTTAGTTTTCATACATCATTTGTGATGAGATTGTTGAATATTACAATTTTTTAGGCCAATCTTTAGGCCCTAATTCACCATTGTTAAAATGATCCTTAGTTTATTCATTGTTTTTTTCATGATTATAATTTTTTTCAATTTCTATTAAACCAAACTCAAAATAATGGTATAGATTAAGATTCTTGTCTTTATCATACATTTGGGTCATGTTTGATTCTAGATTTATTATCATAATTAGAAGTTGTATAAATTGTTAAATTATATATTTTTTAACATATATAAAATGTATGGTTGGATTAGTGAGATATTTATAACAAGTACATGCAATATGAAGTCAGACTTTATTAGATTTTATTCTTAATAAATTAGTTTTAATGATTCAATTTATAGATTTATGCAATCTATAAGTTTAAATAGTTTGATGGTATGTAAACTTTATACATATAAAAATATGATAAATGTGTGATTATTTTGCTTTCCAAACTATAATTTTTTGATGTTGTTGGCTATATAATTGAGATGATTCACTCATAATGTAATGATAAAATTCAACCTCATAATGAGGATTTTATATTATCTTCTATTAAATTCATCCTCTTTATGAGATTCTTATGGAATATTGATATTCTAGTGTGAATTCTTAATTTTAGACATATCTTCCATTAAATTTTAGAACTATTTTAGATTATGTTTTAAATTTAAATTTTAGAACTCTTTTAGATTATGTTTTGTGTTCAATCTAGTAATTTGAATGTTTTGAAATTATTAAAAACTATGATATATGCTGAATGTTTTTTTGTTAATGGTATGAAAATATTATTGATGAGTAGATGAAATATTACAATTGTTTTAGATTTGTATTCCCTTTATCTAGATATATTATTTACCAGGGTCTCATTGCTCTTTTAGGTGTACTATATATATATATATAACATGGTAAATGAAGATCATGTTCCACCTAAGCCAGATTCTTTGTTTACAAATGCCACTAATGAGATTAAAAAATTGAGAGACTCATTAGCACAGGGTGCAAACCCAAGGATATATTATGAACCATGTATGTCAATATTACATAGTTTAGAAAAACTAAGAGATGAACTAGAGAGGACTAGTGCATATTCCCATATAGAGTAGTTGCTATTATTTCTCGCATGCATGAAGTACATGGTGATGCTCCCCTTAAACAAATACAAGATAGTGTGACCAAAGAAATAATAAAAATCACTTGTTTTCCTTTTTATCAAAATGTACGTAAGGTTAGGGGATACCAGGTCACTAGATGTGTTGATCGTGCTATGGCTGAATTGATCTACCCATGATTTCTTGCAGCACATGGTCAATACCCAAATAATGACTAGATTCCATTATATTTTGTTCAGCAGTTGTATGCTCAGGTCCATTTGGGCCTCATAGTTAACTACCTGGACATTCCACCATATGTTGGTTAGGGGCATGGCAAGATTGCCGATAGGCCCACCTATCATTGAGAAGATAGACTAGCTCCAGTGTTTAGGGCATTGGTTGGTGAGAGGTCTCCTGCTCTCACCCTAGCTCTAGCCCCCATAGCAGATGAGGTTGTCGTTGCTTCCTAAAAGGAAGCAATTGACACTATAGGTGACATTGCCGCTGCCACCACTAGGATATCTGATGATCATATAGGTCAGTAGTTGATGTCCATAAATTTGTGATCCATGCCATTTTTAGCACAGTGGACCACCATTGATCCTTTTATAGCAGTCGACATCCCTACTCCTACACAGCTTGATGCGCTTACAGGAGATATGGCATGCATGACTCTACATTGTTTGGCTGAGGATCTGTTGGAGGCATATACCCACATTGCATCAAACAATGGGATCGATATAGAGCATGTCAAAGATCATTTGGCACATGGATTATGTTTAGCTCCAGGATCCCATCACTCTTAGCCGAGCACTAGTGTGCATTAGGATCCACCTACAGTTCATTCGGCAACTGCACAGACTATGGGTTTTACTGATATGTTGATTGGTTCTAGTTCATCATCGTCGATTCCATCTCACCTTCATAGTCCTCTACATTCATCATTTATGGCATGAAATGGGATAGATCAGATGGATGCAAATGTTGATTCGTCGCTTGACCGTTTGGTGGATATGGTGGAGGCAACCATTTTAGAGGACTTAGGTCATCCGATATCATATGATGTGCATGTATGTTTGCATGTGAATGTTTCAATTTTTTAAAAAAAAAATTAAATTTTTGTTTTAAATAGATATTCATGTAAGTTGATATATATGTATATATATTTTTACAGGTGGACATACCTCATGTCACTCCTAGCCTTGGTCTAGATCATGTACATGATCGACATGACTCAGATGTGGATGAATTTGCTGCTAGTGGACATGTGAGTTTTAAATTTTTATATATTTATGTGTATATATCTACATGCAATATTTATGTATGCATAGATCTAGATAGATATTTAAAAATACAAGTTCATTTAAAAATAATTTTCATAAAATTTATTTAATACAAATTATATGTATTTAACGCATTCTATACACAATTTTATTTGCAGGGCTCAGCACATTTATCATAGTAGGACCGTTCTCATTCAGATGGTCGTTCAACTAGGATTTGACATTCATATTAGGCCCTGCACACTAGATTTATGATCTTTACTACATGTATTTGCTTATATGGTGATCTTTAGTATTTGAGATTTGATGATCTCTTACATTTTCTTATATGATATATATAGACATTTGCTTATTTGTTGATCTTTAGCATTTGACATTTGATGATCTCTAATTTATATTAATTTGCTTATATGATATGTACATACATTTTCTTGTATGATATATACATACATTTTCCTCTTTGCTTATAACATGTGTTATGTTTATACATTGAATCTCTTTACATGTATGTACATGTGTTTGCATATGGTTACATGTTTACACATGATATATGTATGCATTTGCTTTAAATATTCAATATACATACATGTTTGTTTATTTGATGATCTTTTACAACTTACATTTCCTTATATTCAATATACATTTGATCTCTAGTAGAATTTTAGGAAATCAATGCCACTTTATAATTAAGTTCATTCATGTTGATCACAATAATTTTTTTTTTAAATGACTTAAGCAACATGAACCATTGAGTTGAGAGCAAAATATAATCTTTTTGACAAGTAACTTGAAATCAATTCAAATTATACCTCTAGTATACATTTTTGACACTTTAACAAAATTATAAAATTACTAGATATGTTGTGCATACCTATGCATAAAATAACAACAAACTCCACAATGAAATAACGTGATTATTTACTACTTCATTCATTTAAACTAGGATCTAGTTATTCCATGTATACTAGAATAATTTTTTTCCCATCCCATATGCATTTAAATAGAAGCTTATTTTTCATTATTCTAGATATCAAATTGCAAGATTAATTCTCATTTATATCACTTGGAGTGCAGAATTTGGAGAAGAGGTTTTTGCACATTTATCAAGGAGGCAAATATTGGAGAGACAAATTTTCATTTTTATCAATCAAGGCAAAATTCTGAGGAGAATTTAACTAAGTTGGTAGAGTACTTGTTTTGAGTCATCTTTAAGTTGAAGAAAATGGGACAACAAAGAAAAAGAAAAAAATGTGTCTCAACGAAAATTGTCAAAAGAAGAAGAACAAAAGAGGCATGAACAAAACTTGGAAAATTATCATAGAAAGAAACAAGGTACATGCTTGTTTCTTCTTCTCTCTCTCTCTCTCAAGTGTGTGTTTAGGAATTTTATTAACACCTCAATCTATTTTGCTTATAAATTATATATTTCCAATAGTCATCTTGCATAGACATTCCCTAAATTCTTTATCATCTATTTCCAATTGCTTTTGTTCCATAGAATTCTTAAGTTCAAGAATCTTTGATTTTATTTTTTTCAACTCCACTTAGATAACTCATAGTCTCTCACTTTCTTTGCTTGCATGTAAATTCAAACAACAAGTAGGAATTTCTCAAGCTGGAGTTGAGCCAAATCTAGATATTAGATCAAACGAATCTGCTGAAGAACACATGGACCTTGAAGTTAGGGAGGAGACCCAAGTTCAAACAATGCTTGTTGGAGAGGGTTCAAGATCACTTCCTTCTACTGGTATGGATGAGCATATAAAACTAGTAGAAACTTCTCTCACTTATAGCATCATGTCTTATCACTTTGTTTGCTTGCATACATAAACTTCACTTATATAACATCATCTCTCACCTTTGTTTGCAAAATATTTTGTAACATGTAGGAAGGGCTCAACAAGTAGGAAGTCCTCATGCTCAAGTCGAGGAAAATATAGAGATTGGATCAAATGAATCCACTCAAGAACACATGGTCCTTGAAGATAGGGAGGAGGCACAAGTTCAAACAATGCATGTTGGAGACGGTTCGGGATCACTTCCTCCTACTGGTAAGGATGAGCATATAAAACTAGCTGAAAAGGTGAGGAAATAAATTTCTCATAGAAATTTAGATCATTTACTTGAAATGGATATGGAGAAACTGAAATGTTATGCCAACCAGCCTTATAATAAGAGAAAGAGGTCAATGACTAAATATGTAAATGGAATAATCAATCATCTTGATACACTTGAAAAAACCCAATTGTTATCACATTTACTTCTTCATGATGAGCTTAAAGAGTCATTACAATTTTTGGGTGTACATTTGGCATAAAATAAGAAGAAACACATGGGATTACAAAAGGATATTGTTCAAAATGTTAAAAAGGGTTTAGATTCCATTGGGAAAGGATCTCGATTAGTGGATAAGGCCACTACAAGAAGGGTGATGTTGACATCTATTGTACATCAAGATATAGCAAGAAAAATAAAAATGTCTACACTTTTAACTAAAATTTGTTATAGTCAAACCACATTAATAAAATATGAGAAAAAGAGAGTTTTTGGATGAGAGTTTAGAAGGCAATTGGGAAATTATGTGTAGATCTCCCCATTCTGATAGGATTGAAGATGTTGTTAGGAACTTGGTATCAAGTTTTTGGCATGATCAGACTCGTCCATCATCAAATACTAGAGATGTTATGAAACACAGGATTGGACCTAGTATTTATGAAAATCATATCATTGGCTAGACATAACACAATTTGAGATGTATATGAAATTTGTAATGCATATCCTCATATAAAGATTGGGAAAACAATGTTTCAAAGGTTAAAGCCATATTATGTGAAGATAAACAAGTTTTTTGATACTTGTTGTCGTTATCATATTGAATTTGATCTCTACTATCAGTTGTTTCGAAAGATGAGGGAAGAAAGATGTGGGTTTCAAAATGCACCTCCTAAATAGACAAGTTTGTTCATAAATTCTATATTATGTGATCATGAAAATGGACCTCAAATAAAATGCATAAAAGGAATTTGTGAGATATGTGGAAATTTGGCTAAATTTCCTTCAAGAATTGAGGATATTGACCTAACAAAGACAGTAAATTGCAAGAGGTAACTACTAATTTTAGAGAATTCATTTGTTTCAATTTGATTAGATTATTATTTGGATTCTCTTTAATGTAATGTTTCATTGATTATGTGGTTTATTACTTATTCACATATTTTACTCACACTGGTACAAGTATGTAAAGTTGCAAAAAAAATTTGGGAAAGAATCCACAAGGTTGAACTATATAGAAGAGGAGATTCCCATTGGAAAATTTATGGAATATTTTTCAAAAATTGATACGAGCATACATACAACATTTCTTTTTTTTCTAAGTGGCAAGTGGTCAAGCCCACAAAAGGATATGAAAATCACGACAAAACCTATCCTGGGAATTGGACATTCCAGCAGGCGACTAATACCTCTTCATGGTTGTTTATTTACTTGTCAAACCAGGGAACGTAAACTTTATTTGGAGCGGCACTATATGTGCACTAAGAACCAATTTTAGTCACAACCTATTGAAAATAAATACTTGGAAAGAAATTCTACCTATGCTACAAGAAGGTAATGCAAAGTTCTCGTAACTCAACCATAATCTAACCAACGCAGAAATCATAATAGCTACAGTTGAGAGACAAACTATAAACTGGCCTTATGCTGCAGGAACAAACACAGGGATGGATTCCCGATGCTGCTAGAAAAGTATAAGACTGAGCTTATGCTGAAACTTCTAAAATGAAATCTAACTTGAATTAACAAAGGATAAACAACTACTCTCCTACAGATACTTACTAAGTGGGCCCCCTTAGCAAGCATCAACTAATTTACACAGAAGATTGTGCTCAGAACTCCATCAACTTTTATTCATAATGCAAAATCATTTACATTGATTGTTTTGCTTCATAAAACTAACAAAAAATCTGATTCATATTATAACTCTAACTCTTACATAATCTACTTCTCTAGATCTATCTCCTTCTTGTTCACCCGCGCAGGAGGAACACTTATTTAAATTAGGAAAACAACTAATTAACTAATCCTAATAGAGAAAGACGTGGATGTAAAATGTATCCCAAAATTGAGGAACATACTTCATAAATGAGTTTATCCGTTCAACCCAATCCAGAGAGAATCTAGCACTCCACTCTTTCCAGATTAAATGACATTTAAAATCCATCCCAACAGTTTCGGTCAAAAAGTCTTCGCCAGAGCTTCCTCAAAGTCGTGCAGGAAATGGAATTTACTGCAAGGCCAAGTTTGGCTGCGTTTGACTTGATCATACTTTCTTCAACAACCTGTGAAACACAAGGTAATAGATGCAAAAGAAAAGGTGCATGGCACATACACAATATCCATTCATTAACCACATATTTAAATCTATTTCATCATTCAAAAACTGCATGCATTATACCAGTCATTTGGGGAGTCAAACAAGGTAATAAATATAGACAAATCAACATGATAGGTTGTAGGAACATAAAAGTGTATTGCTACAGGATATCTCCCAATAAAAGGTTTCAAGAGAGTTAAACAACCATGAACAACAAAAGTAAAGGTATTAAAAGTACACCATGATATCTAAATTATGAGCATATTTTGGGCTCATCATTTACCCCCTACTTAACCCAATGCTGGTCCTCCAGCATTAAACTTTCTGGTGGTCTCTCTGAAATCAGTGGTTGAGGCATGACCCTGAAATGGAATTCCAAATTTGTAATAAAAATGTCTGAAACTCTGCCACCTTTCATACCTATGAGGTTTTGTACCTTCATTAATATTTGTAGCCTGGTAGGGATAAAGGGGCCACATTAGCACAGGAGGTCTAAATGTCAGTGGCAACCATAATTCAAACCTCTTTTGAAGGCCCAACTGTATGTATCTTCTTGATCGTTTAAGAGCTGCCGTAAAATTTAGGGGACTGTGAGGCTCAGACCTTCTTAACCCAACAGTTAATCTCTCCCACCTCTTTTCAATTCTGGAGTATGACAGTTTCCAAAACGAGTATGTCTGTTCTTGAAACTCATCATATACCTATTTTTGAGATCAAATATTTTCATCCTGGTTGTATCATTATTAAAGCCATATGCCACAGTAAGCCAGGTTTTCAACATTGTATGGGGCTCTAAACTCTTAGGGTGCAATGGAACAGCTCACGCCTTTCGACTTCTTCATATGTTTCCCATTGCCTGCCATAATTTGCTTCATTTTCCGCCCAAGACATAAGTGATCTCAAATGGATGTCACCAATATACAGAAGGGGATTCCACTTTGTTTCAAATGGAATTAAAAAGCCATGTAAATAAAATTCACACAAAGAATTTCTTAGCCAATTAGGGGCTGCCTGGTATGCATCGTAGAATTCTTTAGTAGTGTGAAGAATAGGATCTTGATTTCTGGAAATTCTCATTAGTTGGAACCACAAGAATTGTTCCTTGAGGCACAAAGCATAAACTTTGGGTGGTGCTCTGCATTCCATAATCTGACCAGTTACCTTCAACATTTCATCCATTTTCTCCTTTAACTCCTGAATTTCCTGTTTCTGCCCTTCAATTTCCTTTTTCAGTTTCTTCTTCTCTTCCTCCCAAAGACTGTTGCATTTCAGTCTTGGCTAGGTGGCGGAAACTCAGGGTTTGCAATGTAACCGGTCTCCATGTAGCTTTGAAATGTTCCAAAAATTCAATTAAAAATGTCTTTTTGTAGACAACAATGGCTTGACAAGTTGCAGAGGGAAATGAGGCCTCATTGGCCACTTCCAATTATTTAATCTATTCTTCCTCTTGTTGCAGGATGAATTCTTGTTGTTGTAGTGGAGAAGATTGTGTTTCCTTTGAAATCTGCATAGCCGTAGCAGCCAAGTCATCGAGACTTGGTACCCCCCTTTTATTATGCTCAACTTCCCTTGTCTCAACTTGTTCTTCTTCAGGAATAACAAATGAACTCTGTTCAACACTCTTAGACACATTCTAAGAAATATCATATTCAGACTCTATAGATTCTTCTAAAATTATAATAACCTCAGGTTGAGGTGAAGCAGGGGATACTTTACATTGTTTTCTTGTGGAAACTCTTCTTGGCAATGCTACGGCTGCCGAAGGTGCTCTCGTAGCCTCCTCTTTTTGAATTGCTTAGAAGGTTCTACCTTGTCAGAGGATGATGATGAATTGGTGACAGCAACAGGTGTTGTTGTAGGAGAGATTGCTGCAGGGGAAGATGTTGCAGGAGAAGAGTGTTGCCTTTTCTGAGAACGAGGGTTAGATTATGGGGTTTGTTCTGCCCCAGATGACTCTCCGGCCTTTTTTTTCCTCTCTCTCCCCTACTGGCAACCCTAGTTTGCACTCAGACAGAGGACTCTGGTGTGAGAGCTGGAGGACCAGGTGCTATAGGAGCAAATGACCCTTGCCCTGTTCTCCTACTGGTAGACGCCATTTCCTCTTTCTTTTTCTGAGGTCGTGGGGTAAGCGCCCTAGGGGGCTCTGGACATTGCAGGCTCTTTTGGGCAAAAAATTCTTGCAAGGAAAGAGGTGATACATCTCTCAAAGAGTGTTCAATCAATAATTTTATAAGGCCATGGTGAACAATAGAATTATCCTTCCCCTATTGGGTTCCGTGGGCACATTGTTCTAGAAATTTTAACAAAAAGTTTGGAATATTAACAGCTAACCCATGCCTCATATGACTTAGCAATTTGAAGTGGTAAGAATGCAGGTAAGAAAAAATAGCCTTCACATGTTAAATACCTAATTATGAAAGTAGCGTATTCTGGGTATGGAGGAGGCAATGACACTTGCTTGCATCCCTGCTTAGAGACCTCCAAAGGTCCATCAGTGGGTATTGTAAATTCTGCCCTTGCAGAGGCAGCATCCAAAGAAAAATTTTCTCCATCGGTTGGAAGTTTGGTTACCTCTACAATTCTTTCTTCAGTTACAACTACTAGACCCCATACTGTAGCCTCCCCTTTAGAAAAGGTTCTCAAAAATTCACCTACAGCCTCCTCATTAAAAGCATCTAAACTCAAAAAGTAATTCAGCCAACCACAGAGGCTGAATGCTTGGACTATTTGAGGATTTTTCATTAATATGAGCTACAGGCTCATGTCTTACCAGCCGAGCACCCATGTTCACAGTTTTGCCTTAGCTGAACTCAACTCTTTTCTGAAAATCCAAAAAATTTCCTTTCTGCTCTGGTTCTTTCCTGTCTCGCCGTCACTTTTCTCTTCTTTTCCAAAAATAAACTTTTTAAACAAGCAGTTTTAATTGTGATTTACAATGAAAAACATGCAATGAAAAATACATGCAATCATATTTGGAAAGTACCATAAAATAATAAAGAAAGATTATCTGAGCAGTTGTGACAGTGGCAAAAGGACAAGTTTGAAAAGTGGATTATCCTGCCCCCTACTTAAAGTATGACATGTGTCCACACATGTACTAAGGAATAGGCAGAGATTGGGTAATAATGACTAATACAGACATAGTAATAAATGAATAAAATGAAATAAATCAAAAATGTGATAACAAAAGATATTGTGTACCTTTCATTAAATGCTTGTAAGTGCTGAGAAAAATGATAGCCTCGGCATGAGATGACAGTTGGGAATGAGATCATAATTAAGGGTGGTGCGGATGAATGAGGTGGATGGGTGACGTGGACAGATGAAATGAATGGATGGAATGGATGGATGGAACGGAAGATAAAGAAGTGAAATGTGGTGACAAGTGGAAATGAAGAAAAAGGGGTTTCCTTAAAAAGGAAACCTTTATTGTGAGCATGCATTACAAAATTATGGTGAAGTTGTAGGAGAAAGGCTAAAGCCTTCAGTTGCAGGAGGATTAGTGGCAGGATCCTGAACGAACTGCTACATGAATTCTTCTTTTGATATTGGTTTATGGTACAACTAGAGGCAGTGTCCATTAACTAACAGCTTGAATCTAACAAGATCAATTGTAACAAGTTGCACTGAACCATTAGCAAATACATTCTCAATTTCATATGGGACCAACCATCTGGTTTGTAATTTCCCTAGACTATCCTTATATCGTGAGTCATAAAGCAGAGCCCAATCTCCTACTTTGAATTTCTTCTCCTTAAAGTATTTATCATGACACCTTATTCTTTGATTTTGTATTATCTCAGTGTGTTGTAGGGCATTCTTTCGGAGCTCATCCAGAGCATTGAGCTGCATGATTATGTCATTTTGTATATTTGTTAAATCCATGTCCATCTCCAGTGTTGTTCTTAGAGTTTTATGTTCAAACTCTATCGGCATCATAGCTATTTTACCATACACCATTTCAAAAGGTGTATATCATGTAGCAGTCTTCCAGGTAGTATGGTAGGCCCATATAGCTTCTGGTAACCTTGTGGCCCAGTCCTTCCTATGCAAATCTACAGTTTTAGTCAAAATGGCCTCTATGTCCCTATTGGTGACCTCAACCTGGCCATTGGCCTAGGGGTGATAAGGAGTTGATTTCCTATGCCGTATATTATATTCATTGACTAAAGTTGTGATAAGTGTAGAAGTAAATTGTGCTCCTTGACCTGTCACTATTTCCCTAGGGACACCAAACCTAGTAAATATTTCCTCATAGAGGAATTCAACCACTTTATTATCCCTAGCATGTTTCATAGGCTTAGCCTCTACCCATTTTGTGACATAGTTTGTGCATTCAAGGATGTAGGACTTACCATTGGAAGGTGGATCGATTGGTCCTACAAAATCCAATACCCATTTGTCAAATAGTGCAACTACAACTTGTAGAAATAGAGGCATCTCATTAGATCGAGTTGGTTTTCCCATCCTTTGGCATCTGTCACATCTCCTAGTATATTTGGTTGCATCTCTATGCAAAGTTGGCCAATAGTAACCAGTATTTAAAATTTTCATCGCTATCCTTTTAGCAACAAAATGTCCACCACACGGCTCATCATGGCTTGCATGCAGTATATCATGAGTGTCCTCTAGTACACATCTCCTCATAACTTGATCTGGCCCTATATAAAATATGCAATCTGTAATTCAAGGAAAGTTAAAGCTTTTCTCTACCAATAATCTCTTTTCCTTAGGGGAGAATTGAGGAGGAGTTCTTCCTGTGGCTAGATAATTTGCTATATCAGCATACCATGGGTGAATAACCTTGATTGCAAACAGGTGCTCATCAGGAAAAGAGTCTTCAATAAGTGTAGAGTCATCTTGCCTTTGAATTCTAGAAAGGAAATCAGCAACCACATTGGCTTTACCTGGCTTGTCCACAATTGTAATATCAAATTCTTGCATCAAGAATAACCATCTTGCAAGTCTTCCAGATATTGAGGCTTTGTTCATGAGATACCAGATTGTGGCATGATCAGTATGAACAAATATCTGATAACCGGTGATATAATGCCTGAATTTATTGAGGGCGTAGATGATTGTCAACATTTCTTTTTCTGTAACAGTGTAATTTAATTTAGCCCTTTGCGGATTTTTGCTTATGTAATACAGTGCATGTTCTATTGAACCATCCTTTTGCCCTAACACTGCACCTATGGCATAATCCGATGCATTAGTATGAATATAAAATGGAAGTGACCAATCAGGTCCTTTCAGAATAGGTGCTTATGTAAGGGCGACTTTTAAGTCAAGGAATACTTTTTCACATTCCTTTGTCCAAGAAAAATCTACATCTTTCTTCAATAGACTGTGTAAGGGGTCTGTTGTTTGGCTGAAGTCCTTGATGAATCTTCTGTAATATCCAGCATAGCCTAGAAAGCTCTGTACCTCTTTCTGCTTAGTAGGAGAGGGTAGCTTAGAGATGACCTCAATCTTAGCAGGATCAACTTGAATTCCTGCAGCAGAAATATAGTGACCAAGCACTATTCCCTCCTACATCATTATGAAACACTTTTGACTATTCAACGATAGGTTGTGATCTTCACATCTTTGTAGTACATTCTCCAAGTTGGCTTGAGCTTCCTCAAATTTCGTACCATAAACAGTAAAGTCATCCATGTATGTTTCCATGCAATCATATGAGATGTCTGAGAAGATACTTATGACTGCCCTCTAGAAAGTTGCAGGAGCATTACAAAGACTAAAAGACAAACTGAATAGGCAAACGTTCCCTAAGGGCATGTAAAAGTAGTCTTTTCTTGATCCTTAGGAGCAATCTTGATTTGATTGTACCCACTAAAGCCATCTAAGAATGAGAAGTACTTTTTCCTAGCTAAATTATCTAGAACTTGATCAATGAATGGAAGAGGAAAGTAATCTTTCTTTGTTGCCAAGTTGAGTTCTATGTAATCTACGCATACCCTCCATTTTCCTCATTTCTTAGGAACAATGACCAATGGGGAAACCTACTGACTATTGAAGATTGGGTAGATAAAGCCAGCTGCTAACATTTTTTGCAAATTTTTTTAACAATTTCTCTCAAAGCTGGATTAATTCTTCTTTGAGGCTGTCTGATAGGTTTGAAGTCACTGTTAATATATATGTGATGTGTACAGAGTTTTGGGTCTAAACCCTTCATATCCCCATAGTCCCATGCAAAAGCTCTTTTGTGGGCTTGTAGCATTATGGCTAGGGCAATTTGTTGAGACAGAGGCAACTTATTATTAATATGTAGACAGCGGCCTAGAGATACTTCTATATGTTTGGTGAGATCATTTATTGAGGTTGCTAATAAAGGTGGTGCTTGTATATCACATAATAGTAAATCATGATGGCTCTCAAGATCTAGTTGCTGCAGGAAACATTGTTGAGAATGGCTGTCCAAAACAGATGGGCTATTCAAACCAAAACTAAACTGCAGAATGTGTAGAAATAGGTTATCTTCACTCTGAAGCTAAGAAAATGGATCAGTTTGTAGCATCATTAACTAAGCTAATGAATTTACTTCGTCAGATTCCTCTCCTAGATCTGGCCAAAATGGTTGAGACAAATCTGGCAGAGGTTGTGTAGGTGGGTATAAAGCCAATTTATTTCTTGACTGACTATCAGAAATTGTCATGTCCCCTGAATGACATCCTATAAGGGTGTCAAATGTAGCTAACCAAGGTCTACCTAGGATAATAGGATATCCTCTTAAGGTTGCCTTAGTGGACAATATGGTGAAATCAGCAGGATATTCCCAAGATTCAAGGGTGACAATGACATCTTCTATCACTCTATCAGGTGTAACCGTGGAACTATCAGCAAGCTGCAGGATAATCGGTGTAGACCGAATGTTTGGAATATTCAAACACTCCATAGTGTGCTTGGTCATCACATTAATGGCTACACCAAGGTCAACCAAAATATTTCTTACTACTTGACCATTGATATTTATTTTTACTACGGGACTTTCAGGATCAGTATATTTTGGAATGACAACCTTCTCCAACATAATATCGGCTAACTGTCCTAGGACATGGATAGTTTGGGGATCCTTTTTCTTTCTTCCTTGTTTCTTTGAACAAGCCTCTTTAATGGCTTTTCCATAAACCGGAACATCTTTAATAGCTTGAAAAAAAGGAATTTGAACTTGTACATTCTTTAGCTTCTCCAAAATATCAAATGTGGGCTCTTCAATGGTCTTAGGTGTAGTAATTTGTAATCTCTAAGGAAAAGGTGGTGTAAGCTAAGGCTGCAAAATAGGTTCCTTAGAGGCAGTAGCTGATACAAGTATATCTTATGCATGATTAATAGGTTCTTTAGCAGCAGAGTCTGGAATCTCTGTAATTACAGGTGGTTGTGGAGCAAGGAGAGTGGTTCCAGACTTGAGATGGATATCATTGATATTCAAGGCATAAGCTGGATACTGGTTGACTTCTGCAGAATACATAGGTGGTTGTTGTTGTTGTTGTTGTTGTTTCTTATTATTAGGATTTAGCAATGGTTGAGCAGGCATAGGCGTTTGTTTTGGAGGGCCAGTATTTGATGCAGGTGCTGCAGGAGGAGGCATAAGGGCCGAAGGTTGTGGCTGCTGATACTGTAGAAATCCAGGGGGTTGGTTCTACCATTGCTGAGAACCTCTCCATTGAGGGTTCTACTGCCAGTTATCTGGAGGTGGAGTCCATTGTCCTTGTGGTGCTACCAACCTCCTTGAGGGGGTTGCCATTGAGGGCTCTGATAGTTAGGCTAGTATGGTTGAGGAGCATTCCAAGGTGAGGATGGGCCATATGTAGGTTGCCATTGGTTATTATAATTAGAGTAAGGATTATCAAAAGTCAAAGGATCTTGAGGCATAACTTGTCTTAAAGCCCATGGTCTCCTTTATCCAACAAAGAAGACTTGGTCATCATCACCTTCTATAATCTTAAAGTCAGTAGGTAACTATTTAGCCTCCATGTTGGCCACCATCTTGCATCTACAGTCGCGTTTCTTCTATCTACAATGTGGACAAAACTCATCCAGGATTGCCTCAGCCTCCACATGTTTCTTACGAGCTTGCATGGTATCCAACTGTGTAACCATGTTGTTTATGATGTCCTACTTGAAATCAGACAGCAAATTTGTGATCTCCATCTGGGAAACTCCGCTGGAAGAAGACTTTCCCATTGTAGCTTGATGACCTCTACCCTTCTTCACATTTGCTTGGGAGTAATTGAGACATATCTTCATGAGATCATCCCAAGATGCTTGAGTGATATCTCCGCCTCCCATCAGGTCCAAAGCATCTATACAGGTATCATTGATTCCCCCTAGAAAAAGTAATTTCTGAGATTCTTCATTAATAGTATGGTCTGAATTCTTTTTTAGAGAAAACAAGAATCTTGATATATAATCCTCCAGACTTTCATCTTTCTTCTGTTGAATTCTGAATATATCATCACCTTTACTGCCACTCTTACAATATTCCTTGTATTTCTCAAGAAATTTTGTTTGCATGGCTGCCCAACTATCAACAACACCCCTTTTCAAACTCATGAACCATCTGAGAGCTCCCTCCTTCAAGGTAGCAGGAAACAATTTTAGTTTGTGAGCATCTGAAGTGTAGTCATAACTGCGACAGAGGATATCAAACTCGAACAAGAAGGTCTCTGGGTCTTCTAAAACTAAGCCATAGAACTTGGGAAGTAATGAAGAAGGAATATTCTTAAGGTTGTCATTGTTTTGTTGAGCAATAATGGGGAATTCAAAAGCAGGAGGTCGATCAAGTGGATTACATGCCATGTTCACTTGATCAAGTATAGAAGCAAATGGATTTTCTTTAGGTTCTTCGTCAATTGGGCCGAATAGCAATTCAGCACACAAATCTTCAACAAATGGGTCAATATCCAAGTCACCTTCATCCTCAAATAGGCTATAAGCTGGTTCAGTTTTCTTAGCAATGGATGGTAGGTTAGGGAGAAATCTTCCCTGAGCATCTCTTCTATGCATATAACAAAAATGAATGGTATTTTAAAATATTTTGAAAATACTTGAACAACTGACTAAACTACTACTAACAATGACTATAGTAGGTTCTTAGATTGACACCTTCCCCGACAACAGCGCCAAAAATGGCCGCGCCCACAAAAGGATATGAAAATCATAGCAAAACCTATCTTGGGAATTGGACATTCTAGCAGGCAACTAATACCTCTTCGTGGTCGTTCATTTACTTGTCAAACCAGGGAATGTAAACTTTAAATGGAGTGGCACTATATGTGCACTAAGAACTAGTTTCAGTCACAACCTATTGAAAATAAATACTTGGAAAGAAATTCTACCTATGCTACAAGAAGGTAATGCAAAGTTCTCTTAACTCAACCATAATCTAACCAAAGTAGAAATCATAATAGCTACAATTGAGAGACAAACTATAAACTGGCCTTATGTTGCAGGAACAAACACAGAGATGGATTTGCGATGTTGTAGGAACAGTATAAGACTAAACTTGTGCTGAAACTTCTAAAATGAAATCTAACTTGAATTAACAAAGGATAAGCAACTACTCTCCTACAAATACTTACTAAGTGGGCCCCCTTAGCAAGTATCAACTAATTTACACAGAATATTGTGCTCAGAACTCCATCAACTTTTATTCATAACGCAAAATCATTTACATTGATTATTCTGCTTCATAAAACTAACAAAAACTCTGATTCATATTATAACTCTAACTCTTATATAATCTGCTTCTCTATCTATCTCCTTCTCGTTCAGCCGCGCAGGAGGAACACTTATTTAAATCAGGAAAACAACTAATTAACTAATCCTAACAGAGAAAGACGTGGATGTAAAATGTATCCCAAAATCAAGGAACAGACTTCATAAATGAGTTTATCCGTTCAACCCAATCCAGAGAGAATCTAGCACTCCACTCTTTCTAGATTA
>VDFB02193867.1:653085798-653177361 GCA_007258455.2 Sequoia sempervirens
GATACATACATCCATACCATCCATCCATTTATCATGAGCATTTTATCCCTTATCCAATCACCCACCCTTGCACCTAGACTGGGTTTTCCCCTTGTCATTGGTATCTAGCACAAAGGCTACTCAAATTTTGACACCTCAAAACATCAAAAAATCCAAAAAAAAAATAGAAAACATCAAAATCCAAATCTAATCAGAAAACATCAAAATCCAAAAAAAATTAGAAAACATCTTGCTATCATCATTTGTCTTGAACGATAATGTCTTACCATGGTTTGACTATTGTATATATTCATTTTAGCAAGTTGTGTCAATACCTAGGGCAAACGTGGGGCATACTGGGGGCAATCAACTTTCAACAGTAAGACAATGACATTGAAGCCAATCACGCGCAAAACAAAACAACCAAATTAAACCAAAACATCCAACCATTGATCCATATTGCAGTAGCTTTCAGTTGCGTACCTTATCATGACTCATATCTGGATGATCTCTAATCTAAATAATGTTTGGAATCACAGTTCATTTTTGAATAATGGTTGTTTAAATTTTTCGATGTCATTTCTCTGGAGCACACTCGATGATGTACTGAACTAGAGTGGCAAGGAAAGAGGATGATTTTTCTTTGTCTGTTGTTTGGAGGTTAATCATTTATCCGTTGCAAATATGTCGCAGACATGATTTTCCAAATCTTATCATTGATGACGCCCAAATTTGCATCAGATGGTGGTTAGTCTTTGTCTGTTTATGCAAGAAATGCTCAGGTCATCTCGGTTCAATTATACCTAGATGCTTGTGTTCACTTGCTATATTAAAAATCATGAAAGTTGTACTCAAGTCATCATTGGTGCTAATTTCCCCTCTGATGCTTGTACATACTTCCAACATTTTAAAAGTGCTCTATGATGATTCCAAAAAATATACCAACAAGCTCAACAAAATGGTCGGTTTCATTTAGTTGCATTTCATTTTAGATCATTTGTACATACCTACATAGTGGATTTGCACCCGAGTTTTGAAAGGATAATAATCACATCAATGGTTGTTATGTCTCTTTGGACTACTTGTGGAGGACATTTGAACATTTGTTTCATCATCACCTTTCACCTGCATTATCATTTCGGCTGGGCCCTATCATTTCTCATTTATCATTCATTTGCATATCATTTAGATTCTCTATCATCTTCATCTCATCAACACTTTGTCATTTTCATATTCATTTCATGTTCCTTTTATACATTTGCATTATTTCATATCTTATCATATCATTTTTTTAATTATCATATCTTATCATATCATTTTCCTTCATATCATTTCATTTATCATTTTCAATATCATACAGTTCGTTTCATATCACTTATCATTTTCATACATGTCATTATCATTGCATTTCATTTTATCATTTCACTTAATCATCATTACAAAACATTGCATTCATATCATATCATTAATCATCCTATCATTTTCCATATCAATTCATTTTGCAAATTCATAATGCATATCATAAACACAACATTCATTTGTCATCCTTTATCTACATTGAAAAATCCAAGAACAAACATTCCATATATACATTTCCATATATGCATAAGTCATTCACCTGCATGACATCATCAGTACGCATCATCATAATATAAAACATCATCCTGCATATCATGTTAGTCATCAAATCATTAAAATGCATATCAAAATCCTTAACATATAGAAATAAATGCACATCATATCATCAAAAAAAATCATCACTGCCTCTTGCACCTCCTGCCCCAAGATCTCTACGTGGTCCCGACACACCTCAACTCTGAAATGATCAATCAAAATCTCTCTATTTATCAATGCCTCACATCATGCAATCGCGAACCATATCAAAGTGACCCATATCAAGTGAACTATATCAGTGACCGATATCAGTGACTCATACCAGTGCATCATATCACAGACCCATATCACCCAATCAATCCTATTAGGCAAACCAATACACAAATTTATCTAGCTCGATACCATATCAATCTGATCTACCATCAATTACTATTTGTTTTCTATCGCAGAAAGCAAATTTATCAAAAAGGAAATCATTCATCTACTATTTGTTTTCTATCACAGAAAGCAAATTTATCAAACACTTTATCAATCATTTACTCTTTGTTTTTCTATTTTTGGAAAGCAAAGTTATCAGTTCATCATCATATCATCATTTCCATCAAAAAGGGGCATCATTTCAACAGGGGCATCTTTTACATCATTTGTCGGGAGCTAAATCACTCTCTCCTCCGCAGAATATCATTATCTGATACCGATTGTTTAACAAAATTTTCGTAATCCATATCCTCATCCGTGATTTACCTCCCGAGGGGGCATCATCAGCAGCAACATCGAAAATATATCAGGGGAAAACTCTTATTTTCTTTGAAGCAATATGTTTTACACATCACTTCAAAGAGGGGCAAAATGTATACGTCTAAAAATGGTCATGATTAAGCTTGTTAATTAATTAAATATGATTTATTTAATTAATTCCTCTAATGTCATCTACATATAAATAAATTTAATTATTTATTTATATCGTTCATTTTCTAAATTCTTCTACCTTTAATTAAATTAATTACTAACATTTCCATCTTTTCGCTTAATTAAATTAAATAAATTTTTATAATTTATTTATATTTAATTATCATCCTATTCTAGAGTTTAAATATTTTAAATATTTAAATAATAGAATATCTTCTTCATCTCATCTTTTACCTTTCGCTTGATTAAATTAAATAAATTTTTATAATTTATTTACATTTAATTATCATTCTATCCTAAAGTTCAAATATTTTGAATATTTGAATAATGGAATATTCTTTTTCCCCGATTAAATATTAAATATTTTAATTTAATATTTTCCACCTCACCCTATTTTCATTTTAAAACATAATTAAAATAATTTATTTAATTATGTGGGTTTCCATTTTCATCTCCACTTCCCAAATTTCTAACTCATGCTAACTCACCCTTCCAAATTTGCATCTCATCCTTCGAAATGGAAGTTTCCCTTCCAAACTCAATGACGAAATTCGAAGAAATGGGAAACCTTCCATTCTCCTCTTCCACTTTCGAAAATCTCCCGCCGTCCGTTTGAAACAAGCTTAATCCGGACCGTCGATCGATTCAGCCAATCAAACTCATTCGAAAACTCTATAAAAGCCCGTGCTAATCCAAGCCTTGGTTAATCATCCACATACAATATGCATACTCGTTCATATTCGCACACTTCATATACCCATTTACATAGCCATATTTTCACCAGCATTTGCATACAATAGTAGCTTTAATATCACAGCAATATTTTTCATTTTAGCATAGCTTTCTTGCATTTTGCATATTATGCATTCTTATTTTTATCTCGTTCTTCATGTTGTCATTTTGTTGAGCTCTACCTGCTGATTTGAGAGCCATTTGAAGCAACAAAATGCTGAAGTTAGAGGAGGATAAGACGGTTTGGAGAAGCTGTTGTTACGGTTTTGCATATTCTGTTTCCTTTCCAACTTTTTTGATTTAATGTCTTATTAACATGTGTTTGATTTCATTTAAATTTATCCAATATTTCAATCACACAGATATATTCTGAATTCAACAAAAGGAAGATGAAAGTCTGGAGGATTATATATCAAGATTCTTGTTTTCTCTAAAAAAGAATTCAGACCATACTCTTAATGAAGAATCTCAAAAATTACTTTTTCTAAGGGGAATCAATGATACCTGCATAGATGCCTTGGACCTGATGGGAGGTGGAGATATCACTCAAGCATCTTGGGATGATCTCATGAAGATATGTCTCAATTACTCCCGAGAAATGTGAAGAAGGGTAGGTCATCAAGCTATAGTGGGAAAGTCTTCTTCTAGCGAGTTTCCCAGATGGAGATCACAAATTTGCTGTCTAATTTCAAAGGGACATCATAAACAACATGGCTACATAGTTGGATACCATGCAAGCTCACAAGAAACATGGGGAGGCTAAGGAAATCTGGTGAGGTTACTGTCCACATTGTAGATAGAAGAAACATGGCTATAGGATGTAAGATGGTGGCCAACATGGAGGCTAAATAGTTACCTCTACTGATTTTAAGATGATAGAAGGTGATGATGATCAAGTCTTCTTTGTTGCACAAAGGGAGATCATGGGCTCCAAGACAGGTATGCCTCAATATCCTTTTGACTTTTAGTAATCCTTACTCTAATTATAATAACCAATGGCAACCTACATATGGCCCATCTCCACCTTGGAATGCTCCTCAACCATACTGACCTAACTATTAGAGCCCTCAATGGAAACCCCCTCAAGGAGGTTGGCAACACCCACAAGGACAATGGACTCCACCTCCAGGTAACTGGTAGCAGAACCCTCAATGGAGAGGTTCTCAGCAATGGCAGAATCAACCCCCTAGATTCCTACAGTCTCAACAGCCACAACCTCCAGCCCTTATGCCTCCTCCTGCAGCACCTGCAGCAAATACTGGCCCTCTAAAACAAACACCTATGCCTGCTCAACCATTGCCAAATCCTAATAATAAGAAACAACAACAACAACAACCTATGTATTATGTAGAAGCCAACCAGTATCCAGCTTATGCCTTGAATATCAATTATATCCATCTTAGGTCTGGAACCACTCTCCTTGCTCCACAACCACCTATAATAATAGAGATTCCAGACTCTGCTACTGAACAACCTACTGATCATGCAGAAAATATACCTGTATCAGCTACTGCCTCTAAGGAACCTATCCTGCAGCCTCAGGCTACACCACCTTTTCCTCAGAGATTGAAAATTACTACACCCAAGACCATTGAAGAGCCCACCTTTGATATTTTGGAGCAGCTAAAGAATGTACAAGTCCAAATTCCTCTTTTTCAAGCTATTAAAGATGTTCCAGTTTATGGAAAATCCATTAAAGAGGCTTGTTTGAAGAAACAAGGAAGAAAGGAAAAGGATCCCCAAACTATCCATGTCCTAGGACAGTTAGCCGATATTATGTTGGGGAAGGTCATCATTCCAAAATATACTGATCCTGGAAGTCCTATAGTAAAAATAAATATCAATGGTCAAGTAGTAAGAAATGTTTTGGTTGACCTTGGTGCAGCCATTAATGTGATGACCAAGCACACTATGGACTGTTTGAATATTCCAAACATTCGGTCTACACCGACTGTCCTACAACTTGTTGATAGTTCCACGGTTACACCTGATGGAGTGATAGAAGATGTCATTGTCACCCTTGAATCTTGGGAATACCCTGCTAATTTCACCATATTGTCCACTAAGGCAACCTTAGGAGGATATCCTATTATCCTAGGTAGACCTTGGTTAGCTATAGCTAATGCCCTTATAGGATGCCATTCAGGAGACATGACAATTTCTCATGGTTAGTCAAGAAAGAAATTGGCTTTATACCCACCTGCACAACCTCTACCAGATTTGTCTCAACCAGTTTGGCTAGATCTAGGAGAGGAATCTGAAGAAGTCAATTCATTAGCTCAGTTAATGATGCTACGAACTGATCCATTTTCTCAGCTTCAAAGTGAAGATAACCTGCTTCTACACATTTTGCAGTTTAGTTATGGTTTGAATAGCCCATCTGTTTTGGACAGCCATTCTCAGTAATGTTTCTTGCAGCAACTGGATCCTGAGAGTCATCATGATTTGCTATTATGTGATATACAGGCACCACCTTTATCAACAACCTCAATAAATGATCTCACCAAACAGATAGAAGTATCTCCAACCCGCTGTCTACATATTAATAATAAGTTGCCTCCATCTCAACAAACTGCCCTAGTCATAATGCTGCAAGCCCACAAAAGAGCTTTTGCATGGGACTATGGGGATATGAGGGGTTTAGACCCAAAACTCTATACACATCGCATATATATCAACAGTGATTTCAAACCTATCAGACAGCCTCAAAGAAGAATTAATCCAAATTTTGAGAGAAATTGTTAAAGAAGAATTGCGAAAATGTTAGCAAATTGACTTTATCTACCCAATCTCGGATAGTTAGTGGGTTTCCCCATTGGTTATTGTTCCTAAAAAATGAGGAAAATAGAAGGTATGTGTAGATTATAGAGAGCTCAACTTGGCAACAAAGAAAGATTACTTTTCTCTTCCATTCATTGATCATGTTCTATATAATTTAGCTGGAAAAAAGTACTTCTCATTCTTAGATGGCTTCGCTGGTAAATCAAATCAAGATTGCTCCTGGTGAAGAAAGAATACTTTTACATGCTCCTTCGAACGCTTGCCTATTCAGTTTTTCCTTTTGGTTTCTATAATGCTCCTGCAACTTTTCAGAGGGCAGTCATAAGTATCTTCTCACACATCTCATATGATTGCATGGAAATATACATGGATGACTTTACTATTTATGGTACGACATTTGAGGAAGCTCAAGCCAACTTGGAGAAAGTACTACAGAGATGTGAAGATCACAACCTATCGTTGAATAGTCAAAAGTGCTTCATGATGATGCAGGAGGGAATAGTGCTTGGTCACTATATTTCTGCTGCAAGAATTAAAGTTGATCCTACTAAGATTGAGGTCATCTCTAAGCTACCCTCTCCTTCTAAGCAGAAAGAAGTATGGAGCTTTCTAGGCTATGTCAGATACTATAGAAGATTCATCAAGGATTTCAGCCAAATAGCAAGCCCCTTATACAGTCTGTTGAAGAAAGATGCAGATTTTTCTTGGACAAAGGAATGTGAAAAAGCATTCCTTGACTTAAAATTTGCCCTTACACAGTAACACCTGTTCTAAAGGACCCGATTGGTCATTTCCATTTCATATTCATGCTGATGCATCAAATTATGCCATTGGCGAGTGTTAAGCGCGTATGATGGTTCAATAGAATATGCACTTCATTACGTATAAAAATCGCAAAGGGGGCTGAATTAAACCATGACCGCGTAAAAGAAATATCAAGTAATCATCTACTACCACAAATTCAAGCATTTAATACCGGTTATCGATATTTGTTCATATCATCACGTTAACCGTATCTCATGAACAAAGCCTCAATATCTGGGAGACTAGCAAGATGGTTATTGCTGATGCAAGAATTTGATATTACAATTGTGGATAAGCCAGGTAAAGCCAACATGGTTGCTAATTTATTTTTCTAGAATTCAAAGGCAAGATGACTCTGCACTTATTGAAGACTCATTTCCTGATGAGCACCTATTTGCAATCAAGGTTATTCACCCATGGTATACTGATATAGAAAATTATCTAGCCACAACAAGAACTCCTCAATTCTCCCTTAAGGAAAAGAGATTATTGGTAGAGAAAAGCTTTACCTTTTCATGGATTGTAGATTGCATGTTTTATACAAGGTCAGATCAAGTTATGAGGAGATGTGTACAAGAGGAGGACACTCATGATATATTGCATGCAAGCCATGATAAGCCGTGTGGTGGACATTTTGCTGCCAAAAGGACAGCGATGAAAATTTTAAATAGTGGTTACTATTGGCCAAATTTGCATAGAGATGCAGCCAAATATACCAAGAGATGTGACAGATGCCAAAGGATGGGAAGACCAACTCAATCTGATGAGATGCCTCTATTTCCACAAGTTGTAGTTGCACCATTCGACAAATGGGGACTAGATTTTATAGGACCAATTGATCCACCTTCCAATGGTAAGTCCTACATCTTTGTATGCACAGATTATGTCACAAAATGGATAGAGGCTAAGCCTATGAAACATGCTAGGGATAATAAATTGGCTGAATTCCTCTATGAGAAAATATTTACTAGGTTTGGTGTCCCTAGGGAAATAGTGACAAATTAAGGAGCATAATTTATTTCTACACTTATCATAGCTTTAGTCAATGAATACAATATACGGCACAGGAAATCAACTCCTTATCACCCCCAGGCCAATGGCCAGGTTAAGGTCACCAATAGAGACATAGAGGCCATTTTGACTAAAACTGTAGATTTGCATAGGAAGGATTGGGCCACAAGGTTACCAGAAGCTATATGGGTCTATTGTACTACCTGGAAGACTGGTATAGGATATACACCTTTTGAAATGGTGTATGGTAAAATAGCTGTGATGCCGATAGAATTTGAACATAAAACTCTAAGAACAACACTAGAGATGGACATGGATTTAACAAATGCACAAAAGGACAGAATCATGCAGCTCAATGCTCTAGATGAGCTCCAAAAGAATGCCCTGCAACACACTGAGATAATACAAAATCAGAGAACAAGGTGGCATGATAAATACATTAAGGAGAAGAAATTCAAAGTAGGAGATTGGGCTTTGCTTTATGACTCCCAATATAAAGATAGTCCGGGAAAATTACAAACCAGATGGTTGGGCCCGTATGAAATTGAGAATATATTTGCTAATGGTTCAATTCAACTTGTTACAATTGATCTTGTTAGATCTGGGTTGTTATTAATGGACACCGCCTCGGGTTGTACCATATATAAAAATCTCAAAGAAGAATTCATGCAGCAGCCTATTCAGATCCCCATCAATTAGCCTTTCTCCTACAGCTTCACCATAATTTTGTACAGCTTCACCATAATTTTGTAATGCATGCTCACAATAAAGGTTTCCTTTTTAAGGAAACCCCTTTTTCTTCATTTCCACTTGTCGCCACATTTCACTTCTTTATCTTCCATTCCATCCATCCATTCCATCCATTCATTTCATCCGTCCACGTCACCCATCCACCTCATTCATCCGCACCACCCTTAATTATGATCTCATTCCCAACTATCATCTCATGCCGAGGCTATCATTTTTCTCAGCACTTACAAGCATTTAATGAAAGGTACACAATATCTTTTGTTATCACATTTTTGATTTATTTCATTTTATTCATTTATTACTATGTCTGTATTAGTCATTATTACCCAATCTCTGCCTATTCCTTAGTACATGTGTGGACATATGTCATACTTTAAGTAGGGGGCGGGATAATCCACTTTTCAAACTTGTCCTTTTGCCACTGTCACAACTGCTCAGATAATCTTTCTTTATTATTTTTTGGTACTTTTCAAATATGATTGCATTTATTTTTCATTGCATGTTTTTCATTGTAAATCATAATTAAATCTACTTGTTTAAAAAGTTTATTTTGGAAAAGAAGAGAAAAGTGATGGCGGGACAGAAAAGAACCAGAGCAGAAAGGGAAATTTTTGGATTTTTAGAAAAGAGTTGAGTTTAGCTAAGGCAAAACTGTGAACATGGGTGCTCGGCTAGTAAGACATGAGCCTGTAGCTCATATTAATGAAAAATCCTCAAATAGTCCAAGCATTCAGCCTCTGTGGTTGGTTGAATTACTTTTTGAGTTTAGATGCTTTTAATGAGGAGGCTATAGGTGAATTTTTGAGAACCTTTTCTGAAGGGGAGGCTATAGTATGGGGTCTAATAGTTGTAACTAAAGAAAGAATTGTAGAGGTAACCAGACTTCCAGCTGATGGAGAAATTTTTTCTTTGGATTCTGCCTCTGCAAGGGCAGAATTTACAATACCCACTGATGGACCTTTGGAGGTCTCTAAGCAGGGATGCAAGCGAGTGTCATTGCCTCCATACCCAGAATACGTTGCTTTCATAATTAGGTATTTAACATGTGAAGGCTATTTTTTCTTACCTGCATTCTTACCACTTCAAATTGCTAAGTCATATGAGGCATGGGTTAGCTGTTAATATTCCAAACTTTTTGTTAAAATTTCTAGAACAATGTGCCCATGGAACCCAATAGGGGAAGGATAATTCTATTGCTCACCATGGCCTTATAAAATTATTGATTGAACACTCTTTGAGAGATGTATCACCTCTTTCCTTGCAAGAATTTGTTGCCCAAAAGAGCCTGCAATGTCTAGAGCCCCCTAGGGCGCTTACCCCACGACCTCAGAAAAAGAAAGAGGAAATGGCATCTACCAGTAGGAGAACAGGGCAAGGGTCATTTGCTCCTATAGCACCTGGTCCTCCAGCTCTCACACTAGAGTCCTTTGTCTGAGTGCAAACTAGGGCTGCTAGTAGGAGAGAGAGAGGAAAAACAAAGGCCGGAGAGTCATCTGGGGCAGAACAAACCCCAGAATCTAACCCTCGTTCTCAGAAAAGGCAACACTCTTCTCCTGCAACATCTTCCCCTGCAACAATCTCTCCTACAACAACACCTGTTGCTGTCACCAATTCATCATCATCCTCTGACAAGGCAGAACCTTCTAGGAAATTCAAAAAGAGGAGGCTACGAGAGCACCTTCGACAGCCGTAGCATTGCCAAGAAGAGTTTCCACAAGAAAACAATGTAAAGTATCCCCTGCTTCACCTCAACCTGAGGTTATTATAATTTTAGAAGAATCTATAGAGTCTGAATATGATATTTCTTAGAATGTGTCTAAGAGTGCTGAATAGAGTTCATTTGTTATTCCTGAAGAAGAACAAGTCGAGACAAGGAAAGTTGAGCATAATAAAAGGGGGGTACCAAGTCTCGATGACTTGGCTGTTGCGGCTATGTAGATTTCAAAGGAAGCACAATCTTCTCCACTGCAGCAACAAGAATTCATCCTGCAATAAGAGGAAGAATAGACTGAACAATTGGAAGTGGCCAATGAGGCCTCATTTCCCTCTGCAACTTGTCAAGCCATTGTTGTCTACAAAAAGACATTTTTAATTGAATTTTTGGAACATTTCAAAGCTACATGGAGATTGGTTACATTGCAAACCCTGATTTTCCGCCACCTAGCCAAGACTGAAATGCAACAGTCTTTGGGAGGAAGAGAAGAAGAAACTGAAAAAGGAAATTGAAGGGCAGAAATAGGAAATTCAGGAGTTAAAGGAGAAAATGGATGAAATGTTGAAGGTAACTGGTCAGATTATGGAATGCAGAGCACCACCCAAAGTTTATGCTCTATGCCTCAAGGAAAAATTCTTGTGGTTCCAACTAATGAGAATTTCCAGAAATCAAGATCCTATTCTTCACACTACTAAAGAATTCTACGATGCATACCAGGCAGCCCCTAATTGGCTAAGAAATTCTTTGTGTGAATTTTATTTACATGGCTTTTTAATTCCATTTGAAATAGAGTGGAATCCCCTTCTGTATATTGGTGACATCCATTTGAGATCACTTATGTTTTGGGCAGAAAATGAAGCAAATTATGGCAGGCAATGGGAAACATATGAAGAAGTCGAAAGGCGTGAGCTGTTCCATTGCACCTTGAGAGTTTAGACCCCCATACAATGTTGAAAACCTAGCTTACTATGGCATATGGCTTTAATAATGATACAACTAGGATGAAAATATTTGATCTCAAAAATAGGTATATGATGAGTTTCAAGAACAAACATACTCGTTTTGGAAACTGTCATACTCCAGAATTGAAAAGAGGTGGGAGAGATTAACTGTTGGGTTAAGAAGGTCTGAGCCTCACAGTCCCCTAAATTTTACGGCAGCTCTTAAACGATCAAGAAGATACATACAGTTGGGCCTTCAAAAGATGTTTGAATTATGGTTGCCACTGACATTTAGACCTCCTGTGCTAATGTGGCCCCTTTATCCCTACCAGGCTACAAATATTAATGAAGGTACAAAACCTCATAGGTATGAAAGGTGGCAGAGTTTTAGACATTTTTATTACAAATTTGGAATTCCATTTCAGGGTCATGCCTCAACCACTGATTTCAGAGAGACCACCAGAAAGTTTAATGCTGGAGGACCAGCATTGGGTTAAGTAGGGGGTAAATGATGAGCCCAAAATATGCTCATAATTTAGATATCATGGTGTACTTTTAATACCTTTACTTTTGTTGTTCATGGTTGTTTAACTCTCTTGAAACCTTTTATTGGGAGATATCCTGTAGCAATACACTTTTATGTTCCTGCAGCCTATCATGTTGATTTGTCTATATTTATTACCCTGTTTGACTCCCCAAATGACTAGTATAATGCATACAGTTTTTGAATGATGAAATAGATTTAAATATGTGATTAATGAATGGATATTGTGTATGTGCCATGCACCTTTTCTTTCGCATCTATTACCTTGTGTTTCACAGGTTGTTGAAGAAAGTATGATCAAGTCAAACACAACCAAACTTGGCCTTGCAGTAAAGTCCATTTCCTGCACGACTTTGAGGAAGCTCTGGCGAAGACTTTTTGACCGAAACTATTGGGATGGATTTTAAATGTCATTTAATCTGGAAAGAGTGGAATGCTAGATTCTCTCTGGATTGGGTTGAACGGATAAACTCATTTATGAAGTCTGTTCCTCAATTTTGGGATACATTTTACATCCACGTCTTTCTCTATTAGGATTAGTTAATTAGTTGTTTTCTTGATTTAAATAAGTGTTCCTCCTGCGCGAGTGAACAAGAAGGAGATAGATCTAGAGAAGTAGATTATGTAAGAGTTAGAGTTATAATATGAATCAGAGTTTTTGTTAGTTTTATGAAGCAGAACAATCAATGTAAATGATTTCGCATTATGAATAAAAGTTGATGGAGTTCTGAGCACAATCTTCTGTGTAAATTAGTTGATGCTTGCTAAGGGGGCCCACTTAGTAAGTATCTGTAGGAGAGTAGTTGTTTATCCTTTGTTAATTCAAGTTAGATTTCATTTTAGAAGTTTCAGCATAAGCTCAGTCTTATACTTTTCCTGCAACATCGGGAATCCATCCCTGTGTTTGTTCCTGCAGCATAAGGCTAGTTTATAGTTTGTCTCTCAATTGTAGCTATTATGATTTCTTCTTTGGTTAGATTATGATTGAGTTAAGAGAACTTTGCATTACCTTCTTATAGCATAGGCAGAATTTCTTTCCAAGTATTTATTTTCAATAGGTTGTGACTAAAATCGGTTCTTAGTGCACATATAGTGCCACTCCAAATAAAGTTTACGTTCCCTGGTTTGACAAGTAAATAAACAACCACGAAGAGGTATTAGTCGCTTGCTGGAATGTCCAATTCCCAGGATAGGTTTTGTCGTGATTTTCATATCCTTTTGTGGGCTTGACCACTTGCCACTTAGAAAAAAAGAAATGTTGTATGTATGCTCGCATCAATTTTTGAAAAATATTCCATAAATTTTCCAATGGGAATCTCCTCTTCTATATAGTTCAACCTTGTGGATTCTTTCCCAAATTTTTTTTGCAACTTTACATACTTGTACCAGTGTGAGTAAAATATGTGAATAAGTAATAAACCACATAATCAATGAAAAATTACATTAAAGAGAATCCAAATAATAATCTAATCAAATTGAAACAAATGAATTCTCTAAAATTAGTAGTTACCTCTTGCAATTTACTGTCTTTGTTAGGTCAATATCCTCAATTCTTGAAGGAAATTTAGCCAAATTTCCACATATCTCACAAATTCCTTTTATGCATTTTATTTGAGGTCCATTTTCATGATCACATAATATAGAATTTATGAACAAACTTGTCTATTTAGGAGGTGCATTTTGAAACCCACATCTTTCTTCCCTCATCTTTCGAAACAACTGATAGTAGAGATCAAATTCAATATGATAACGACAACAAGTATCAAAAAACTTGTTTATCTTCACATAATATGGCTTTAACCTTTGAAACATTGTTTTCCCAATCTTTATATGAGGATATGCATTACAAATTTCATATACATCTCAAATTGTGTTATGTCTAGCCAATGATATGATTTTCATAAATACTAGGTCCAATCCTGTGTTTCATAACATCTCTAGTATTTGATGATGGACGAGTCTGATCATGCCAAAAACTTGATACCAAGTTCCTAACAACATCTTCAATCCTATCAGAATGGGGAGATCTACACATAATTTCCCAATTGCCTTCTAAACTCTCATCCAAAAACTCTCTTTTTCTCATATTTTATTAATGTGGTTTGACTATAACAAATTTTAGTTAAAAGTGTAGACATTTTTATTTTTCTTGCTATATCTTGATGTACAATAGATGTCAACATCACCCTTCTTGTAGTGGCCTTATCCACTAATCGAGATCCTTTCCCAATGGAATCTAAACCCTTTTTAACATTTTGAACAATATCCTTTTGTAATCCCATGTGTTTCTTCTTATTTTATGCCAAATGTACACCCAAAAATTGTAATGACTCTTTAAGCTCATCATGAAGAAGTAAATGTGATAACAATTGGGTTTTTTCAAGTGTATCAAGATGATTGATTATTCCATTTACATATTTAGTCATTGACCTCTTTCTCTTATTATAAGGCTGGTTGGCATAACATTTCAGTTTCTCCATATCCATTTCAAGTAAATGATCTAAATTTCTATGAGAAATTTATTTCCTCACCTTTTCAGCTAGTTTTATATGCTCATCCTTACCAGTAGGAGGAAGTGATCCCGAACCGTCTCCAACATGCATTGTTTTAACTTGTGCCTCCTCCCTATCTTCAAGGACCATGTGTTCTTGAGTGGATTCATTTGATCCAATCTCTATATTTTCCTCGACTTGAGCATGAGGACTTCCTACTTGTTGAGCCCTTCCTACATGTTACAAAATATTTTGCAAACAAAAGTGAGAGATGATGTTATATAAGTGAAGTTTATGTATGCAAGCAAACAAAGTGATAAGACATGATGCTATAAGTGAGAGAAGTTTCTACTAGTTTTATATGCTCATCCATACCAGTAGAAGGAAGTGATCTTGAACCCTCTCCAACAAGCATTGTTTGAACTTGGGTCTCCTCCCTAACTTCAAGGTCCATGTGTTCTTCAGCAGATTCGTTTGATCTAATATCTAGATTTGGCTCAACTCTAGCTTGAGAAATTCCTGCTTGTTGTTTGAATTTACATGCAAGCAAAGAAAGTGAGAGACTATGAGTTATCTAAGTGGAGTTGAAAAAAATAAAATCAAAGATTCTTGAACTTAAGAATTCTATGGAACAAAAGCAATTGGAAATAGATGATAAAGAATTTAGGGAATGTCTATGCAAGATGACAATTGGAAATATATAATTTATAAGCAAAATAGATTGAGGTGTTAATAAAATTCCTAAACACACACTTGAGAGAGAGAGAGAGAAGAAGAAACAAGCATGTACCTTGTTTCTTTCTATGATAATTTTCCAAGTTTTGTTCATGCCTCTTTTGTACTTCTTCTTTTGACAATTTTCGTTGAGACACATTTTTTTCTTTTTCTTTGTTGTCCCATTTTCTTCAACTTAAAGATGACTCAAAACAAGTAATCTACCAACTTAGTTAAATTCTCCTCAGAATTTTTCCTTGATTGATAAAAATGAAAATTTGTCTCTCCAATATTTGCCTCCTTGATAAATGTGCAAAAACCTCTTCTCCAAATTCTGCGCTCCAAGTGATATAAATGAGAATTAATCTTGCAATTTGATATCTAGAATAATGAAAAATAAGCTTCTATTTAAATGCATATGGGATGGGAAAAAAATTATTCTAGTATACATGGAATAACTAGATCCTAGTTTAAATGAATGAAGTAGTAAATAATCACGTTATTTCATTGTGGAGTTTGTTGTTATTTTATGCATAGGTATGCACAACATATCTAGTAATTTTATAATTTTGTTAAAGTGTCAAAAATGTATACTAGAGGTATAATTTGAATTGATTTCAAGTTACTTGTCAAAAAGATTATATTTTGCTCTCAACTCAATGGTTCATGTTGCTTAAGTCATTTAAAAAAAAAATTATTGTGATCAACATGAATGAACTTAATTATAAAGTGGCATTGATTTCCTAAAATTCTACTAGAGATCAAATGTATATTGAATATAAGGAAATGTAAGTTGTAAAAGATCATCAAATAAACAAACATGTATGTATATTGAATATTTAAAGCAAATGCATACATATATCATGTGTAAACATGTAACCATATGCAAACACATGTACATACATGTAAAGAGATTCAATGTATAAACATAACACATGTTATAAGCAAAGAGGAAAATGTATGTATATATCATACAAGAAAATGTATGTACATATCATATAAGCAAATTAATGTAAATTAGAGATCATAAAATGTCAAATGCTAAAGATCAACAAATAAGCAAATGTCTGTATATATCATATGAGAAAATGTAAGAGATCATCAAATCTCGAATACTAAAGATCACCATATAAGTAAATACATGTAGTAAAGATCATAAATCTAGTGTGCAGGGCCTAATATGAATGTCGAGTCCTAGTTGAACGACCATTTGAATGAGAACGGTCCTACTATGATAAATGTGCTGAGCCCTGCAAATAAAATTGTGTATAGAATGCGTTAAATACATATAATTTGTATTAAATAAATTTTATGAAAAATATTTTTAAATGAACTTGTATTTTTAAATATCTATCTAGATCTATGCATACATAAATATTGCATGTAGATATATACACATAAATATATAAAAATTTAAAACTCACATGTCCACTAGCAGCAAATTCATCCACATCTGAGTCATGTCGATCATGTACACGATCTAGACCAAGGCTAGGAGTGACATGAGGTATGTCCACCTGTAACAATATATATATATATATATCAACTTACTTGAATATCTAGTTAAAACAAAAATTTAAAAAAAATTTAAAAAAATTGAAACATTCACATGCAAACATACATGCACATCATCTGATATCGGATGACCTAAGTCCTCTAAAATGGTCGCCTCCACCATATCCACCAAACAATCAAGCGATGAATCAACATTTGCATCCATCTGATCTATCCCATTTCATGCCATAAATGATGAATGTAGAGGACTATGAAGGTGAGATGGAATCGACGATGATGAACTAGAACCAATCAACATATCAGTAAAACCCATAGTCTGTGTAGTTGCCGAATGAACTGTAGGTGGATCCTAATGCACACTAGTGCTCGGCTGAGAGTGATGGGATCCTAGAGCTAAACATAATCCATGTGCCAAATGATCTTTGACATGCTCTATAACGATCCCATTGTTTGATGCAATGTGGGTATATGCCTCCAATAGATCCTCAGCCAAACAATGTCGAGTCATGCATGCCATATCTCCTATAAGTGCATCAAGCTGTGTAGGAGTAGGGATGTCGACCGCTAAAAATGGCATGGATCACGAATGTATGGACATCAACTACTGACCTACATGATCATCAGATATCCTAGTGGTGGCAGCCGCAATGTCACCTATAGTGTCAATTGCTTCCTTTTAGGAAGCAACGACAACCTCATCTGCTATGGGGGCTAGAGCTAGGGTGAGAGCAGGAGACCTCTCACCAACTAATTCCCTAAACACTGGAGCTAGTCTATCTGCTCAATGATAGGTGGGCCTATTGGCAATCTTGCCACACCCCTAACCAACATATGGTGGAATGTCTAGGTAGTTAACTCTGAGGCCCAAATGGACCTGAGCATACAACTGCTGAACAAAATATAATGGAATCTAGTCATTATTTGGGTATTGACCATGTGCTGCAAGAAATCATGGGTAGATCAATTTAGCCATAGCACGATCAACACATCTAGTGACCTGGTATCCCCTAACCTTACGTACATTTTGATAAAAAGGAAAACAAGTGATTTTTATTATTTCTTTGGTCACACTATCTTGTATTTGTTTAAGGGGAGCATCACCATGTACTTCTTCATGCATGTGAGAAATAATAGCAACTACTCTATATGGGAATATGCACTATTCCTCTCTAGTTCATCTCTTAGTTTTTCTAAACTATGTAATATTGACATACATGGTTCATAATATATCCCTGGGTTTGCACCCTGTGCTAATGAGTCTCTCAATTTTTTAATCTCATTAGTGGCATTTGCAAACAAAGAATCTGGCTTAGGTGGAACATGATCTTCATTTACCATGTTATATATATATACAATACACCTAAAAGAGCAATGAGACCCTGGTAAATAATATATCTAGATAAAGGGAATACAAATCTAAAACAATTGTAATAATTCATCTACTCATCAATAATATTTTCATACCATTAACAAAAAAACATTCAACATCTATCATAGTTTTTAATAATTTCAAAACATTCAAATTACTAGATTGCACACAAAACATAATCTAAAAGAGTTCTAAAATTTAAATTTAAAACATAATCTAAAATAGTTCTAAAATTTAATGGAAGATATGTTTAAAATTAAGAATTCACACTAGAATATCAATATTCCATAAGAATCTCATAAAGAGGATGAATTTAATGGAAGATAATATAAAATCCTCATTATGAGGTTGAATTTTATCATTACATTATGAGTGAATCATCTCAATTATATAGCCAACAACATCAAAAAATTATAGTTTGGAAAGCAAAATAATCACACATTTATCATATTTTTATATGTATAAAGTTTACATACCATAAAACTATTTAAACGTATAGATTGCATAAAGCTATAAATTGAATCATTAAAACTAATTTATTAAGAATAAAATCTAATAAAGTCTGACTTCATATTGCATGTACTTGTTATAAATATCTCACTAATCCAACCATACATTTTATATATGTTAAAAAATATATAATTTATCAATTTATACAACTTCTAATTATGATAATAAATCTAGAATCAAACATGACCCAAATGTATGATAAAGACAAGAATCTTAATCTATACCATTATTTTGAGTTTGGTTTAATAGAAATTGAAAAAAATTATAATCATGAAAAAAACAATGAATAAACTAAGGATCATTTTAACAATGGTGAATTAGTGCCTAAAGATTGGCCTAAAAAATTGTAATATTCAACATTCTCATCACAAATGATATATGAAAACTAAGGATCATTTGGTTATATATTTTCATAGATTTAAAATTTGAATATTTATTACTATAACATGTTCATTACAATTAGATTTTTAAATAATATTGTAATAATTTATTATGTCTTTGAAATTTGTTTTGTGGATTTTAATGTTGTTTTTTAAATTTAAGTTAGAGTAAGTAGAATCTAATGATCTAGACCTTAAAAAGATTCAAGTAATTTATGTTTTCCTTAAAATTACAATTATTGCTCGATTAAATAGATTATTGATTGTATTTAGATTTCAAAATTGGAAATACTTTAAAATTATAGAACCATATTATGCTTTGATACAAAAAGCAATGTCAAGGATTATTTGTATCTTCCTCATAATTATGTTTCACATATTGAATATTTCAGGGAGGATTGCATGGATGATTTGAAAGTTGAAGCAAAGATTGGTTGAGATCGACAAAGGATATTTTGATAAACTCCAAAATCCAAAGAATAGAGAAGATGGTGAGTCATATTTTAATAGACCTTATCTTCACTCCTATTCAAATACAACCTCTCCAATGAATATATTGGATTGCAAAATAGGAGTATTCACCTAGTCAATTTTTATGAGACCCTAGGTGGCTTTGTGAATACATCAAAAATATTATGTATGATGTCTAAGAATTTAATTGTGATGGATTGATATATTCCAAGAATTTATAAATGAAGTATATATTCATATATATGTATTTGCTTGAGTGTTTAAATTAGTTAAAAATTTCTTTGAGGGATTTATGCAAACATGAAATCTTAGAAAGATAATTTCATGTCATTTTGGTGAAGTCATAACTTAACTTTTAATTTATCATTTATGGGAATGACATCTTCGAGAAGTTTATAGAAGGCCATAGATGGCAGGCCACTTTTTGAATTAAATTTAGTTATTGAATTTGTATTTTTTGGATGCACATTTAGATTTAAATTTACATGCCAAAGTCATAATGTCCTACTCTTGATTAAATTCCTACAAGAAATTAAGGAACTTGGGATACCCACCTCCCAATGGTCTTGGAATGAATGCATTTAGATGGAGAAGGATTTCAAAAGGCTCATAGTACTTGTGGACCCCTCAAAGGCATGATATATAACACATGAACTTTATTTATGAAATTTGGTCTTTAGTTGTTGGCTTGTAGTATGAATGTTATCTATAAGGTGGAATTCTTAGTTGGACTCTCAATCTTCCATTGTTGGTTTCTAGTGTGATTATACAATATGAGCCAAGTATTAATTTCTAATGTTAATTATTGAAAGAAGGTATATAAATTATTATTTGAGCATCTTAATTCTCATATAGAGTTGTCTTAGTCAATTTCTCAATGTATGAGTTCCATATATTTGTAAAGTTTTCTTAATATAAAAACATATTTTATTTCATTAATTAACCTATCTAGATTCCATGTTACAAAGGATGCTCTTATTTTAAATTATAAGTATATAATTCAAAATTAATTAGTAATTTTCAAGATAGAGTACACACAATTTCTTTAGTTAAAATAAAATAATATTCTTATTTCCATGAGAGTTATGTAGAATGGTAGCTTGATGTCTCAAAAATATTTCTTTCATACATACTAAATTTTTATCATGTTACATTATGAGTGAATCATCTCAATTATATAGCCAAGCACATCAAAAATTTATAGATTGGAAAGAAAAATAATCACACATTTATCATATTTTTATATGTATAAAGTTTCTACCATCAAACTATTTATACTTATCGATTAAATTATTTTTGAATTTGGTTATTTGGGTTCAACATGTCATGCTATAGGATTTTCTTGTGTTTTCACCATGTTGTCAAGTGTAGATAGCTATGTATTTTATAGGTGTAGGAATTTTAGAGGAAGGAAAGGTTGAACAAAATGCATAAGGATGAGATGGAGCCTTGTTTAAACCTTAGGATTTGGTTGAGGCTCCCTTTGAGCATAATCGAGGGGTGGTTGGTCCTCTTGTAGACATGACTAATTTAGAAGGTCTTGTCAAGAAAAATTTAGAGGAGTGGTAGAGACAAGAATCATCTTACAGATGGATTAGTTGGAGTTCATTGTCTCTACAATCCTCTTGAATTTTAACATTCACCTCTTGGTATTCTTTCTAATAATTTAAAAATATGAAGAAGGTTCAAGTTTAGAAGATTATAGGAACCCTTTGGTCTCAAGTTTGGAAACTATAGATGGAAACTCCATTACAAAGGAACTAGATTCATTCATGGAAAAGGATAAGGTTGAAAATAAGGTATAGTTACTTGAAGAATTTTGGATTCAAGTTGTGTTCAATGATAGATCTACTAATGTTTTTGGGAAAACAACCCTCTTTATTAGATACATTGCCACTATTGGTGGAGTATTTCTAATTGGATGTTATTTTTCTAACTTACAACTATATTTTTCTTGTTGTTGTTGTTCCATGCCAATATGATTGATCATTTTTTGTCTCTTTATTGGTCTTTGTAAAAGGGTGGGGCCCTTTCAAAATTTCTATTTCTAATTCATAAATTCAACCAAAAGTATTTACCCTAAAATTAAAATATATAAATTTAAACTTTAAAATAGTCTTTTTTGATATTAGATAATAGCCTCATGTATTTAATTTATAAATCCTATTATTCTTTATGTTTAATTTCAAAATTTTAATGCTCGAGCAAGTATAGGTTACAAGTGCATTCTTTACATTTTTTCTCTTTCTTTTGTACTATTTTGTATATGGGTGTCTTATATGCATTGCCTCAAACATATAATTTTGATGTCCTATACCTAATTCTAAATGTAGTTTTATGAATGTATTCCTCCTTTATTCTTTGCTAATTGTAATTGAATATTAGACCTATTTTTTAAAATATGGCCACCCCTCTCAATCAGTAAAATAAGTCATCTATTTTAGGTGGTGGATATTAATGTTAATTGTTTATTTATTGAACATGTACATAATCAAGACAACTTGGAAAAGTGTCTTATCTTTCTTTTTCATAAAAATAGTTGGAGCATCCCATGACAAGACACTAGAACATATAAATCCTTTCTTTAAAATGTCATTTAGGAAATCCTTTAATTCATGCAAATATGAAGTGTTTGTTCAATAGGGATCTCTAGATATAGGGGCTAATTCATGCATGAACTCTATTAAAAAATAAAACACCCATTTAGGAGGAAACATGAGGAGTTCATTCTAGGAAAGACATCCTAAGACTTTTGTAATGGAGGTTTATTTTCATTTGAATGGTTCTCATTCACTTTTACTAAATAAAAATTAACAACAAACAAGGCACACCCTTTTCTTTATTCTCTTTTGAGTTGTAAAATAGAAAATTTAATAATACCTTCATTCCTTCTAAATCTAATAGAACTATCTTATTATACATTTCATTCAAACAATCTAGTTTCTTTCCTCTAAATTTATTCTTCGATTTATACATTTAGAACCAACCATTTTTGGAGTAATGTCATAAGACTCAAAGGCAAAATATTAATTTTTTTATCCAAGTTTCCATTGTATGCACCCTAAGTTATAATTTTAAAATGGTATCATTTATAAACTATCTAAGTTGGGACATGTACACAACTCAACACTACCTCTTTTAACAAGGATTTAGATTTTAAGTTGAATTTGTAGACTATCTAAGGTGATACAAAATAGTAAGAAGCACCTAATTATATTGAGATTTTAAGATATAAAATATATTAATTCTACTTCATAGCTCTAGCTATGACATTTACACATCATTATCACCATGCTCCCTAGCTTTCTTTATTGGTGTCATAGCTACCATGAATGAGGCCCATTTTTCTAAAGTTCCTATATATAAAAGATAATTAGATAAACCTTCACCAATGTTTGCATTTTAATTCTAATTGATTAACACTTTATACCTTTTACCAATTTATAATTTCATAGTTTACCAATATAAAAACTTGTAGGGGAATAACTATAATTCCCCATTTTTATAAATAGTCTAGATTACCTAAGTTCCAATTGAAGTTTTGTTAGAGTGTAATATAATATGTTTAGTTCTAATAAATGGTTCTAGATTAATTGTTTCAAATCCCTCAAAAAATTATACTCATTAGGGAGGTTGTGCATTAATAAATTTTACCAATTAGGGATCATATTCTTATTTATACTTTCATACCACAATCATTAGCATAACTTATCAACCTCAATGTGGGAAATAGTCACTATTATGGTTCACATTTTTATTTACCAATAATTCATTATTTTGGGTTGAACAAAATAATCCATTTGATACAAAATTATAAAGATATATGTTTATCAACAATAATTCTAATAACAAATATAACCAATTTTTTTTTACCATGAACTGTTTGATATAATGCCTCAAATAAATCTGTTTTATGTTTAGGTAAGGCTTTAGAAACATTAAAGAAAATTCAATTGGAGGTTCCTTGGTAGAAATATATGCAAAACATGGAAGCACAGACAAGGGTTTCTAAAATCTTTCAAGCAATGCAACGCCATTTATTCAACACCATTTATTCAACACTCCCTACCCGTGCCAAATTTGGAGCTTTGGAATAGGGTATGAACATTCATCAAAACATGATAGAGATAGTGTTTGTTGAAAAGGATTTAGAAACTCTCAAGAAAATGCAATTTCAAACAAAGAAATGCAGTTTGAAATCTACAAATTTGAAACATTTTGCATTTAGGGTTTAAAAATTTCTCAAACAAATGTGTTTTGAAATCTGCGAAATTTGAATTTAACCAACCTATGAGCTATGGAGGTCAGGTTGATGAGCTGTGAGTTGATGAACTATGGCTATGGAGGTCGGGTTGAAGTACATTTTTCCTGTTTGGTTCGCTACATTCACGTTTGGGTTCGCCTTTGCCACATACATAGTTTGAACACATAATACACATAATGTGATAGTGACAGTTTTTTAAAAAAAATTATGCCCTATTTCAAGGGGTTCGCTCAAATTGATAGGGGTTCGCTTGAACATCCATTTGAGTGAACCCTATAAAATATTATTTTTTTATTCATATGCTTGGAGGTTCGTTCGAACACTTAAACTAGTTTGATCGAACCATAGAGTCGACTGAACCCATTGACATTGTGGAAACACAAAAAGATCAAATTTCCTTCCTCAAAAAATTTGTAAACCACTATTCTGGCTTAACCCGAGGGTGGGAGAGAGTTGGAGAGAGAGGGAGAGTGGGGTAGAGGGTGGGAGAGAGTGGGAGTGTGGGAGAGAGGGCAGGAGATGGTGGGAGAGAGTGGAAGAGTGTGGGAGAGGGTGGGAGAGGTTGGGAGAGGGTGGGAGGTGGGAGAGGGTGGAGAGAGTGGAGAGAGTCAGAGAGTGTGGGAGAGGGTGGGAGAGGTTGGGAGAGGGTGGGAGAGAGTGGGAGAGTGTGGAGAGGTGGGAGAGAGGGGAGAGTGTAGAGAGAGAGTTAGAGAGCGTGGGAGAGGGTGGGAGAGAGTTGGATAGAGGAGAGTGGGAGAGAGGATGGGAGAGAGTGAGAGAGGGTAGGAGAGGTTGGGAGTGGGTTGGAGAGGGTGGGAGAGTGTGTGAGAGAGGGTGGAGAGTGTGGGAGAGAGTGGGAGAGAGGGTGGGAGAGTGTGGGAGAGATTGGGAGAGAGTCGGAGAGCATGGGAGAGGGTGGGTGAGAGGGGTCTGTGTCTCTCACTCACTCACTCCCCTCTATCTCTCTCCCCTCTACCATTAACCCTCTCCTCTATCTCTCTCCCACTCCCTCCCTCTCTCTCAACCCTCTCCCTCCTACCCCCTTTCCTCTCTTAGGTCTCTCTCTCTCTTAGTCACTCCCTCTTTCTCTCTCCCCTCTACCCTTAATCGTAAACCTTAAACTCTTAACCCTTAAACCCTAAACCCTTAAATCCTCTACCCTCTACCCTTGGTCCTTCCCCCTTCTATCTCTCTCCCACTCCCATCCTCTCTCTCTCTTTCAAGTCTCTCCCTCTCTTAGGTATCTCTCTCTCTCACTCCCCTCTATCTCTCTCCCCTCTACCCTTAACCCTCTCTCCCTCTATCTCTCTCCCACTCCTCCTCTCTCTCAACCCTCTCCCTCTCTCAGGTCTCTCTCTCTCAGTCACTCCTCTTTCTCTCTCCCTCTACCCTTAATCATAAACCTTAAACTCTTAAACCTTAAACCCTAAACCCTTAAATCCTCTACCCTCTACCCTTAGCCCTTCCCCACTCTATCTCTCTCCCACTCCATTCCTCTCTCTCTCTCAAGTCTCTCCCTCTCTTATGTATCTCTCTCTCTCTCTCCCACTTAATTCCTCTATCTCTCTCCCCTCTACCCTATAAATCTTAAAAAAAACCAACTTTATTATAACGTGAGTGCGTTATGAATAAGTAGAGACATGGTCATTTTATCAAGAATTAACGCGCTCATGTTATAACATGAGCACGTTTTATATTGCACTAAAAATGGTAAAAAAACACAATATACCCATTATGTTGGCCCACATTCTGCATATTCTCCTGGTTCTACGTGTGCTTTGAAAAAAGTAGCTTTTTGGTGATTGAGTGAAGTGTGCATGCATAATTTTTAGATTCCACCACCTTTTTCATGATATTTCCATCACCTTTGCATGAAATAGCAGAGTTTTCACATTGAAAGGCATATAATATCAATTCAAGTTTGAATTACAGTGATAACTAATATACAATTGAAGTTTGGAGGGGAACAAGCTTTTGTAAAAGTCAAGTTTTTGAGGAGTTTGAGGAAAGAAAAAGAAAATGCTACATAATTGGGTAGAAATCCTCCATTTGAAACTTTGGTTTTTTAGGTATGTGAAGTCTTTGTACATTTTCTTTCATTCTAGTATGGATTGCTTTCATTTTTGTTGTTTTGCTTATTCCATGTTGATCAAATTGTTTGTTTGTCATGTTATAACCTTAGGCTGTCAATGGACATTTTAAATTACACAATTCTATACACTTTCCTATTGCATTTTTAAACCACATATCTTTGAGGCATTTTGTTAAATTTAACAATTGACTTTATTTGTGTATGCTTCCAAAGATTTCATTGAGGTATTTTGTCAAACAAATATACAAACCAGCTGATTGCCTTGTCTATGCTACCAAATTTTCCATGCATGTCTCTAAAAAAATGGAATATACTCCTAATGTAGTAGGGGGAGGCCTGCAACATAAAAACACACAACTCCAATCTACAAACAAATTTTCAATTTACAATTTCATCAGGACCTCTTCTTTCAAAAAATTCACATTGTTCAGGTTGTAGCATATCAAAGTCACTCAATTGGGTATAATTCCCCACACAACCTTCTCACTTCTCAATAGACCCCCAAATCCAAAAAAAATCTTTAATTAGGTCTCAAAATAAAATATTTTCTAGGTTTTAGGACCTTGTATGCTCAAATGGGTTTCCAATACATAAACCCTCAATTTGCTCATAAATATCTAGGGTTTTCTATATTTCACAACTCCAAGGCCTTCCAAGCCTCACCAAAGCATCAAATAGTGGCATACGCTACAAAAGATGGGTCTCAAGCAAAAAGGTGTGATTTGGTTATTGAGAAGATTCCAATGTATCAGTTTATGTCCATGTTTCGTGAAAATCTAGTGTATGAGTATGCAAGGCATACCCATAGAGCCCGATGGCTAGACATGCAATTCAAGCTATGCAAGGACACCTTTCCAATTGGAAGCATAGTATCAGTGGTTGAATTTGTAGAGAACTACACTCTATAGCCATAGTGTGAGGTGCAGTCACAGTATTACAACTCCGCATAGGTTTCGATATTTGTGCACATAGTATTCATTCATGGAGCTGATAGTATAGAGGACCAAAGGAAGGTATTGAGGGAGTATCACTTTTATATTAGTGATGATCACACACATTCTCCAAAGTTCGTGCAAGGTTGCTTCTAGATGTTCTATAGTGATTTTGCTCAGAGGGGCATAGCATATGATCGACATATAATATGGTCAGATAACTGTGTAACACAGTTCAAGGACACGCACATGTTCTACTAGTTGTGTAGGACGCATCTCACTACAGGTGTTCAAAATATGTGGAATTTTTGTGAGTTTGGGCATGGAAAGGGGGAGCATGATGGTGCAGGAGCATGCATGAAAAGAGCATTAGCACAAGAAGAGTTAAAGTATAAAGACAGTGCAAAGTTGACAGATGCAAGTTCAATCATCAAGTGGTGTAATGCTTCTATGGGTCCAGGTAATGAAGGTACATCTTCAGTTCATAGATTTTTTTGGTTGATGGATGATACTAAAATTGCACCATATGAGGATTGTTGTACACTAACAGGATCAAGTGAGCTACACTCTTTCCTTAGCTCAAATGCAGGTTCATGGAGTATTGATACACGTAAGATGGCATGCTTTTGTTCTTCATGTACAATGCAAGCCTGAAATGATTTTGAGTTAGGGGAGTGGGTTGACAAATGGTTGAAAAGTTATCTTAGCCCACTTCACACATATTGCCCTTCGACGACATTGGAACTAACACAGTGGAATCATCAATTGACTTTGATCACGTATCAAATCTAGTTCAACCAGGTAATATATCTACTTGCTTAGTTTTTGAAATTCCATATTGTTATCTTAATTTGTACTATATTCATAATGTTGACTAATTTGAAGTGATTTTCTGCACATATCAATATAGGGCATGTTTATGCAATTATTGTAGATGAAGAAAATGAAGAGGGAACAAACTATTACTTGTGTTGTTGTGTTGAGGCCAAAAAGAAATTGGAAGCCCCAGTTATAGATGGAGAAAACATCGAATACCCTACAGGCTCAGTTGTTGTTACTGGAATGTGGCTTAGAAGGTACCCATACAAGAGTGTTAATAACAACATTGGCTATTTGAGAACTTTGACACACATTGTAAGATTCTTGATTACTCGAACCTTGTTGTGGCATCCAATATTCGTTTGAGAAAATATGGGCATAGACCTTTGAACAAGACCTTGTGGAAGGTTTGTGAGTCTGACCATGAGGCAATACTTGACACAATAAAGAGTAGAGAAGATTTAGATGGTTCATTGGATTAATTTGTAAGTATATGCACAATGGTTCTTATTAATTTATACTTGTATCCACGCTAATTTGTTTGATGCTAATACTATCATGTCTTATTTTACTTTGCGTATCTGTAAGTAACCCGGTAAACATTGAATGGTGTCCCCTTGCAGAAAATGCAGATTTATGAGCCATCTAAGAGAATCTCAGGCATAAAAGCAATGCAACATCCCTATTTTGATGATCTTGACAAATCTCAATTATGATTTTCAGCCATTACAAAAGTGCGTGCAAAGCTTGGTGAGGGAATTTCAAGTTATTCATTTGAAGTTAACCTTATCATGAGGACCTATGATGTAGACATTATAGGAGCATCTCAAATTTCATGATATTCTAGATTCATGAGAGGTGTTGTGTGCAATAAGTGTCTTGGAAATCATAGTGAAGATGTATGAGCAGGAGTGACTATGTTGATAGACTTCCATGCCTATCTATTAGTTCCTTCCATCTATTTTCATTTCATAGATATCTTGGACATAAGTTGTTTCTTTTTATTCTTTTACTTTTCCTATCTGTAACTAAACTAGTAAAAATTGATTGGTTATCTCCCTGTAGAAAATGCTGATTTTGGAGCCATCGAAGAGAATCTTAGCCAAAAAATCAATGGAACATCCTTATTTTGATGATCTTGAAAAATCTCAATTTTGATTTCAAGCCATTATAAAAGAGTGTGTGAAGCTTTGTGAGGGAATCTCAAGTTTCTCATTTGAAGTTAACCTCTAAATGAGAACCTATGATGTAGAAATTATAAGAAAATCTTGAATGTATGAGTGACATTATAAAATATTTGTGAGAACAGAGTACCTAAGGAATTATAATGACATTTACTTGTAATGACATTTACTGAAATGATGAAATTTGGTGTAGGGGCACCAAGGTTATTGAGAAAATTTGGTTCACAAAAATCTTTTAAGTTAGTTTTGTGTTTTGATTTTTGTCAATTGAATAAGGTCATAACACATCCACAATTGATTTATAATGTAATAAGTCATGTTAGTTACAAAAAGAACAATTAGGCATGATTGGAAAGATGTAGAATCATTTGTAAAGGCTATTTAAGTCAATATTTGAATTTGTAGCCTTTTGAAGGTAAATATTTGAATATGGTTGTAAATTTACTATTAGTGAGATTGAGATTGTTAACCTTCAGAGAGTAGTAGTATTTATGTTGATGATATTTCCTTTAGATGCAAGGATTCAAAGCACATCAACCATGTGGTACAAATGATTAAATCCCAAAGACGGTCTGTAGCAATGAAAGAGTCTGAAAAGGAAGAGAGAGCTACACTGGTGAATCAGGAGAAACTTTAGTGATGTAGAGTCAAGGTGGAGAAGACTCAAACAAATCAAATTTTAGTAAATCAACAACCATTGTTATTTTATTTGGCCATCTTGGAACAACTACCAACAAAAAGTCTTCCAAACTCAATAATTTGTTAGAAATGTGTGCTTCAATACCACAGGCTGAAACCTCTGAAAGGGAAAAGTCAGTGTGATATCGTTTGTGTATGGCCAACTAGCAATTGAAACCTTGTTGAAATTATTCAAATCATTGTAACCTTGCTTTAGTCTCACCGAAGGAGCCTATCACTATGACATTTTGTTTGGTATAACCTCTCATCGCTCGTGGAAACCTCTTGTCGACTGTTGGCTTTTATCGGATATCGAGGAGAGTCTTGGATGTTCGCTACAAGCTCTTAGCAATATGAATGTCTCGCCGACAAAATATTTTGTTGAAGTCTTCGGGGAGAGTCTTGGGTGCTCAGTAAGAAGTCTTACCGATATGGATGTCTCACTGACAGGTTTATCTTGGAGACATTGGGGTGACTTGAACACTCGGGAAGAACTCTTGGTGACAGTTGGTGTGTCTCACCAATGGTATACACTTGGAGCAACACAAAGGTCTTAGTGTGAGGTCTTAGCGATGGAAAAAAGTATTTTCGACTGTTGTTTGGAGCTCGGTATGACTTGTGAGCATTTAGAGTAACGTCTCAGTGATAGTGGTATGTCTTGCCGAATATTGAACGCTTCGGTATAACCCTTAATGACTCGGTATGATCTCTCAGTGAAGGATGATAGTCTTGCTAACTATTGATCACTTTGGATACTTAGTGAACTTTAGTGTGATGTCTTGGCGAAAGACGACTGTCTCACCGAATGGAAAACTCACGTCTGTGTGACTTTAAAGCTTTGGTATGATGTTTCACTGATAGCGATAAGTCTTGGCGATAGCAATACATGTGATGATCGTCAGTATGAGGTCTTGGCAACATGACAAAGTCTTAGCAATAGCTCTTTGGACTCGATGTAACATCTTGGTGATAAGGATGACTCTTGGCGACATCGATGGTGAAGCATTTAGGCATCAAGGAGACACTTCTTGTGTCTCACCGACATGCCAACATAGGTTGATCGCTCTGACTGAGAGAAGACCATCCTACATGGTGAATCAATAGCCAATCAGAGGAGCTAAATGGGAACCGCTAGTAGTTGGACTGTTGTGGCTGTTACTGAGAGGAAGCTCGACAAACAGGGGTGACATGGATATACTCTGTGATCGCAGATTGTGATGGGTTGGATGGATCGACGGATTGCTGTGTGACTGTATGATCAGTGGATGAATTCTATTATGTGAAGATTGTAATGTGAATGTTCTATAACATGGTTGTTCATGGTGAATGCTGCTGAAATATGACATCAAAAAGATAAGTTTGATATTTGTATGTAATCTCCATTACTGTAATACAAAGTGATTTCTCTTGGTGTGGTAGGTTTTTCTCCTGTAAGGGTTTTCCCATGTATATCTAGTGTTCATATGTGTTTTTCAAATACTTTGTTTCTATTATCTCTTTCATGTGCGTCTTAATTGGACTGTAATTGTAAAATTTAAAAGGTATCTCTACATTCTTCCCTAAGGTTTTGACGTTAGGAGAGTTGCTTCCGCATCTAGCTTTCCTTACACAATTTGGCTTAAATTTTAGAAAATTCCTCTCCAGTACAATCTAATCATCAATATAGCATCTACTTAAACCCTAAACACCATTCCCAAGCCAAAAATACAAGGTTTCTTTGCAATTTCTTGGAGATCCTTCAAACTACCCTACAAAAAGGTTTAGATTGAAGGTCATTGTCCCTATTTTCCTTATATATTTTAACAAGACCCTTGGAAATGAGAGCTTTTTTATGATTATTCCCTTTTCTATGATTTCATAAAACTTGTTAGCACATTGGACTTGTAAGTGAAAGCCCATCTCTTGGTTTATGTTTTGGAAAAATATGTGCACAAGTCTTTTTAGGTATGGGCCATGGGTATTTTTTTGTCATGTTCTACAATTTTTGTAAAAATACAATGAATGATTCTCTATTTTGTTGTTGTGTTACATAAATCAACCATAGATATTTCATGTTCAATGTTATAGGAAAAATGATTGATGAATTTTTCTACTAGCTCATGAAAGGTCTTGATGCCATTTGGTAAATGTGAGAACAATTCTATTGCTTGTCCTCCTGAAATTCGAGGAAAGAGGTGTATTAAGTATGTGTCATTGTAAGCAACTCTAGGAAATCTATGTAGAATTATTGCATATTTCTCTTGTGGATCTCACCTTCCCTTATAATTTTAAAATTTATAAATTTCAAAGTTGTGAGGGAAGGGAATCATAGGTATTGGTTGATCGAATGGGTAAGGACATATGTCTACAATTGTGTAATTCTTCTTTGTATTTCCTAGTTCAATGCCCACGATCTTCTTGTGTAAAATTTGGATTTGTGATGCAAATTCATTTGTGGGTGTGATGGTGGACATGTTTATAGGAGGTTGAATGGTGAAATGTTAAGGAATCAATGATTGATATTATGGAAGGTCAGATGTATTGAATGGATGATTATGATATTCGGGGATAGATGATTGTTGTTGTGGGATGTATGATTGATGCTGTGTAATATTAGATGAGGGGATATATGATTGATTATATGTATGATGTTGCACAATTTTAGATGAGGGGATACATGATTGATTTTATGAGATGTATGATTGATGTTGTGGGTTGTTAGATGAGGGGATAGATGATGATTGATATTGTGTGATATTAGATGAAGGAATAGATGATTAATTTTTTGGGATGTATGATTGATGTTGTGGGATATTAGATGAAGAAATAGATGATTTATTTTATGGGATGTATGGTTGATATTATGGGATATTAGATGAATGAATATATGACTGATTTTGTGGATGTATGATTGATGTTATGAAATATTAGATGAGGGAATAGATGATTGATTTTGTGGGATGTATGGTTGATGTTGTGGGATATTAGATGAAGGGATAGATGATTATTTTGTGGGATGTATGATTGATTTTTTGAAATGTTAAATGACGAAATAGATGATTAATTATGTGAAAATGTATGATTGATGTTGTAGAGAATTTGATGAGGGATATTATTGATGATTTTGGATGTATGTGTTTGTGAGAATATTCAATATGGAATATTGTGGATGAATTGGGATGTAAGTGCTTATGGGTGTGTTGGATGTGAAATATTGCAAAGCATACAAGATGGATGAAGAGATTTGATGATTATGAATGGATGTAGTGAAATGATTAGATGGAGTGGATTATTTGTGATAAGTTGTTTGCAAAGTGTTATTAGGTGGGGTGTTGTGTTGATTGAGTGGCATATGGATGTTGTCCTCTAAATTAGGCATAACCTTTGATGAGGATGGAGGTGGGGTTTGATAATTCTTTGAGGTAAACAAAGAAGAAGGTATGCCAAACTCATGTTGAGTATCACACATGGTTTTGGTAATGTTTGACTCACTTTGATTAAAATCCATGAGCTTCCTATGTAGAGACAAAGTATCAAGACCTCTGTGAATAATGTGTGAGATTAAAAATTTGAATGATTGATGATTGGGTAGCAATTTAGAAGCATGTGGGTGGTGTTGTCAGAAGCAAAGATGAAAAATATTAAAAATAATTTTTTTGGTATTTCTACATTATAGTAAATCAAATTTTTGGAGGCCTTCAAAGTAGAATTTTGGGTCAATACTATCATTGGTCACTTGAAATAGTTGCTAAAGGCATGATTTTTAAGGGACTAAAATTAGAGCTCTTGGAGATATTTCCAATGGTGTAAAGAAGTCTTAATTTTGACCACCAAGCTAGGAGTTACGAACTTACCAAGTTGGGGTAGTAATGAGTGGCATGATTTATGAAGTTTTTATCCAATATTTTGATGATGGACTCAGCTAGGGTGCTTTAGGTCTATTCTAATTTTGCCTAGGTGAAATCCTAAAATTTTGATCAATCGTTTGGAAGCTTAAAATGAAAATAGGACTCATATTGATTGAATGTGCCAAATATTGATCAAATGCACCAAGATACTAATCAAAAGTGCCTAGATGTAAGTAAAAAGAACCAATGTATAGGTCAAATGTGTAATTCCATGAATTAGAAGTACCAAAGGATTATCAAATGCGCTAAAGGATAGCTTAGATACATAATAATTCTAGTCAAATGTGTACCTTTATGTATCATAAGCGTAAAAGTATGGATATAAATCACACATTTATGAATCAGATGTGAAAAAATATAGATTAAAAGTGTATTTATACCTAGGAGATGCATAAATAGAATAATAGAAATCAGAAGAACTACAAGATGTGCAGTTTTAGACTTAGAAGCATGAATTTATGTAATAGTTGGTATTTTTGCAAGTTTTTAGATATATTTTTTACTTTGGCAAGAGATAAAAATAATAAAAAATATGATTGATGACTCCAAGGTAATAAGGTTGAATAGTGTGTATTGATATTAACAAGAAAACACACCAAGCACATTAACAACCTTAATTATTCAAGTAAGGAGTGTCACACTAGTGTAAGCCCACATGATAAATACTTCACTTGATTTTTGAAAGTATCATCTCTCTTCTCAAGATTCGATGTCTAGGATCCTAGTGGCACAAGGGCTCACCTTTTTCCTTACATTGGAGGTTTTGACACTTTTATCCCAAGGAATTTCCACCTTCTCAAGGAGATATATGGTAACTTCAAGCATGATACTATACCTTGCACCACACTAGATTGATGGTTGATGGTATTAAGATTTCTAAAAACAAGGTTTGTAGTGGTATCTATGAAGCGAGGGCTCATCTAAAAATGTTTGAGGCTAGGAGGTTCTCTCATATTCTCTTCACCTATATGAGTCTTAATGGACCAAGGGTCTCCATACTTGGGAAAAAATTAAAATGACTCACTCTTGAGGTACATATTTTACTCTCCCCCATTTATATACCTCATTAGAAAATGTGGCTAAGCTCGACCTTGGGGTGATGAAATTTGTAAGTAGTCCCCCTAATAAGATAGAGCAATACTCATAATTTTGATCCCCAAGCTTGCATGAAGCATAAGCAGAGAGAATATACAACTAGTACAACCTTAGATAAACAATAAAGAAAATAAAGTAAGCTAAAATGTGCTTTTGATCGCCAAGCTCTTATGTAGCACATGTAGAAAGCATACAAACCTAGAATTCTACACAAGCATGATAAACATGTTCATTTTAAAAACCCAAATGAACTATGAAACTAAGATTAAAAATATTAACTTTTCCCTACACCAAAATATGTCAATAGTCTTAGATTCAATTCATTCTCCTAGCGTTGCCAATTTGTACCACTTGATTATTTTCATAAGACTATACAAACGTTAGGTGAAAATAAAATCTAATTGAAAAAATCAAAAGTGTAACAATAGATTTTAAGTAAATTAAAATAATCGTAAAATGCATAGTAATACCTTCAAAAGTGTTGATTTATTCCTGAATTAAAAACACCTACAAATGAAGGTAAAAACCCCAAAAAATCAAAATCACCATTTTAACCTCAAAATTTTCATTCTATGCATCAAAAGTGTCATTATGTGTATCACAAGCACCATTCTACAATGAAAGCACCCTTATGTGCATCAAAAGTGTGATTCTACAAGTCAAATGTGTTATGGAATCAAAAAAACCTTTCTACACTTGTACCTTAAAAGTCACAAAAACAAAGAAAATTATTAAATTTAGGAATGTGGTTCCATCAGGCATGCTAGAATGTGAGCCTATCAAATTATTGAATCTAAAAAAGAGAATATCGATGAAACCCAATTCAATAATAAATTATTAAATCAATGAGAGAATGTGCACAAATAATAAGGTAAACCAAATTAAACTAATATATTACCTCCATAAAAGTGCCTAACCTTACTCAATTATACTTGATAAATGTTGTAATAATGATATGTGGATTTCTCTTGACTTAGCATAACTATGATCTTCATAAAATGAATACAAAGATGACTTGATTTCCCAAAATTTGTGGAGGGTTTGATAGCTTGAATGATGGTGTACTTATAGATTTCATTTGATATGTGATCAATAATGTAAGATGATTTTAAAGATCGGTGAATGAGATTAATTGAGAGATCATGATGAATGTGCAAGTGACATGTGTCAAGATGAAGGTCTTGAATGACGAGTTAAGTGAAAGTGAACTAATGTTTCTTTTTAGACAATTCACTAAATTTAGAAGATACGAGAATATAAATAGTTCCAAGTGCATGAAGTGAAGATACATTTAAGAAATAAATAAAATATTGATCTTATTTATTTTTAGAAGAAATAAAGATAGAAAATAGATTAAATAATTTATTTAATTTTTGAAGAAATATTAGTTAATTAAATAATTAAAATTATTTAATTATGGTGGATGAGATGAATGCATGAATTAATTAAATAATTAAAAATTATTTAATTAATGTGGATAAAAGAAATTAAGAATTTAATAAAATAATTAAATATTATTTAATTAATGTGGATGAAAGAAAATTAGTAATAGTTAGATAATTAACAATTATTATGAGGGTAATGTGTTAGCAGACAAATTGCAAACTTTGGGGTTCTCAAGCCTAGAGTGTGGGATATGATAAACCCCATTCTCATTGATATTCAAACTATAGTCAATAATGAAATGCAAGATATTTAGAGAGGGGGTTCCCTTTATAATTATCTTAAGTCAAATGTTGATTCTCATTCACAATTTCATGTGCAGTGTGATTCTTTTGAGGTGAGCTCATTTCTTATTAATAATGTTGTTGATGTCTGAAAAGATTTGCATTTAAGGATAATGATGATTCTGAGTCTTTTTGGTACTTCCACACAGATTTTGGGTGTTTGTAGAGATATTTCCTACTCAAGGATTCTTTTCTTTTGTATTATTTACAAATACTTGAAGTTTTTGTGGCTCTAGTCTATGATCAAAATATGTGGTGAAAGGAATAGAATTGATCCTATCTCTTGTAATATTACTAAAAGCAACAAGAAGATATGGGGTCTTTTGGAGGAGGGTGATATCACCCTTTATATTGAAAAGATTCATGGATTTGATCTAGTGGTATTGTATGCCTTTGTTAATGGATGGAAAAACAAAGTGCTTAGGGTGTATGGACTAGAAGTCAACATCAAAAAGGAGTTGATTGGAAGAATTATTGGTTTGGAAATTGAGGGTAGAAAGGTGTTCAAGGATAAAAAGGAGTCCAATACTGCCATGACATCTTTTTTCAAGAGGAAGGAAAGGGAGTAGCTACAAAAGGATAAATGTGGTAACTTTGATCGAAGTTCCATAAAACCCATTTGGGGTGATCTGGCTATGGAAATTATGAGGTACATAACTATGGACAATCATTTTTTTTTCTCTTTGGTTACCATTTTGTGTTATTAAACCATTTTAGACATAAGAAGAGGGTGTCTTTCCTGTATTATTTGTTGGATTGTTTAGAAAATGGAATTAAGGACTTTAAGAAGAACCCCAAGAATCCCATTTTTCATGAGGGTTTAGTTTTATTGATTATAGATTATGCTAAGTCTTTCACCATTCTGGAAGAACCCAAGAAAATCACTAAAATCCATCCAAAACAGTTGAAGTCTGGTTATGATATGGGTTCTAATACGAGTTCTATGTTTGAGGATTCTAAATATGGGTTAGATGCCTCTATGGAGGTGCTCTTAGAGCCTCCTGAGGATTTTGATCCAAAGCTCAAAAATAAGGTGAAAATTTCCCAATAGCCCTCTTGGTCAGAAGGGTATCTTACTGGTATCAAGGAGGTGAGATCCTTGAATTCTTTTCTAAAACTCAAAAGGTTAAGAAAGATAAATTTTTGGCCCCTACTATTAAGAATTTGAAGGATAAGGTAAGAGCCTTTCTTCAGGTAAGAAAAAGATGGCTGATGTTGATGAGGCTTGTAAGGAGGTTGAGTCCCTTGTTTCAGAGTGAAAGAAGAAGAAGCTTTTACATGGTGGTAATAGCTAGAAGAAGGCCAAGGGTAAGGTGCAGTCTGGTAGCAAGAAGAATAGTTCTCAAGAGGATAATGTTAGTGAATATCTTGGCATGAGTCTAAATGATGAGCACCAACTGTCACCTGATAAAGGTCTTGAGGCAGATAAGGAGTTGGGAAATATTGATGTTGTTGAGGTGGAGATGTCCAAATGTAAAATTAAGGTCCATGATGGTGTTTATACTCTCAATAAAGGTAAATAAGTTTTGTATGAAGTGTAGGACACTCAACATGCTCTTAAGGACAATTTGGCTTATGACAGGGATATCTCTAATTTCAACCAGGAAGATTTATTGAATGTTTTGAGCATGACAAAGGATGGTTCAATCATTTTCTTTAGAATTTTCAAATGGCTATTTAATGAGTTGAACCTTACCAATGTTAAGGTTTGATCTTTATTAATAATGTTGGGGAAAATACTAACTCTCAGGGGTCTTTTGTTCAAGACTAGGTAAACCAATTATTTGATGTTCTAAAGACTGTTACTAATGAGATGTTGAAATTGAAGAGGGAATTTGAGTATAGAATCTTAGTCCTAGAAGAAAAAATGTCCAAGGCCTATGAGAATCTAGAAATTGTGGTCAAATTCAATAGGTCTGCTCACCATAATAATGTTGAGGGTCTCCAATTTCTCAACAAAAAGGCTAGAATGTGAAAAGGGAACTCTTTAGGTGTGCTAAAGGAAGTTGCTACTAGTTTGGTGGATCTCCCCAAACACCTGAAGGGGGGAGAAAATGAGAAGGGCCCCTACACACGTACATGTAACAAGACTAAGAATAATTTGGGGGTTCCTAATAAGGAGGTTTTTGAGGTAATGAATATGCATGAGAAGATCACAGCTAGTGATCTTGAAGCAATTGATATTGTGCAAAATCTATAATTTCCTACTAGTCTTGTCCTATTTTTTGGCTGGTTTTTTGCTTTTTTTATTGCTAATGGCGGGCTACTTTTTTTTTTGATTATCTTTAAAAGCATTGGTCTTTTTTGTATAGGGTTTCAGAGCCCTTTCGAAACCTACTTTTCTTATAATAAAATATAATTATTTAATTAAAGTGGTTGGAAGAAAATGATAAATTAATTAAACAACTAAAAATATTTAATTAATGTGGACAAGGGAAAATGATGAATTAATTGAATAATTACAAAATTTTTAATTAATATTGATGATGAAAATTGATGATTTAATTAAATAACTAAAAAAAACTTAATTATTGAGAATAACGTGTTAGATTAATTAAATAATTAAAAATTACTTAATTAATGAGAACAATATGTTAGCTTAATTAAATAAATTAAAAATTATTTAATTAATTGTGATGGATAGATTAATAAGAAATGATGATGAGAAGTGATGATTTAGATCAAATGTGTTAGTCAGTTTTAGGTGTCTACAATTTTATTATTTAATTGGTGATGCAAACTATGTTCCATCTATGTTTAGATTAAAACCCTTGAAAAGAAGAGGTTTACTATTAACTTTTGGTATTTCTCCACACCTTTCCTTGTGTGGGTATTAGCTTGTTGCATCTTAGAATCTCTTGTTTTTCTAGTAGTCCCTTAACTATGTTAAATATATAATGTAGCCTTGTGCTTTCTTTCTTGGGATTTGAGTACCTTGGGAGGTTCTTGTGTGGCCATTATTATATCCGCATTCCCATGTACATTGGTTTTGAATCATTTCATAACATCGCATAAATTATGAAAGTTATACATCATTGAGTGTTAAAAAATTGAGCCTATAGGTTTTCTATGCCTTAGGAATTTTTTGTACCTTTTGTCAAGGTATCAAACTTCTGAGAAGTCTGATACTAGGGCCTTTCTATGAATTAGAATTTTGATTATGGAAAAAATAGGATTTGATGGGACCTAAAACCTAGTACATAATAGTTTTGAAGGGACTCACAACCATATCAAAGGCAAGAAAGCTACATAAAAGATAAAACACATACAATCAACAGCACAAAAGCAACTATGAAAAGATTAAACACAACTACACTAGTTGCACCAATCAAACAATCAATGGTCTAGGTACCCTTTACAACCAGACTTAATCGGGACTAGAAACCCCTAGAAACATAAAGAAACTACCTACATCTGCCAAGCATCAACATACCAACCACTCATGGGAAACACCACAAATCCAACTTAATGGTGTAGAACACCATCAAACCCATAATCAAAAACTCCCATAAATCTAACAAACCCACCTTAGTAGGGGAGTTAGACACCACAACATACCACAAGAGCCCAACAACCATCTTGCAACAACAACCCACCACAAAAGGTGGTAAAGGGAAGGAAACAAAAAAATGCAAGAACTCAACATCCCTACGACACAAGCTCACCTGGTACCAGGAAACCAACTCAGCCTCCACCTCTAAAGGAGAGAGCTCCCCTCTACTAGAGAGGATATCACAACCAACTAATCCACCATAGCATGTAAATTCCAATCCCCCAAATCTCCACCTCCATAGGAGAAGCAACCACCTCAATAGGATCAAAAACTAAGGGAACTAGAAACCTTCACCTTCCAAATCCATCTCAAGAGGAAAGGAACCCACCTCCATAGATTCTGAGGAGAAATCCAACACAAGAACCAGACAAGCAGCCGTGGCATCCTTTAGTAACCTCTATACTAGGAACAAGTTGTGGACAAAATTATTAAAACCAAAAAACTACCACAAACTCATCATAATGTGATTAAGGTAGAAATACATCTAGGGATTTGAGATTATCTTAAAAAGAAGCCCAGCTAAAAGCCAAAAACTAGAAATAAGAGGAAACAATAACTAGGAACAAGAAAACTACCCAACTAACAAAATGCCTTCTAGATACAACACAACTTTTCAACACAAAAGTTAGCCAAAAAGGGGAAACCCCACAAGAATAAGCAACCAAAGAGGACACCAACCAACAAACCCAATGGGATTTGGCTCTTGAAGTTTGATGATGTCATTCCTTAAGGCATTTCTTGAGAACTTCCTCAATGGGCTCACCCAAAGGAGTGTATGTGCGATCCCTGGGGAATTGTCTCATCTAACGATATTGTCCTTGATTATTTTGGCTACTTTGGTTGTTTGGGGGGACATTGGTAAGGGTTGTCGATATCATCATTGATTTGTTTTGTGGTTTAACCCCTTTTAGAGCTAGTACAAGACCCATAGTGTTGACAGCCTTGGCATCAACAACACTGTCATGTGTAACATGTTTATTTTTGACCCAGTACTTATTTTTGTCAGTGGGAGGATTTTCGTTTGTGTTTTTAGGACAGTATCTTAGCTCTCCCTTTGCGATAAGGGCTTTCTCAATTTGGACACCTTTTTTGACTAGGTCCGTGAAGGTTGTGCAACAATGTACTTATAATACACATTTTAATTGTCCTAGAAGTGTTTGAACAAACATGCCCACCTTTTCCTCTTTCAGGTATGTCAATGTGCCAATGACTAGCCAGACTTCTCCATTTCTAAAAGAATGGGATGAATGTTTCACAAGCATCATCTTGCGTGAGATTGCATAAGCTAGTAATAGAGGTGTCCATGTCAATGTTGTACCTGTAATTTTTTATGAATTTTTGTTGTAGTTCATCTCATGTTTGGATATCCTTTTGAGTGGAAAACCATTCGAGGGAAGGACCTACAAGACTTTTAGAGAAAAGTCTCATTAAGTACATTTGTTCATAAGCGACATCCATACAGTTGGTTGCAAATTCGCGGATATGTTTGATGGGGTTTGTCTTTCCTTTGTATTTGGTAAAATTAGGTGACACATATCCCGGAGGAAATGATTGCATGTATAAGTTCATGTCGAAGGGATATACAGATAGGTCATATGACACTTCTGATTTCTTGCCGGATATTTGTATGTTTTCTATGGTCTTCTCTAGACCCATCAATTTTTCTTGTAAGGCATCGATTATAGGGTCATTTGTGGTCCCATACATAGGATTGATTGGTATGCCATAAGTCCCCATTTGTTGTGAGTGGATGTTTGCATGTTGTTGAGGGATGGATTGTTGTAATATGTGTGATGTGTTTTGATTTGCGTGTTGGTGGTATTGAAAGTTTGGATTGGGGGTATGTTGGTGAGTATGAATATGAGATGAGTATGTTGGGATGTGTCCCCTAGCCATTTGGGTTGATATTTGGGGAATATGGTGACCTTGAATATTTTGATGTGCGAATGATGCCATAGGTTGTGTGTGTTGACTACCTTGTCCAAATTGTTGGGTTTGTACAAGGGGAATGGTCGTATTTTGTCCTTGGGAGGTGATGGCATTTGATTTTGTTGACGTGTTAACATTTTGTTGTTGTCTTTGAATAAAGATACGTTGTTTTCCTCCACCCAAAGGATTTTGTGAGATACCAATGAGAGGATATAATGAAGATGTACTCATGGTAGTAGATGTAGTTTTCAATGGGGGATTTATATGGCTTGATGATGCCCCCATGTCATTTAGCATAGTGGTAAAGAGAGGATTGGAATAACTTTCCCACACTACAGAGGATCCAAAGGTGGTTCTAGCTGATTATGATGGTGTTGTGGTTATTGTGGGCACTATGACGGATTATCATCCTCCAATGGATGTAACATTTATTGAATTGGAGTTGCTTGGAATGTTGGAGGTAGCACTCATGGTCATTGTGACATTTTGTGAGGTAGCATCAAAAATGGTATTTCTTGTGGTGTTTGGATATTGACCACTATTGGACATGTTATGTGCATTGTGGACATTAGGGTTAGGAGATGTTGATGTCAACATCTTAATGTCAAACCCATAAAGTAACTTAGGTCCTTGACTTAAGAGTATGGTTGAATATTTGTCTGTCATATAAGACCATTTGTTCCATGAATTGGGATGCCTCTAGATCTTGTGCTGCTACCTCTAGGTTTTCCTCAAGTATTTGTGCATATTCATCCTTACGTAAGAATGGTTCAAAGGGATTGTTTGATGAGGATGGTATGGTCATGGGAGGTTGATTATTCGTGTTGCTAAATGGGTCGTCAAAAGTCTAGTGTGGGTCATAAGTGGGATTGGTGACATTGGAATTAGAATCTTGTCCAAAGTTTGCCATTTGTCTTTTCTTTCTTTGGAGTCTAGTTTCCACCATAAAAGGGAATTGCTCAAAATGAGGTGATGAAAATGATGATGAAGTGCAAGGATGATACTAGTCTATGTTTTTTTTTTTTTGTATTTTGAGGGATGATAATGCAAGGCGATGACTAAGTAAATGATTGATGGGTGCTACCACAATAGTTGTTTACTTTTTCTGAGAGATTTTGATCTTTTCTCAAATCACATATTTTTAAAAATTATAATGACTTAAGCCTTGAAAAGTTCCATGTTAAGGATTCCAATTGAAGAGGGTTTGATCAAACCATCTTAGACCAATCCCCCTTGGATAGAACCTCACTATTTTTAAGCCATACTTATAAGAGTGTCTCCTTTACACCTATCAAAATGTTGATAAAAAACCACTTTTGGTTTACATTTTGGGGGATCAAATGAATTCATTTAAAATTTATTTTTTGTAAGTATGTATTCCTTATAAAAGCTTCCAAAAAATTATAATTATAATTAAATTTAATTTGATTATTATATTTATTTTTTATTTCTTATGAATGTAGGTTTTTCATCAAAAATCAAGCTCTTTGTTCTACACATGTGGAAAAATAGAATATTATAAAAAAAGAAAAGAAAAATATAAGTGCACTAGATATTGAAGTCCTCGATCCAAGAAAAAATTAAAATTGAATTTCAATGCATACAAAAAACTTATGTGTTATATAGTCCGCCTATGTTTGAATTGTAATTAGTTTGACTTCAAAACTTGATTAAGGAAAAAATATTCAATAAAACACTATGAAACCAATTGGAAGCACTAGGTATTGTAGTTACAAATCTAAATTCAAGAAAAAATAATTTTATTCTTCATGGAAAAAAATTTATGTGTTATACGGTGAGCGTCACTCCTCAAAAATGGTGTTTACTGAAAAAACTAGTTTTGGAAGGGGATGGAAATAGAAGTGCATTTTGATTCCAAATTTTTTGAAAAAAATATATTTAGAATCTAAAAAAAAATTTCACAAATCACTAGTTTTCATCATCTTCAAATTCCTCATGGTTTAGCCGCTACAGGTGTCTGAATGTGAATATTTAGTTAGAAAAAATCAGTTTAGTGTCCAATTTGGCCAAAAATTGTAAACCAATATTGTGGGATCACCCTGATGCAAAATGACAAGGTTGTAAAAGCCAAAGTGTGGAATTAGGACTAAGATGGTAATGTTGATGAAGGAATAAGGCGATTAATGCAAATTCTAGGTTCAAAATGAGGAGTTGGGGTGGAGAATGCAAAGTCTAAGTTCAAAATGATGACTAAGTTTGGACAATGTTTGGAAAAATGTTTTTTGAACCACTCTAAGCTTGACATATGTCTCAATTTAGGTTATCAAAAGGACTTGCTAAAGGGACTAAATGATGAGGTCAAAGTGACAATTGAGCCTTCCTAACTAGACTATTGAGTTGGAGGTCCTCACTAAAATGACAATGACCGAAAAGAGGAATAATGACTATGTCCCAAGATATCCTAATTTTGAAAACAATGGTCTTTGCAAAGTGAGGATATTTGGCCCAATACAACATTTTACAAGATGAATCCTAAGGGAAAAATGATGATTATGATGCCTAGGGAATGCAACTAAAATATGGTAATTTTAAAACCTATGGTTAAAATGCAAGCTAGTGAATGCAAATGATGGACGTTTTGAGCAATTTCGATTCTGGATTCTGAAAAAGATGTTTGACAGTGGGCTAAGATTTCTGGACTCATATTCTAGTATGAAACAAGGTCTACTTTGTTGACAGGAAAATGTGTAAAACTTGGAATTTCACTTATGAACCACCTCTTCAACTAGTTGATCTAGAATGAAAGGAGTTTTTTGGATCTCATGCCTTTTTGTTTGAGCAAACAAAAGCTTGATTTGTTCCTCTTTTGTAGCTATCTCCCTCCCAACATTTTCTTCAAATTGTACATCCTTTATGCTTCCAACTCATGCTCATGAACATAGGCTTGATAAGCCAACTCTTCCTACTACAAATTATACTCTTGATGTGATTTAATATCTTCCAACTACTTATTAAAGTCTAGCAATATGTTCTTTTATGTCACTAAACTCAAAACTGTCATCATTTTGGGGTTGGCTATGGGAGTAGCTTTTTTGGTTTGAAATAAAATGGTCTTCTTGGGGTTCAATTTGAGCATATGTAGGCTACAAGGAAAATTGAGCAAGGGAAGGTGAGTGAAAATCATATTGAGCATGCTAGTTTTCTTAAAAAGCCATGGTATTTGAATCAAAATTGGTAGCATGGTTGTTTTGATATGGTTGATAAGGAGGTTTATAAGCAGGATTCTCATGAAATGGAGGTGGAAAGAAATTTCTTCCATGAAAACACGACATGCTTATTCATTCAAAATCAAGAAAACAAACAAAAAATAGAATTTTCAGAAATAAACCAACACTTGATCTTACTAAAACCAATAGAAATACCATTTAGAGTCACCAAATGTGTTTTTTTCCTTCTTCCAAAGGATAATATGACTAAAATACCCACCAAATATTAGTGATATATGAGAAAAATTTGGAGTGAAACAATCTAATCTATCCCACCAAGCATGCCCAAAATTGTTGTCACGAGGATTGCACCCTTTAGCTAAGTGTGAAAATCATCAATCCTGTGCAGCATGGGATCAAAATCAGGTTCTGGGTGAATTACTTTGAGAATGAACCTATAGATTATGGTTTGGTTCCCCTTTATGTCTACTAAAAAATAATGGATTTGATTTGGAAAATCAATAAAAGATAACTGATAAATGGGAAAAACTAATTCTAGGAGGTGATGCACCAAACTGTAAAAACTAGTAGCTTGGTTCAAAAATACTTCTTTAAAAAACTTGTTTACACAACTCATTTTAGCCAATCTAATTGCATGAATATAGCATAAAAAGGATTGAAATCTATCTTCTTAATTTGAAGGAAAATAGAGTTTTCTCAACTTGGAAAGATGAGATAAAACAATGCACAACCTATGACCTATGATGATTAACTTCTTTTGTATACATGAAACTATGAATGAGACAAAAATTTAAATGTTATTTATACTTTAAAAAAATACAATTTGCATCAAAATCATTCATAAGAAACACAACACCTGAAATGGAGAAGGTAAATGCACAATTTTAATGAGTAACAAAAGTAATCTCTGCAAAAGTTGGAAAAATAATCTAAAAAAATAACTGATACATTATAAAAAATGTCAAAATATCTGAGTTACAAAACTTCTTAGAAGTATCTCTACAACATGCAAGAGATGAAAAAAAGCTAGAACTGAGGAGAACATAAGTTTTCCCTCCTATAATAAAAAATGAGTCCCAAAGGCCAAGAAGAGTTAATGGCAGTCAACTACACTCAAAATATCTCTCTCACAAGGAAAACAAAAAATCCATAAAAGGGGGCCCATAACTACTCCAATTTGAGTAATTTTAGATCCAAACTACCCATTCCTAATTGGTTGATAAAAAAAACTCCAAAATCATCTCAACAAGTCAAAAATGGAACTCCAAATCCAATGATAACACTTTAGTTTGACTGATTATGACTCATCTCCTTCTTTGCATATTTAGAGGTATCCTTTTAGTTTATTTTAGAAAGTATTAAAGGTAATATTAATAATTACTTACCTTAATAAATGTTTGAAATATACCAATATTACAATTAAACTGACAAGTATGAAGGTAATTGATTAATTATTACTCTAATAAGTGTTAGAATAGCCTAATACATGTTTTATGAGTATGCAAAAAAGAGAGTATTCTGCTGCTAGGCGCCAAAATTAGAATAAGGGTCTTAAAAGGGTAAAAACACTAGGAAAATGTCAAGATAATCACTTGACCATGGCCAAAGTAATAACCACTATGCAAATGCTTATGAAATAAAAATGGAAAAAATCCCTTGGTCAACACAAGATTAGGATTTCATGGGAAACTCAAAAGAGACTTCAAACCCTATTAACGAGTTTATTTTCATTTGTTTTTTCTTGTTGACATGTTGTTGCTTGCCACCAAGGGTTTCAAATAATTGACTATTCTCCTAAAATTTGGGTACCAAGTGCTTTGGGTAAGTTGTTCTCTTGCTGAAAATACTAATATTTTTTCATATTTGTGAAAGAAAATATGGATTATGTTCTGGTTGTGACAAAAGATGATGAAATTTATTATTTCTTATGGCTTGTCCTCTGAAATGTAACAACACGGTTTCTTTGTATTTGATATTTCTTTATGATCCTAGAAAGAAATGATGAAAAATTATTTATTCTCTTTGTTTCTTGGAAAAAAATTATTCAATTTTCATTCACTCCTTTCTGAGTATAGCAAGCTCTGGAGTTTCACTAAGACCTCTGCTAGGCCACGGTTTTTATTAATTCACTTTATTTTCTTTAATAAATCTTTAGATTCCTTGCTGAGTATGGCAAGCTCTTTCTATGTCCTTGCATCATCATGCTTGTATACTTTGTATAATTCCTTGAGATAAAGTCCTCACTATCCTTCTCTTAGGTATGAGGCAACTATGGTAAAATATAAAAGGTGATTGATACCTCTATCTATAGTATTGAATACTAGTAGGAAACCCTTTTGTTCTATGATATATTTTGATTTCCAAGCTCCCCTCAAACACCATGTCCATGGTTATTGTGCTTCAAGCCTGTGCCAAGTTACTGGACAACTATTGAGACTTCCTTGGCTTCTAAAGAATGTTTTTCACCTCCTTGATAACTCTTCTCCAATAGGTACTGTATACACCTTAAAATGGTCACATCACATTGTCTGGTAATTAATTAAATATTTTTAATATTTAATTAAAATCTTTGAATTCTATCTGCGTATAAATAAATTTAAATAATTTATTTATATTTCTTCATTCTTTCATTTCGATTAAATAAATAAGTTTATTTAATCATCTTTTCATATTCATTTCTTAATTAATTAAATAAACATTATGATTTATTTATATTAATTATCAATAATCTTCGTTTGAATATCTTATTCAAATAAAGATTAAAATATTATTCTTCTTCTAAATATCATTTACAATTAAATATTCCAAAATATTTAATTATTTTCTCTAATCCAATTTAGATATTCATTCTTAAAATCATTTCAAAATTCCTCTAATTCGATTCAACAATCTATTCATAATTAAATATTTCCAAAAATATTTAATTAAATCTTTTAAATATTTCAAAATCTTCTAAAGTCACATCATAATTAAATATTACAAAATATTTAATTAATTCTTCCATAGTTTTCAAAAATCAAAAATCAAATGCAATAAATTAAATAAATTTATTTTAATTTATTTAATTTGGGATTTATCTTCAACTCCCGGGAAGCAAACGGTTGAAACATAAAATTAAATTTCTCTGTTTCTGTGTAGGTTTGTTCCCGTGGGTTGAAGACAGGAATCCATCCTTCTCTCCAACCTCTCAACCTCCCCCATTTTCTTCTCAACCTCTCCATCTCTCACCATTCAAACTTACCAGACAATTTTACAGCCGTAAATTCTTGTCAGCTGGGATGGAGCCTGCAAAAATCTATAAATACAGCTGCCGGGAGCTCTAAATATATAGAAGTTTAAGCAAGTAAACTATAGGAAAATCTCATAGCATCCACAGCATTCATAGAGTACTTTCATAGCATAAATAGCATAGAATCATAGCAATAGCAGTATAGAATCATGATACATTTCATTCACAGCCCCTGTGCATAATCATAGCCCCTGTCCATATCTGTATCAACAATCCCATCTTCACCAGCATATAGAATAGTTTTCATTTGCATTCTCATTCTACAGCAGCCATTTGGAGGAGCTTACATCAAATCTAAGAGCAGCAACTTCAAACTCCTGGAGATAGAGAAAATGGGACGGCTCTGAAGAATACTGGTTTGCTTAAATTTAGTTAGTTTTCTTTAGATTAATGTTTCATTTGGTGTTTTTGTTTTCAATTAGATTAACATAGATAAACATAACACATTTTTGGCACCCACCGTGGGGCTCTTGCCCCATTTTTAACATCTTTTTGCAGCTTCTTTTGACTGATTACAAGAAAAAAACAGCGAAATAGCGCAAACAACACGTTTCGGGAAGGTCACCTCCAGATTAGCGCATTTGAAGACTGTTGCAGTGCCCTTAAATGTTTTTGCAGCGCCCTTAAATGTTTTTGCAGCGCCCTTAACTGTTTTTGCAGCGCCCTTAATTGTTTTTGTAGCGCTCTTAACTGTTTTTGCAGCACCCTTAACTATTTTTGTAGTGCCTTTAACTATTTTTGCAGCGCCTATAATGTCTGTTGCAGCGCAAATTTTAAAAGGCAGCTTTGTAATTTGTAATTGTAAAATAATCTAACTGATTCTGACGTAGCCACGGATAGTTAATAATCTAAAAGGATAAAATAAAGCAATCCTAGGGTAGTCATTTAAGGATAAAATTAACCAATCCTAGGGTAGTCATTTAAAAGGATAAAATAAAGAAATCCTAGGGTAGTCATTTAAGGATAAAATTAACCAATCCTAGGGTAGCAATCTAAGGTAAAATAAAGCAATCCTAGGGTAGACACTTCATTTTTCAATTTGGGCTTAAAATGAATTTTCTGTTTATGTGAAGCAACATCTTCACTTAGTTTAGAAAATTTTCATTTGGTGCTTAAACAATTAAACCTTTGTTTGCTTTGTCTTCGGTGATAGGCCTATGCTCTCCCCTTAACTGGGTGATCAAAATGCCAAACTCACCTTTTTCTTTTTATGCATTTTATAGCTTTGTTAAAACCTTGTAGAGAGCCTGCTCTTGTGGGAAAAAGTACTCACCCAAGAGGAATGACTCAAGTGGGTTCAAGCCAAAGCCAGGCTATTCCACCCCACTCTAAAATTTAAAGCAAAATTGGGGAAACCCTCTTTTGACGGTAGTGAGCATTGATAACCATCCCCAAAGCCTTTGTTCTAAAGGTAGGGAGGTCTCTCGAGGGAGTCTATCATTTTCCGCACCGAACGGAAACCCTTACTACGAACCTAGTGTAGTAACTAATCGAAATGGTTCCACACATTGTTTCAATCACAGGTGGAGGGAAGAATCTACCCCCAAGATACTCACCATATAACTGCCAAGGATTGTTTGCTTAGGGGATCCGATATCCACTTCCGTCACCTGAGTATGCACCTAGAAAAGACAAAAACATGGGCTCTTTCTGGGGTGACATGGTCAGGTGGAGTCGACGCCAGTTCTAAGATGTGGGCTGTTGATTGCTATGATGACCTACTTGAGAACTAAGAGTGAGTCTGTTTGAAGTGCTTGTCATGTGTAAAACCCGTTAAAACACTTTTTGAAAAACATTTTGGTTACACACTTGATGTTTAGCATAGGACTTAAGACAACTGCTTTAAAATTTGTTTGATGTGTTTTTTTTATTCAAGGTAAACGCTTTGACCGGAGCTATGAACCGATACAACCATTCAACAATACCACCCCAACTGGTTGAACCTAAGAACAACAATGACCTATAAACCATCACACAATGCCAATACACCGTTTGATGTGTTTTCACTACATTAATTTAGATAAAGATCATCCAAAACACTCATTATCATATTGATCAATCTCATGTTACGAGATTGGAAATCCACAAAGTTTGTAAAGAAATCCGTTTCCAAAAGGATTAAGAAGCCAAAGAAACCCCTCAATCACAAGAAATTATTGAAGAAGCAACGATTCCTATATCAAAGTCGAAAAGTTTTACTCAAATATAGAACTTTTCTTCATAGGTATCATGATTGTGTTAGAGGTCTTTCAGATGATTATGCCATAGAGCCCTTGTATTCACAAGCTTATTTTCAAAGAAGAGCCCTTTCTCAAAGGCATAATCATAGTCAACGCATCCGTTTCAGTTATATTCCCCAACCGGCAATCGAATATTCTACTCGTCCAAATCAAATCTTACAATAGAGAACTTAGAATACATTAGGCATCTATCATAAAATCCATCATTTTACAAAGCCATGATCAAAATTTCATAAAGTGCAAAACCATCCTTTTCTTGATCTTTTGCTTATATTCCCGCTAACAGGATTTTCATCCTTTCACTTAGGGAACAACACAAGCTACAAGATTAGAAATTTTGTGTAAGTCATAGAATCTTCATTCTATCTTGACTTTCATATATATCACATAAATTGCACTATTTCACTCTTTTGATCAAAAGTGAGTAAAATTTGGATACAAATCTATGCCTGTCTTCACGAGATCTCAAAAACAAATGGAAAAAGACGAGGGAGAAACCACAACCAGTAAAATGGGTGACCGAAATGAAAAAGAAGAGGAAACATTTAATCTTGATGAGTTAACAGAAGAAAAGCTTCAAGAAGCAGAACAAGATCCTCAATTCCATACTCTTATGGAAAGAATTCTAGAACGTAACAAAGAAAAATATTTTCTTTCATTAGCTAATCAAGGAGCTAAGTTGCCTCACACCTTTGACATAGAAGGGATTAAACAAAATCCTGAAACTCCTCCTAATGACTTTAGTGCTCTTAACCAACAGATAAAAGAATTACAAGGGCAAATAAAGGAAATGCAAGGAGGTACAACAAAGAAATATGTTTTGGAAGACATATCTCCTTATCCATTTGATAGGAGTCTTCAAATGATCCCATTTCCAAAACATTGCGAAATTCCTAAGTATGATAGGTATAATGGAAAAACTGATCCCATTGATCATGTTAGGGATTTCCGAAACATGAGTCTTGAATTCGCCTATGACGATACTTACTTGATGCGATTATTTCCACGAAGTCTAGGTGTACAATCCATGGAGTGGCTTTCAAAAATCACTCCACCTATCAAAACTTTTGAGGAGTTGATAAATCAGTTTATCTCACAATACTCCTACAACATTCAACATCAAATAACAATGCTTGATCTTTGTAAAGTGAAACAAAAAGTAGGAGAACCCTTTACTACATTTTTACAAAGGTGGAGAAGGTTATTTGCACGATATTCTCGTCCTATTCCTGAAAAGGAAAAGATGGATATCTTTATCAATAGCCTTGATCCAGAATTAAGCTATAGGCTTAACCTTCATTGTCCTCATAACTTTGAAAAATTGATTGAAAATGCAATCACCATTGAAGGGGCCTTGGTTAAAAGGGGAGTGATAAAACTTGATAATCCAAGTACATCAAATCAAAACAACGATAAAACAAGGTTTTGGAATAGAAACAAAAATGTTGTTAATGATGGTATAGTGGATGCAAATAATTTACGAACAAGACCATCTGTTTTCAATCTATCAAGTGCTCCACGAAACAATCCACAAGGAAATACAATTCAACAAGGAAACAACAATCAACAAGGACAAATTTCCAAGCAAGAGAACATGACCAATCAAAATACCAATCAAAATCGTGGTAATTTCAATAATAATCTTGGCAATGTCAAACATCAAATCCGTCTAGACCTTCATTCTTTTCAAATCGACGGACTTTTACTGCTTTGGGTCAATCTCTTGAGTCTGCTCTCAAGGAGCTTCTTGATAATAAGGTTATCACCTTACCACCACAAAGAGATTATGAGCCACGAGTTAAACCACCATCATGGAATGACTCGTATTATTGCAATTATCATCGATGTAAAGGTCATAGAACAAACAATTGTCAAGCTTTGAAAAATCTAGTACAAGATTTAATTGACAATGGTACCATTACAATTGAGGGACATCATACCAATGATGATCATCAAGCATTCAAAGATCCTTTGCCAAACTACCAAAAGGGGGAAACATCGGATACCAAAGCCAAAAGCATACATAATGTTGAAGACAATATAATCCGTCACATTCACACAGATGATAATCGGATTAATGTTATCAAAATCAAAGGAAAACAAGAATATCAACAGGTTAATGTAACAACAAGAGGTCAAGCAAAGGTTGTTTTAAAAGGAAGTTCATCTAAAACAACTATTTCTTCTCCAACTCAGTATAATCTGGTTGATCAATTGAGAAAAACATCAGCTCAAATATCCATTCTTGAACTTCTTAAAATATCCCCCATACACAAGAATATTTTAGAAGAAGCTCTTGTAAACACAACTGTTGATACTGATCTAGATGCAAACAAATTTCAAGCCATGGTGGGACATTTATCTTCCCCCACTTGTCTTTCATTTTTCGACAAAGATGATGCCTCTATGACACATCCACATAATTCCTCGCTCTATCTTGAAGTCATGATCCATAAACATCGAATTAGACGTGTCTTAATAGATGGAGGAGCCGGTTTGAATATTTGTACCTTAAAATTAATAAATGCCTTAGGAATTTCAGAAAATGAAATTGATCCACAAAGGAAGATAACCATCAAGGCATATGATGATGAAGAAAGAGCTTCTAAAGGATTAATATTACTACCTATCAGAGTGGGACCTGTTGTGAAGAATACCTTTTGTCAGGTTCTAGATCGAGATCTGTCTTATAATATACTTTTGGGTCGTCCGTGGATCCATGATATGCAAGCAGTACCATCAACATACCATCAATGTATCAAGTTTCCATATGATGGACAAGAAATAACTATACAAGCTGATTACAATAGTACCCAAACTTGTTCAAATCTTAGAGTAACTCAAGATGTCTTTGTGCCACACAATAGAGAAGCTCTTGTCGTTTCTTCTTCCAATCTACAAGTCCAATTGCAAGAATTGACAAAGAATCTTGATACTAAGCTGAAGTTTAAAGACAAAGGGGTAGGTGAATATTCACTATCTCTTTCTACTTTACCTCCTTCTCCAAGATCACATGGTTTACCAACTTTATCAAATCAAAAGATTGCAACCGCTTCTATATCTCAAGCTTCTATGCCAATCACAAAGTTTGATGGAAAATTCATTAGAGCTAATACCACTGAAGAAGAAGCTAAAGATAGGGATATCCTAAATTGGCTTTACAAAGATGAAGATGAATCTCTCTTGCACATTAAGTTGCCTAAAGAACAATATGGTAAGGGGTATGCTATCATGCAAAAGATGGGTTATGAAGGGAATGGTCCTATAGGAAAAGGAAGAGAAGGAATTGTGGAACCAATTCAACCTATTTCAAAGCATTCAAGTGATAAAACAGGACTTGGATATGGTAAAGATAAAGAAGAACCTACTTCACAACAAACATCATTAATTCATGAAGGAGGATCCGTATCAGATAAATCTCATGAATCAGTTTACCAATTGAAAAATAGTTCAGATACTGATTCTAATGAATATGAATGGGACACCATTTATAATGATGAATTTTGGAGGGATAAACAAGTTGATACTAAGAGATATCAAGTTTCCACAATCCATAATCATGAATCAATTTTGCTTCTGGCTTTGATTGTGTTTGAATTTTTTTTTTGTCATCAACGTTTCGGATCATACTCCATGATCCATCATCAGGATGAAAGAGAGCATAAGAAGAGAAATGAATTGTTGCAGACCCAAACCCACTAAAAAGGAGAGAAGGTACACGCCATTCAAGGAGCAAAAATAATTAAGACAAATAAGAATGGATAATAAGAAAAACATAAATAATAAAACAGACAACAATTGAGAATAAGACAAACATAACAAATTCTTATTAAGAAAAATAAGAATTAATAATAAGGAAATAACAACAAAATGTGAAAGCACTCAATCTAAAGAAAACAATAAGAAAAATAGTTCACTTACAAAATACACAAAACAAAAATAAATTAAATAGATATAAAGGAATAAAGGCAAAAGAAAATAGATTTTATATATATAACTAAATAGTATTAAATGTAATAATCATAGTAATAATAATAAATTAAATAGAGGAGTAAAGGCATAAGAACCTAAAATTTATATATATATATATAACTAAATAGTATTAAATGCAATAATAATAATAAAAATAAATTAAATAAATCAAACTAATAAAGAACGGACAAATTCAAATCATTAAAATAAAAGAAGAAAATAGAAAAGAATTAAAAATAAAAGTAAAAATAAAAAGAATACAGACCTGAAATAAATATATGTAAAAGAAAACATTAAATTAAATATATAAAAGAGAAACAACAACCAAAAAGGAAAGAGGCCAACCAAAAGGCAGCCACGAGGAAATTAAACACCAAGCCAACCTAGAAAAACCTTGCAAAGACCCACCGGAAGGACACCGAAGATCAAGGAAAGAAGAAGGACCAGGTGAAAAACGAGCAAGAATCAGGGGAGGGGGTGATGCCTATTTCTGAGATTGGATAACAGCGGATTCCAGGAATGACTGAGGCTCCAGCCCTCGTCACGATTGAGGTTAGTGGGATGATTACTAATCTCAATAGCTTCTTTGATTTTTCTTTTGAAAAAATTGTCTTCTTTGCATAAAACTTTAAAGTTTTCTAAGCAAATATGGTGCTTGGTAGAACAGGAGTGGTCAGCCAGGGCTGATTTGAGGATCCGCTCGTGTTTTATGTCAGCACCATGCTCTTTGATTCGCGTACAAAAAGCTCGGCCAGTTTCACCTATATAAGGTGTGCCACATGAGCAGACCACCTTATAGACTCCCGAATCAAGAAGGATGTCCTTAGAGTCCTTAATAGAGGGGAGACGACTTTTCACAGTAGAGAGGGGCTTGAAGGCACACTTAAGACCTTTCTTAAGCAAGATCTTGGAAATTTTGTGTGAAATTCCTTCAATGAAGGGAAGAGCAGCACTAGGAAGGACCTCAAGCTTGGAGGAAGTGTTGTTAGAAAGGAAAAAGGTCTTGGTTTGGTTGAGAGCTTTGGATATTTGTTTGCTTGTAAACCCATTCAAACTAAAGACTTTGCGAAGGTGGGCTAACTCTTGGTTCAAGTTGTCTTTATCACAAATCCGATAGGCTCTCAAGGCTAAAGTTTTGAGGACACCAATTTTTTGGCAGGGGTGGTGATGCGAAGAAGAATGGAGGTAGAGGTCGGTGTGGGTAGCTTTGCGAAAGACCCGACGACCAAGGGAGCCATCCAATTTTTTGAAGAGCAAGATGTCAAGGAAGGGGAGTTGGCCTTGAACTTCAATCTCCTTGGTGAAGGAAATGCTACTCGCCAAACTATTGAGATGAGCATGAAATTCTTCCAACCTGTCCAAACCGTGTGGCCAACAGACGTTAGTGTCATCCACGTAACACTTCCACCATTTGGGTTTGAGAGGGAAGGATGAAAGAGCCAAATCTTCAAAATGTTCCATGTAAAGGTTGGCGATGACCGGGGAGAGGGGGGAACCCATAGCAGCGCCATCAACTTGCTCATAAAAAATGCCTTGAAATGAGAAGAATGTGGATCTTAAGCAAAATTCCACAAGGGAGGCAATTTCATCATTTGATTTGCGCCGGACAATCTCAATGGAATCAAAGATGGGAACATTGGTGAAAAGAGAGACCACATCAAAGCTCACAAGGAGGTCACTGCTGTCAAGTTTGACATCCTTTATGAATTGAACAAACTGGTTGGAATCCTTAATGTGGGATTCAGATATACCGACGAGATGAGAGATAAGTTTGGCAAGAAAGGAAGCAAGTTTGTAAGTGGGAGAGCCTATGGTATCCACTATGGGACGCAAGGGAATTCCATTTTTATGAATTTTCAGAACTCCATAAATGCGAGGAGTCACCTCTTTGGAGGGAATCAAGCGTTTCTGTGTTGAGTCATCAAAAGACGAGCTCAAAACCAAAGATTTGACTTTTTTAAAATTTTTTTTTGAACACGGATTACGAGGTAAGACTTTATAGCTTAGGGAATCCGAAAGAAGATCCATCATTTTAGATATGTAATCCGGTTTGTCCATAATGACTGTCGCATTTCCCTTGTCAGCTTTGCTAATGACAAGATCATTATTGCGTAACAAATTGTTGAAAGCAGCAAGTTCGGCTTTGGGTAAGTTACACTTGGGAGGTTTGGCGCGACGGAGGGCCACAGCGCAGTCTTGCCTGACTTCTTCAGCGACGTCCAAAGGAAGAGACTGCACTATGCTTTCTATGCCAACGAGAAAGTCCAAGTGGGGAATGCTACACGGGGCTATAGCATAGCCAAGACCCCTTCGTAAAAATCTCATGCAGAGGGGATCTAGACGGGCCCTTGAAAGGTTTACCACCAACCTCGACTCCCAATCATGAACAACACATGGATCAAGGGAGCCGGGATGATGGGATGCAGAAGCGACACAAGGTTCAAGACTATGGCTAGGAACACACGCAAAGGAGGGAGGATGAAGTGAAGCGGTGGCTGAGGTGATAGAAGGAGAAGAGAAAGCGTGCGGGGCAGGAGAAGATGGACCCGCGGACCAAGGAGCCAAGCTTTCCGAGGGGGCAACCACCGAAGAAGCTGAGATAGGTTGGAGGTCAACATCATGATGGGCTCGATGTTGGCCAAGATCAGAAAAGATTTCACATTCATTAATGCACGGAAAAGAGCTTGACACAGAAGAAGAAACAACAACAGACTCACCTGGAGACTTTAGAAGATTATCGTTTGAAAGTGACCGTTTCTTTCCGCTGGACTGGCGTCTCACTGCCTGAGAATTGTGCGAACTGCGGCTGGAGTGATCAGACAGTGCAACCGAACTGGCTTGCTTGCTGCAGGGCGCGGGGGATGACAGAGGGGTGACAGAAGCTGGCGAAGAATGAGGCTGAGGGAGACAAGAGATGGTGGGCTGAGGGAGACATGAGGTGGCGGGACAGGAGGAATTCTGAGCAGAGGGGTGGTGTCGAGGAGAGCAAGGAAGAGGCAGGGAGAGAGACTTCTGAGAGGAACACGGTGCGCGGGAGTGGGACGAGCTGCCATCGAGTGCCGAGCAATCCACCATGCAAGAGATGGAGTTCGCTCCGGAGGAGGAGGCATGGAAAACATGGTGGGGACGGGATGCAAGAAAGCAAGGTGGCGGGAGAGGAGGAGAAAAGGTATGATGAGAAGACTGACCAAGGTGAAGAGAAGAGGAGATAGGAGGTGCCAAGCAAGGGGAACGATCCACATAAGAACCAGAGTAAGAGGGGAACCGCCTACGTTGTAGCGCCACAAAATTTTTTTGTTGCCTTCTGACACTTTCTGTCTGCCGACCCACAACTTTAACATGTGAGGATATATCCAGGCGGATCCAAATATCAGGACGCAGTTCAGCCGCTAGCTCCAGATGAAGATAATACAGCCTCAAATTTAAACGATCAATGGACGACCTGGTCGACTTAATGACAGACCTAAGGAGGGAAAGACCAGCACGAAAGAAAATATGCTTATTTTGGTGGCTCCACAGATGATGGGAAACCTTGGCGAACGAGGGTATCAATCTGGTATCTCTGCACCTTTTTAGAAAAGCAAGATCTGCAACTTTCTTTGAGAGTTTGCTCCTTAGCACCTCTAGCTGTTTGGCTTTAAAACAAAGTTCCCTCCCATGAAGGGTATCAATAAGAGATATCAAGTTTCCACAATCCATAATCATGAATCAATTTTGCTTCTGGCTTTGATTGTGTTTGAATTTTTTTTTTTGTCATCAACGTTTCGGATCATACTCCATGATCCATCATCAGGATGAAAGAGAGCATAAGAAGAGAAATGAATTGTTGCAGACCCAAACCCACTAAAAAGGAGAGAAGGTACACGCCATTCAAGGAGCAAAAATAATTAAGACAAATAAGAATGGATAATAAGAAAAACATAAATAATAAAACAAACAACAATTGAGAATAAGACAAACATAACAAATTCTTATTAAGAAAAATAAGAATTAATAATAAGGAAATAACAACAAAATGTGAAAGCACTCAATCTAAAGAAAACAATTAGAAAAAATAGTTCACTTACAAAATACACAAAACAAAAATAAATTAAATAGATATAAAGGAATAAAGGCATAAGAAAATAGATTTTATATATATAAATGTAATAATCATAGTAATAATAATAAATTAAATAGAGGAGTAAAGGCATAAGAACCTAAAATTTATATATATATATATATATATATATATATATATAACTAAATAGTATTAAATGTAATAATAATAATAAAAATAAATTAAATAAATCAAACTAATAAAGAACGGACAAATTCAAATCATTAAAACAAAAGAAGAAAATAGAAATGAATTAAAAATAAAAGTAAAAATAAAAAGAATACAGACCTGAAATAAATATATGTAAAAGAAAACATTAAATTAAATATATAAAAGAGAAACAACAACCAAAACGGAAAGAGGCCAACCAAAAGGCAGCCACGAGGAAATTAAACACCAAGCCAACCTAGAAAAACCTTGCAGAGACCCACCAGGAGGACACCGAAGATCGAGGAAAGAAGAAGGACCAGGTGAAAAACGAGCAAGAATCAGGGGAGGGGGTGATGCCTATTTCTGAGATTGGATAACAGTGGATTCCAGGAACGACTGAGGCTCCAGCCCTCGTCACGATTGAGGTTAGTGGGATGATTACTAATCTCAATAGCTTCTTTGATTTTTCTTTTGAAAAAATTGTCTTCTTTGCATAAAACTTTAAAGTTTTCTAAGCAAATATGGTGCTTGGTAGAACAGGAGTGGTCAGCCAGGGCTGATTTGAGGATCCGCTCATGTTTTATGTCAGCACCATGCTCTTTGATTCGCGTACAAAAAGCTCGGCCAGTTTCACCTATATAAGGTGTGCCACATGAGCAGACCACCTTATAGACTCCCGAATCAAGAAGGATGTCCTTAGAGTCCTTAATAGAGGGGAGATGACTTTTCACAGTAGAGAGGGGCTTGAAGGCACACTTAAGACCTTTCTTAAGCAAGATCTTGGAAATTTTGTGTGAAATTCCTTCAATGAAGGGAAGAGCAGCACTAGGAAGGACCTCAAGCTTGGAGGAAGTGTTGTTAGAAAGGAAAAAGGTCTTGGTTTGGTTGAGAGCTTTGGATATTTGTTTGCTTGTGAACCCATTCAAGCTAAAGACTTTGCGAAGGTGGGCTAACTCTTGGTTCAAGTTGTCTTTATCACAAATCCGATAGGCTCTCAAGGCTAAAGTTTTGAGGACACCAATTTTTTGGCAGGGGTGGTGATGCGAAGAAGAATGGAGGTAGAGGTCGGTGTGGGTAGCTTTGCGAAAGACCCGACGACCAAGGGAGCCATTCAATTTTTTGAAGAGCAAGATGTCAAGGAAGGGGAGTTGGCCTTGATACTATACATAAATTTGCACCTATTCTTATACAAGGAGAAGGCTCAAGGCCTCCACTCGATTATGTTTTACAAAGTGATCATGACTCAAGTGAGGAAGAATCAGATTCTAACGAGATTGATAATCAACAGGAGAATACTATCATAGACCTTGTCTACCATGAGGATGATAACCATATCATGACTTTGACAATTCAAGACCTTACCCAACCTAATGATCCTATGCCCTTAGTTTATCCAGAACTTATAGATTGGGACATTGACGGACCTATCCATATTCCTACATTCAGTAATGATGAAGATGTTATAACTTTCCTTTGTTCCTCAAATGAAGAAAACAATTGTTTCATTCAAGAATCTTATACTCATGATTTTGACAAGGAGAGTGTCAAGTCTCTTAGCTGCAAAATAAATGAAATAAAAGATGGATCTATTGATGAAAACCAAAAAAAGGCAGTGATAGATCAAAACAAGAGAAAAATAAAGAGCGAATCTGACAGTGAAAACCTTTCTGAGGCACTGAAGGATGAGAAACTTGACACTCTTCCCAAGTATTATCATGAAAGATCTTCTATTTTGATTGAACCAACGGAATCAATCAACATAAGTACAACAGAGCAGCCAAAAGTTTTGCAAATTGCAGCATCATTAACAGTTGAAGAAGTCCAAAAATTCATGCAATTCTTGAAGGATAATCAAATTAACTTTGCTTGGTCATATGCTGATATGCCAGGGTTAGATCCTAATCTGATAATGCATCATTTATCTATCAAACCTGGGATAAAACCTGTAAAGCAAAAGCTTAGAAAGATGCATCCACATGTTGCATTATTGGTCAAGGAAGAATTAAAGAAGCTTTTAGATGTTGGATTCATTCGAACTATTGACTATGCAGAATGGATTTCAAACATTGTACCTGTTTCAAAGCCAGATGGAAGGATCAGAGTTTGTACAGATTTCAGGGATTTAAATAAAGCATGCCCCAAAGATGATTTTCCTTTACCTAACATAGATCTGATTGTTGACTTAACTGCTGTACATGCAATGTATTCATTAATGGATGGATTCTCAGGATACAACCAGATAAAAATTGCACCAGAAGATCAAGATAAAACAGCGTTCACATGTCCTTGGGGTACTTATTGCTGGAATGTAATGCCATTCGGGTTAAAGAATGTTGGAGCTACTTATCAAAGAGCAATGACAACTATTTTTCATGATATGATGCATACATTCATGGAAGATTATGTTGATGATTTACTTGCCAAATCTCATACACGAGATGAACACCTAGAAATCTTATCAAAAATATTTATCAGAATGGAGAAGTTTAATGTTCGACTAAATCCAAAGAAATGTGTCTTCGGCGTTACATCTGGAAAACTCCTAGGGTACATTGTTTCAGAAAAGGGTATAGAAGTTGATCCAAAAAAGGTACAAGCTATAATGGACATGCCTCCACCATGAAATATCAGTCAATTAAGATCATTGCAAGGAAGATTACAGTCCATTAGAAGGTTTATAGCTCAACTGGCAGACAAAAGCTTGCCATTTACACATTTATTGCATAAAAATGTCCCATTTAAATGGGATGACAAATGTGAAGCAGCATTCAATCAGATCAAGCAATATATTACGCATCCACCAGTTTTAATTCCACCTATTCCAGGAGAGCCACTCATACTTTATATTTCAGCAACAGAAGTATCTTTGGGAGCATTGCTAGCACAAGAAGACTCTACAGGTAAAGAAAGGGCCATATATTATATCAGCAGAACCTTAACAAGACATGAGTTAAACTACAGTTTCATTGAAAAAGCTTGTCTTGCAGTAGTGTTTGCTTCTCAAAAGTGGTGACATTATATGTTGACTCATACAGTTAAGCTGATAACAAAGATAGATCCATTGAAATACCTATTAAGTAGAGCCACTTTAACAGGAAGACTTGCAAAATGGGTAATGATCTTAAGTGAGTTTGATATTCACTATATAGATCAAAAAGCGATTAAAGGACAGGTCATTGTAGATCAGTTAGCTGAAGCTCCTTTACAAGAAGAAAATCCAATGCATATTGAGTTTCCTGATGCAGATGTCTTTATAGCAACAATTCAGAGACCATGGGCATTATACTTTGATGGATCTTATACACAATATGGCTCGGGGGCAGGGATTCTTTTTGTTACACCTGAAGGACATACCATCTCACGATCATATCGGTTGATGTTTCCTTGCACAAATAACATAGTAGAATATGAGGCATTACTCATAGGATTAAAGATAGCTTTGGAATGGTAGATTACAGATCTGGAAGTTTATGGTGATTCACAACTTATCATTAATCAAATTAATGATGATTATCAAACCAAAGATGATAAGTTGCTACCATACAAAAACATGGTGGATGATTATAAGAAATATTTTGTGTCAATCAAATTTTCACAAATATCAAGAATTGACAATAAAGCTGCAAATGCAATGGCTACCATTGCTTCTTTATTACAAATATCAGAAGATCAAACCAAGTATGAATTCTTGGTGGAACAATTGTTTTCTCCTGCATATGATAATCCTGAAAACCAAGTTATATGTCATTTGACTGGTTCAGATTCACCCTTATATGGCAAAACATATACCTATTTGAAAGATAACATCTTGCCTTTAGATTTATCATGAAACCAAAAATGGAATTTCATTCGCCAATCATCCCGTTATACCTTAATTGCCAATATCCTTTATAGACGTGGTCTTGATGGTACACTCCTTAGATGTCTTGAACGCGATGAATCTAAAAAAGCCTTACAAGAGGTTCACAGTGGTATTTGTGGAACTCATTCGAGTGGTTTGACCTTAGCCAAGAAACTTGTCAGAATGGGATACTATTGGCCTACCATGGAGCAAGATTCTTTTACTTTTGTTAAGAAGTGTTCTAAATGCCAGATCCATGGGAATCTTATTCATGCACCTACACAAGAACTGCAACCTTTCATTTCGACATGGCCTTTTTCTCAGTGGGGATTAGATCTTGTTGGTAAAATACATCCTTCATCATCAAATGGTCATAAATTTATCATTACAGCTACTGAGTATTTTACAAAATGGATTGAAGTTGTTCCTCTAACAACAGTGACTGGTAAACAGATATCTTCATTTATCCTGAATTACATCATTTGTAGATATGGAATTCCTAATTCTATTGTTACGGATAATGGAAGACCTTTTAAAAATCAAGATGTTGATGAACTTTGTGAAAGATTTCACATCCAACACAGGTTCTCTACACCTTATTATCCACAGGGTAATGGTCAAGCAGAAGCTTCTAAAAAACCATCTTGAAGATGAAGAGGAGCCAGTAAATGATCTTTGGGCGTGATTGGCATGTTCAACTCAATGACTTTGTGGGCATATAGAGACGGTGTTAAAAGCGCACCAACGAGAGCCACACCATATACTTTAGTCTATGGGCGAGGAAACAATTTTACCGTACAAGTTGAAATACCTTAGGGTTTCCTTAGGGATTGTGCTAGTAGAAGACTAGGGTTTCTGATCTCCAAGAGCTTGAGCATTAGATGAAGATGCCAACTATGCAGTGATCACTTGAAAGGTTATCAACAAGTCATGTCACCGTAGTTACTTACCACGAGTTAAACCATAGTGTTCATTTCAAATTGGGTGACTTAGTTTTTAGAGAGAAAATCCCACGTAATCGACAAGGCAGGAGAAAAGAAAGGAAAAGATTTGAACCCCTATTGGCTTGGTCCATTTTTGTTGTCAGCCTTATGGTTAAGGAGAATGATAGTTATCCACATCGAGGAGAGGGACTGTTGAAGAGGCAATCCAATGAGTATTCATCTCAAGAAGTTCTATGTCTAAAAGTCTTGAGAAAAAAATCATAAAAGTCACGAAAAAAAATCAAAAAATCATAAAAAAGTCCTAAAAAATAAAAATAAAATCATAAAAAGTCCACGAAAAAATCAAAAAAAAATCATAAAAGTCTGAAAAAATTTAAAAAATCATAAAAGTCCACGAAAAAATCAAAAAAAAATCAAAAAAAATCATAAAAAGTCCTAAAAAAAATCAAAAAATCAAAAAAAAAAAATCTTGAAAAAGTGCAATAAAAACAAGTAGTGAAAACTTGGCAAACAAGCGCTACTTGTGATTAAAATGGGTTCCTCCATTTATTAATTTATGTCTTTCGGCATCATCCATCCATTTCCATCTTTTATCTGTATATATCTTTCATTATCCATATCATGTAGTGGAATCTTTAGTTTTCATCATGGCTTGATGAATTTGTACATATCTTTTATCTTTAGGTTGTGTTTACATTGGGGGCAAAATGCAGAAACATACAAGAGAGGGGTAATGAGCTTTCAGAATATTCCAAAACAGACAAATAATAGTTTGACAAAACACAACAAACATTATCGTATCAAATCGGTCACAAACATATTCATGCCAATGAAAATCGAAACAAAACGATCCAAACAACTATCAAAGTGAGAATATCAATAATGATAACCAAATTGGATGATCTTAATCTGAATAAATGTTTGAAATACTTTAAGCAAGAATGGAATGGTTGTTTGATTTTTTTTTATCATATCTCTGGAGCAATTCGATGATGTACTGAACTAGAAAAGCAAGGAAGGAGTATGATTTTTCTTTGTCTGCTGTTTGCGAGGAAATCATTAGTATTATGCAAATTGGTCGCGAGACATGCTCTACTATGTATCATGGATGACATTTCGGAATTTGCATGGGAAAAGGATTAACTCTTGTCTGTTTATGCAAGCAATACTCAGGTCATCTCGGTTCAATTATACCTAGATGCTTGTATTAACTTGCTATATTAAAAATCATGAAAGCAATACTCAGGTCATCACTGGTGCTAACATACCCTTTGATGCTTGTATTAACTTTCAACATTTCAAAGCTCTATGATGATACAAAAAGCATGTATAAGCTCTCCAAATGGCAATATTGTATGAATGTCCTGCATGGTTAGTATAGATTGCATTCATTTTAGAATCTGCATTTTGCATTTATAGATTTCTAAAAAGTTGGCAAAAAATCAAATGTTTATATCTTTTCAAATACATGACTGAGTATATTTTGACATTCATAAAAACATCATTTCATACATTTTTGCATTAGAAAATCATAAAAAGCATACATTACATACATCATATACATCATACATCCATTCATCAAATAAATTTCATCTCATACCATCATGTATATAAATATCATAAATCATGAAACCATCATATAGTACACATCATATGGATACACATCATATATTATGTAAAATCATCGCTGCATTTCATATATCTCAAAAATGAATGTCAAAATGTACAAGGATGTCAACTACAAGAGATATAATATCATCAAAAATGTGATCATCTCACGGTGTATACAAAATGTCTCAACAGAATATCATAAAAGAATCATATACAATGCACTAGGCAGAGCTATCCTGTGATGGAGCTGGCTTAGGACCTGTACCACCTGCCCCTGATGGACCTGTATCACCTGCCCCTGATGGACCTGCTCTGCCTGTCCCTGGTGGCCCTCTAGGAGGTAATGGCTATGTCACACCCCTGCTAGTAGTACAAGAGCAACCGTGAGTAGACCGTGACTGAGTGTAGCTCTCTCTCTGCTCAAGTGGAACTGAATCATGATATCTAGTCTGATAGAACTCTGCCTCTCGTGTGGCTCTAGTAACCTCTCTCATCATGTCACCTGGCAAAGTGCTACCTGCTACTCTCTGTAGGCTATCTGCTAAGGCAATGGCCTGCTCACCCCGCTGTCTAGCTGCATCTCTCTCAGCAGTAATCGAAGTCACCTGACCCTGCAACTGTGAAATCAAGGCCTGTGCCTGTGATAACTGAGCCTGCAAGCTCTGTACAGTACTCTGCAGAGACGATATCTGACCTACTACAGTCAGATCTATGGAAGGGGATGGGTCAGTGTGCCTCATCCGTGGTCCACCTCTGCCTCCTCTACCTCCTCTGCCACCTCTCCTACCGCCTCTCCTGCCACCTCTATCTCCACCCCTATCATCACCACCCTCATTTCCATCTGAGTCATCATCTCCACTACTCTCCTCATCATCACTGTCCTCCTCATCATCATCTCCTGACTCTGAGTCCCTCTGTCGACGTCTCTGTGCAATAATAGGAGCAATGGCCTCATCAGGATTAAACATACGTGGTGGTGGATGCTCTAAGACATACTGTACATACTCTGGTGTCGCCCCTGCATCAAGAACATCCACCCGGTAATCCCACATCTGTGCTCCTAAACTGGTGAACTCTGCCACCACTGCCTCATAAGAGATCCGTGGGCCCCACACTGCAAGCTCTGGCTGTCACTGCGCATAAATAGCTGAACCAACAGGCATACCCTGAATCCGACCAAACTGTCGCAATACTCGTCCAGGAAATCTCTCCAGTCCATGTAGTCCGTCCAATCAAAAATCTGGAAGTGCATACAAAAGGCATCTCCCTCGCATCCTCTGGCCATGGCTCACAATCCAAATATGGCCTCCAGCATACTGTCTAAACTATCTAAAAGCCGCTACCAATACATTAGTTTGCCCAGTCTAGGTTGAGCAATAATATGCACATATCTCCATCTGTATGCTCAACTAGCTGGTTGATGTCCTCGGGTCAATGGACGTAAAACTGCAAAATGCTCCCATGCCCATATCTGTAGTAATGAGCATCCAACAACAAAACTCTTGCCTCTACCATATACGATATGATGTAGCTCGTCATATAGGTGGGCTAGCATACATGTACCCCATGCATACCGTGTCCCCTACATCACCATACTCTCCAAAATATGACCCCATCCGATCGCAAACCCCTTCAACCTATGGTTGGGGCATAACACACCTCCAATGAATCCTGCAAGAACAGCTGGTAATGGTGGATAGGTATCTGTGATCTCACCCCATGGGATGAAGTATTCGGCAATCTGATCATCTCTGAATATCTGTCTCAAGGAAAGAGTACCTCCAACCTCTCGTCTGTCAAAAACAACTATCTCTCCCATCATTGGAATCCGTAGGATACGATATACGTCCTCGGGGGTCACTGTAATCTCGCAGGTCGGTAAATGAAAAGTGTTGGTGTCGCTATGCCACCGCTCTGCAAGTGCTGTCAATAGGGCCCTGTTGAGGCAAACCTCGGGCATATCAAGTAATGAAGTCAAGCCGCAAGCATCAATTACATCTCTATCTGACTGTAACAAATGTGGAATCAATGACCATGTGCTCGGAAAAGTCTCTCGTAACTGCAAGACACCTAGTCTCTCATGTTCACATACATCATCAAAACAACATCAATATCAAATCATCCTAACATATCAATCCAAAATTGAATATCAAACTATTTGTTTTTCATTTTTATTATGAAATGTGAATAATATCAAAATCATGTTTGTTTTTAACAACCTTAGAAGCAAACGAATCAATCAAACTCTTTGTTTTTCATCATCATGGAACGCAAATAATCAACATCAAGTTTCTTTCTAACAACTTTAGGAGAAAACTTATCCGTCCTATTTGTTTTTAACAACTTTAAAAGCAAATTTATCAACTACTATTTGTTCTCCAACAACTTTGGAAACAAATTTATCATTTGGAACAACATAAAATCAAAGGCGCTGCAAAATTGGTTAAATGCACTATACTATTCATTATCAGCGCTATAGAATAAATTGCGCTACAATATATATTAACAGCGCTACAAAATCAATCATATGCGCTATGAAATATTTTGCGCTACAAAATATATCAATAGCGCTGCAATAAGTCTCAAGTGCGCTAGGAAATCATATGCGCTACGAAAATGATCATATGCGCTACAAAATCTATCACGGGCGCTACGATATCAATTGCGCTATGAAAAATGTTAAATGCGCTACGATACACCTTAAGGGCGCTACAATATCAAATGCGCTACGAAAATTATTGTATGCGCTACAAAAAACATTAAGAGCGCTAAAACTCAATTTTTTTGAATTTAAACATTAAAAACGTGCGCAAAACAAAATTTTCGAGAGACAGGGATTTACAAGAACACATACCGGAGGTCCGTAGTGTGCTAGCCGCTGATGACGTCGGATACACTCGAAACGGTGCAGGTGAACTGGAAGTGCCATGATTATCAACTCAAAGCTCAATATTTGCAAATTTTACTAGGTTAAAATTGAAAATGACATTTTTAACCTATATAATGGTAAAATTGGGGCATTTTTATCATATTTTCACATAGCAGGGGCAATTTCTTCATCAAATTTTCATTTCATATCTCTTCGGGTCAATTTCTTCAAATCATTAGTTTCGAACGATGAATCAACATCTTCAAAATCATAAAAATCGAAATTTTTTAAAAATAATAATAAAAAAAATCATGAAAATTCAAAATTTTATCGATTCATCATTCGCGGGGGCATATACTATCATTATTTCGACAATCAACATCTGGGGAAAATTTCAAAATTCTTTGAAGCAATGCGTAAAACACATCACTTCAAAGAGGGGCAAAATGTATACACCTTAAAATGGTCACATCACATTGTCTGGTAATTAATTAAATATTTTTAATATTTAATTAAAATCTTTGAATTCTATCTGTATAAATAAATTTAAATAATTTATTTATATTTCTTCATTCTTTCATTTCGATTAAATAAATAAGTTTATTTAATCATCTTTTCATATTCATTTCTTAATTAATTAAATAAACATTACGATTTATTTATATTAATTATCAATAATCTTCGTTTGAATATCTTATTCAAATAAAGATTAAAATATTATTTTTCTTCTAAATATCATTTACAATTAAATATTCCAAAATATTTAATTATTTTCTCTAATCCAATTTAGATATTCATTCTTAAAATCATTTCAAAATTCCTCTAATTCGATTCAACAATCTATTCATAATTAAATATTTCCAAAATTTTTTTAATTAAATCTTTTAAATATTTCAAAATCTTCTAAAGTCACATCATAATTAAATATTACAAAATATTTAATTAATTCTTCCATAGTTTTCAAAAATCAAAAATCAAATGCAATAAATTAAATAAATTTATTTTAATTTATTTAATTTGGGATTTATCTTCAACTCCCGGGAAGCAAACGGTTGAAACAGAAAATTAAATTTCTTTGTTTCTGTGCAGGTTTGTTCCCGTGGGTTGAAGACAGGAATCCATCCTTCTCTCCAACCTCTCAACCTCCCCCATTTTCTTCTCAACCTCTCCATCTCTCACCATTCAAACTTACCAGACAATTTTACAGCCGTAGATTCTTGCCAGCCGGGATGGAGCCTGGAAAAATCTATAAATACAGCTGCCGGGAGCTCTAAATATATAGAAGTTTAAGCAAGTAAACTATAGGAAAATCTCATAGCATCCATAGCATTCATAGAGTACTTTCATAGCATAAATAGCATAGAATCATAGCAATAGCAGTATAGAATCATGATACATTTCATTCACAGCCCCTGTGCATAATCACAGCCCCTGTCCATATCCGTATCAACAATCCCATCTTCACCAGCATATAGAATAGTTTTCATTTGCATTCTCATTCTACAGCAGCCATTTGGAGGAGCTTACATCAAATCTGAGAGCAGCAACTTCAAACTCCTGGAGATAGAGAAAATGGGACGGCTCTGAAGAATACTGGTTTGCTTAAATTTAGTTAGTTTTCTTTAGATTAATGTTTCATTTGGTGTTTTTGTTTTCAATTAGATTAACATAGATAAACATAACACATGTACTACTCCTGACATTGAATGGTTAATTGTCATACTATATAAGCACTATCTTAACTATCCAATGAAAACTCTAGAATTGATAGTTTAAGACTATCCTTCTCTGCCATTATAGCATTGCTCATTCTTTGATCTATAAGATTTAAATGACCTTATTGTGAATATTTTCTGTCTATTCTAGTTCATGCCACTTTCTTGTAGAATTTCCCTCCTCAAAAGAATGCATAGGGTGTTGTTTGATAGTTTTCTTGATAGTGTTCTTGTCATGCTTACTTTGAAAATCATTGCCTTAATCTTTTTCTCTCTTTCAATAGTCAACTTGTGACATATAACTTTTCATTCTCTCATTGTCAACTTGGTACTCTTATTTAATAACTGTTACATAGCCATCAACAATGCATGAGTGACCTTTTGAAATTTCCTTATGAAGTGGTTGTCATGATAAAAGCCATTTTCATGTGTCATTATTATGACCTTAATTTTTTAACAAGAACATACCATTGTTGGCTATAACCCCTTCCTATTTTCCAATATCATAAGATGTGAATGGTTTTTCTTTGCTTCATAGTCTCTAGTTGCTTATATGACTTTTTTCCCTTCACCTCTTGTATTATCATATTTCTCGACACGGGATGTATAAGTCTGACCTTGTTTTCATAGAGACTATCATTAAATATGTTGCCTAAGAGATCAACTAGTTGATAGACTTCTATAGAAATATCATTGGCTTTAGGAGTTTAAGAAAATTTTGTAATCTATCTTCTATCCCTTTGTGATATGGCTCTTGAGGTTTTCCCTTTTTTGGCTAATACTACAATCCATGACTTTCAACTACTCCATCTAGTAACGATAAGAAGAAAGCTCCATAAACTTTGAGAGAGAGGAGAAATGACATTGTATCATATATTCATACTAAATCATGTCTTGTGCCAAATACAATTATCTCTTCATAATACCTTGACTTCTATTTGACTGAAAAATTAAACTTTTATCACTGCTTTGATCTTTAGAATAAATACCATTGTGTTTTCTTTCTAAGAGCAGGAGTATCTTGAATGATTGACTTGATATGGGAAAAATGTTTGTGATTATGTTTACTAACTATCCCTTACTCTTACATCCCTTATGGATGATATATAAACATGATTTTCCTACATTGATTGTCATAAGAAGATGAGTAGAAATAAGGTGTTTATCCTCTATCATCTTCCCACAGTTCACTACCCTTTAACATATAATATCTACCCCATTCACCTTTCTCACTTGTCACTATAAAAACCCTCATATTGTCATGAGATTGACTAGATAGTCATACTCATGACTTTCCCTTCATTTTTTGTGTGCCTCTATCAATTTCTCCTTCATAGTCATTGATTTGCTATCCAAGTTTAACTATTGTATCTATCCAAAGTGTAACCTTTTGAATAAGTAATTTTATGCATTTATGACCAATAAGGTGATATTTTGAACATTATTCACTATCCTTTTTGGTGATGTGAATACCCTTAATTAGTTGAAATCTACCTTGAGAATTGTCCTCTGCTTACTTGAAATTTTAACCTCCAACATGATTGTACCTTTGAGAGTGTCATTTTCATAAATACTTGAACATTTATACCATTGTTCTCTCATTTAGGAGTATCCTTCAGAAGGCTTAATTGGATTCTATCTTTAACTCTTGAACATATTATGAGACTATCTCATGGGTTTGGTGCATAAAAACTTGCTTTTTAACTTGAAATTTGATTGTCTCCTTCATATGTGATGCATGACCTACTGAGGACACATAGTTACAAATTGTAATGAGTATTAACGTTTTACTATCAAGCATTTAGTACCCTTTAAAGTCTTTTGAAACACATGTAGTCACCTTTTTATTGACTGTCCCTTCACTAAAATGGCTCAATTTTTTGCTATTAATTACACCCACTATTCTCTAAGACTATTGGCCTTCTTCATTGGCACCTCCGCTCCTTTAGATATTTGCATAGACCTTTGGCTATGATTAGAGTAATGCTTTATGCTTCCTTGTGTCAAAGTGGCTACCTTGGTCATTGATGAGTGCTCTTAATGAAATGGCTGGTATCAACCTATGGTAATGTAGACTATCACAATATTAATTCAATTGCTCAACTTGAAGGATCTTCAAAGCTACCCCTTTATCATTTGATAGCCTCATTTAGGTTTTATTACTTGCTGCTCATTTACATTGTATTCATGGATCCTTATTTATATTATGACTTCTCTGTTGATTTGTATGAAAAAATTATACCTGTACCTGTACATTCAACAAATAAGTTATGAAAACTAAGAAGCACAAAGATTCTTATGATGATTGGATGATTTTAATCTTCTTGGATCTTCATGATAACTATGCATCTGACCTTGAGAAACCTTTAACTCTTTATTTTGATGCTTAACAAGAGACGAGCTATATCTTTGCTAGTTAGGTATCTAAGAGATATGGAATCTCGAGCTCTAAAATCACTTTTCTTGTCCCTTATAGACACCCTCAGAGCTATCAACAAAGGAATCAAAGATGTAGTTGATCAAAAATAAGATTCGTCATTTAGGAAATGATCTCACTACTTCCATATGAACAATCTCTTTTTTGTTGTATCTCATTTAGTTTCTCCCATGACTTGTGTGGGAAACTTACAAACATATTTCTTGTAATGAATTTAAGAAGATACTTTATGCAAAATTTTTTGTACTATCCCTCTTTTCTATAAAGCAATTGCATAATGAAATCTGAAAATTCATTTTAGGACACCGTTTGCATGATTATAAGTAACTTTAGCAAAATCTTTTGTGTTCCTTTATCTTTTTTTCAAAGTAAAAAAACATTAGTGTTGTCTCAGCCTAACCTGATTGGGCTGAAAAGCAAAATTAGGTAACACTAATGTTTTAATATATTTTAATATATTATAATTTATCATTATTTAAAATAATTTAATATTTTAAAAATAAGAATTATTTTCATCTTATTAATTAATTATAAGGTTTTGTTTACTATTATTTTAATTATAAGGGAGATCGTCCATCCCTTGGATGAAAAATTAAAAAGACAACTCAATTAATCCAAAATGACATCAAATTAAATTGGGAAAACCATTATTAGTAGGAAATATGCAGTGAAGATAACAAAGGTCAATACAATACCACAAACCACTACAAGGAGGTTGTGGAGTTTTTAGTGACCCTCTAGTTGCTACTATGTGTTTTAGTTTTCTTATGTTTGTTTTCTAGTTGTTATGGTTCTTTGGATGATATATTACATCTTTTAATAGTTATAACACAAATGTTATGTTAGTTGCTATACTTTGTGGATGATACATTGGACATCGTGATCATCTAGTTATGTTCATGTGATGACATTATGATAGTCATGTGTGTGTATTATAGTTTATGTTGTTTCTAAGTTTTAATGAGGTTATCATGATGTAATTGTTGTTTACGATATAATGATGCTTGTCAGTATTGGTGAAAAAGATAGTGTAGCACTACTCACTCATACGTACCTTGCTATGTTGTGATTCTTCATTATGGTGTGTTTGTTGATATCTGATGATATGTTTAACAGTGTTGTTTTATGCAAATGCAAGTACTAGGTATCGACTCCACCTACTTGTTAGGTCTAAGCGCGCCATAACCCAATGGAAATATGTTGGTTTGGAGATAGTCTCAGGTCTGTCATTAGCCATCGTTCCTCATCCAACGAGTATTCATTTGTCACTCGTTGTTGTTTTTCCCTCTGGTCCCGTCGTGCTAATCTTGTTTGTGTTGTTTTGTTTGGGGATTAATTAATTAAGTTAAATGGCTATTTTTTAATTTATTTGATTAAATTTTCTTTTATTGAGATTTCAAATTAAATGAATATAATCATGTTTTGATTTATTAAATAAAATAAAATAAGGTATTTATTTAAATGCAATTGTTGAATTAATTGTGCAATCTTAATTTATGTGAAAAGTAGATGTTTTGAAGAGTTTGTTTTCAAGAAGTTATAAATAAATATATGAAAACTTGATTTTGAGCTAGAAAATAATATCTTAGATATTTATTAATTAGAATTGATTGATCAATTTTGAATGCATGACTGATAATCAGCTAAGCTTTATGATTTTGAGTTAATTGAAAATGCATTAAAAAGCTTTTGGTTGTGCAATAAGGCAATGGATTTTGAATTGTTGAGAAGAAAAGTTTCACTAGAGTTTTTGGAAAAAGCTTCTTTTCTGTATTTTCCTGGTTGAAAAGTTTTGGGGAAAAGTAGATTTGAAAGATTTTGCAGTTTGGAAGAATAATCATTATCAAATTTTTCTAATTCTTGTCTCAAACTTCCTTGGATTCGAGAAAATAAACCAGATTTTCCTCTTTTATTTTGCATATTCTTGAATGAAATTTCTGAATATTATGTTTAAATTGTGTTTGTTTTGGAAAAAAATGAATATACTTCCTGTAGGAAATATTTACCCAGCCCAACCTACACATACAACAAAGAAATAATTAGAATCAATTTTCATAATTAAATGAAAAACGTAGCAAAACAAGGATAGGAAAAGAAATTCAGAGGATTATGGTTACATTTAGCAAATTATTATATGATATATAATATACATCAACTGTTTTATTCTTCGCATTAGGAAAATAATTTACTTTAATCATTTTCCATGTTTTAATATGGTTTGAAATTGAGATTTTATTCGGATAGCTAAACAACGCCTTCCAATTTGTGTATGCACTAGTTTTGACCTTTATTGTATGTGATATGAGAAAAACATTTGAATTCCATTTCTTGTTAAAGAAAAATAGTGCCTTTATTAGCGTAACCTTTATGATATTGATATCCTTTAGTTGTATCAACCAATCTATTTATTAAACTAAGACTTCCAGATTTTGATTTACCCAGTGGGTCGACTGAATTTTATTAAGTGTTTAATATTGCATGTTGAAGTTTATATTAAATCAAATGGAACAAATGATTTTAGTTTGCACATGTTTTGTAATTAAGGAATTTGATTATAGTATAAAGGATTTGAAACCCATGGCCTTTCGGCTTATATACTTGTTATTATATTATTTTCCCATGTGATTCTGAGTGCGGCCTAGTGTCTGATTATGTTATTATATTATTATTATTAACTGTATTGTCATGAATAATATTTTCCTAGAATGGCTAGTGTCTGATTGGTTGTAGAGTACTAAGTAAATAAACTTTGGCTGATTCATAAACATTCATTACTTCCTATCCTTTTTCTTAAACCGATGATGATTTGAAGTTTATCCTTGTTTGATGGGTTACGTAATTTTTTAGTTGGGAAAACTGTTAGTATTAGATTATTGATAACCAAATTCTCCTAGCATTGCATGCTCACTTTGATCTTTAGTTATGAATGTATCTGAAACAAAGTATCTTGCACCTTGTCTACTCTTGCATGCACTTGTCTTTCTTTCACTAAACTACCAGAGCACTTCTTTCTTGTATATATAATTTGTTAAATTTCAGTTTGCATTATATTTGTTTCATGAAATTTTATTTCAACTTATAGAAACCATCTTGTGTTGTATGATATGCATACATATTTACCATACATATGGTAGCCAATGAAATATATTTATGCACTAATTTTTTTTATTTCAACAACAATCTTTTATGCAAAATGAACTATATAGTTTTAAATTTTATATTTAGCTTTAACTGAGGTTAATTTATTATGTAGTGACTAGTGTGTAAATTGAATCTGTCAATTTATATTATTCTTGATAATGAATAGCTATATATTTATTTTGTTTCAAATAGAATAAATGACAAAACATATAATAATGTCAATTTAATATCTATTATGACTTTTAGATTATGAATTTTTAATGGTTATGTAACTTGATTAGATAATGAATTTGTGTTTGGACCATTCATTAATAATATGATATTTAGTTCATGAAATCTTGATAATTATGTGTGATGGGAAATAATGTGCCGGTTTTAATCTATGACTATGGTTATGAGTACTTTAACCTTTGAGAGGCTAGGAAAGTTAATTTGTGATGTAAGCTTTTGATGTTTATACTTTGATGTTCAAGTACTATGATTTTTTATTTGGGACTTAGCCATGCACATTATGTTTTTACATTGGAGGAATTTGTACATTTTATGGTCTTGCCATGATTGTGATGGGTATATTCATGATTTTATTTTATGTGCATGATAGTTGCCCTATTTTGTTGTCAGTAAGTTATGTTATTCTATGTAGGAAGAGTGGCTTTCAATAGGAGTCGATACCCAAAGTGGTAGCCAAGGTAACCTATAGGAAATTGTTAATTCAGTTAAAACCTTAATAAATATACCTAGGGTTAATTAAATAATTAAGATAAATGGAATGTCTTGCCTAGTGCCTTAATGCTTGTATAGGTTAAGGGTAGGTTGATATGGCCTAGAATGGCATGGTCATTCACATTTTCCTCTCAAAAAGTGTTTTGATTCCACATGAGTTTGTCTAGAGGCCGAGAATCAATAGATATTGCCAGAGTAACTCAGGATGAGGGTCGGTAATCTAGGAAGATTCACCAGGGTAACCTAGAACAACTGTGTGATGACACTCTTATCCTTGTACAAGTTTTGTGGTCTCTTATGTAGATTCACCTTTATTATTGTTGTTTCCTTTGGGAGTTTGTTAGGAATCATATGATTTTGTTATTGTCATGTTGTTATGTTATTTTTAACCATGTGATGTTATGTTCTATTATTTTGTAAGTTTGTTTTATCTGTGGACCTGATATTATCTCCTAGCACAAAGGGAGTGGACCTTTGGGTACCATGTGGTTGGGAGGAAACTATGCTATTTCTTCCATTGGGTCCTCTTCAGATGTTGCTACTTAGATAACATTGTTCGTGGGATAGTTTCCTGATTCTTCATTGTTCGTGATGATTGGACGATGAGCGTACACACAAATGACGCTGACAAATGTGATATGTTCTTCATCTTTATTGTATATTCTCTTGGTGTCTATGAAATAAATTTAGTAATGATATTATGTAATATGAGATTTATCATAATCTTACTTCTTGTAATATGATTATGTAATTTACTATATAAATATTTTGAGATCGGTTCATTCATGAGTATGATATGTACTTTGTTATATGAATTTGATATTATGTTGTGATGTTCTTATTTGTAAATGTTTAAGTAACGTCATCATGGAATCCTTAGAACCTTATGTGTATGTTCTTGTACTCTATTTGTAATTGAATAACTTTAAAAAAATTGTTTAGTTATTTTGTTACTTTATTCGTTGTTCTTTGGGTTCCCTGGCAGGGTGTTAAAGATGGTATCAAAGCACAAGGTTCTAACATTGGATACTTTGGAAATTTGTGAGCCCATTACATTTTCCTAGGTGTTAGAATCTGTAGTTGTGTTTTCCTGTTTGTTTTGTTTTTTTTTTTTTTTGTGTAGGACCATGCCTAGACGTCGAGGTAGAGGTTGTGGTTGAGGATGAGGTGGTGGTTGTGGGGCTAACCTCCAAGATACTCCCCGTCATAGTTCTCATGAGAGTGAGCATGCAGAACAACATGTCCTCAAGTGGATTAGATGAGTAGGGAACAAAATCTAAGACAACTAGAGATCGAGGGAGCATAGTTGCATCCCTTATTGGAGGAGGTTCTTGCTTGACTTGGTCCTAGACAGGGGGTTGAACATGAAGTGGGTAGAGAATGAGATAGATCACCTAGGAGATTTGTTGATACTATGGAGAAGGATACCATTGTTGCAATACATATGAGAGATTTATTGAGGGCACACCCTCCTACATTCGATGGTACTAGTGGTGATCTTGATGGAGAAACTTGCTTGTTAGACATGGGACGGTGTTTTTCTATGCATCCTTATGGTAGCAACACTAGAGCTAGGTGCATCATTATGAATCTTAGAGGCTTTGCCTCTACATGGTGGTGATTGGAGGAGCAAAAGCTCCATCTAGAGATTGGTTCAGTTTCATGGGATATTTTTTTGGAGAGATTCAAAGCGCATTTCTTGTCAGAGCATTGGAGACAATGATGTGCAGATGAGTTCCATGATCTGCATTAGATGGCTATGTCCATTGAGCAGTATGATCACAGGTTCTACGAGCTCAAACAATATGTTAGGATTGTGGATGATGAGGAAATGTTGGTACAAAATTTTATCAGGCGCTTGAATGCCTATATCAGTGGAGTCAAAGTCTTTGAGCTGAAGACTACGGAGGTAGCTGTGGAGAAGGAACTTATTGTGAAGGAGAATTTGACGATGGCTTTGGGTGGACATACATGCATCCAAATGGGTAGTGCACTTACTCCAAGTTTTGGTCTGCGAGGTGGTCAAACTCAGACAGGGGGCTCCTCTTGGAACCAACAGAAACCAGATAAGGGAGGACAACAACAACATCAGCATTACCCACCAAAGAATAAGAATTATCAAGCTCATAAGGGTAACAGTTCTCAATTTGTGATTAGTGGAGGTAGATTTCCATGGTCTAGTCTACCTCCTCATGATAAGGGATTCAGTAGGGGTATAGAATGTTTCACTTCTGGTTAGTAGGGTCACATTGCTTGACAATTCCTCAAAAGGGAACTTCTAGATTTAGTCAGGGACTAGCAACTTGTAAGCCAATAGTAGGTGATGCTGGTGGAGGAAAAGCATCATTCTTTGGAAACTGTTCACGTCTTGCAATGTCGGGAGTTAACCCTCAGGGGTCAAAATGTTGATTAGGTGTGGGTCCAATGGGATCCTAGTGTCGAATCGTCTGTATCTTGTGAGAACATATTCTTGTTGTGTGTGTTATCCATTTTCTATTTGCAGGCTTCTAAGAGTAAGCCTTATCCTAGGGGGGGGGATGTAGTGACCCTCTAGTTGCTACTATGTGTTTCAATTTGCTTATGTTTGTTTGCTAGTCATTATGTTGCTTTGGATAATATATTACATCTCTAATTAGTTACGACACAGATGCTATGTTAGTTGCTATACTCTGTGGATGATACATTAGACATCATGATCATCTAGTTATGTTTGTGTGATGACATTATGATAGTCACGTGTGTGTATTATAGTTTATGTTGTTTTTGAGTTTTAATGAGGTTACCATAATCTAATTGTTGTTTATGATATAATGATGCTTGTTAGTCTTAGTGAAGAAGATAGTGTAGCACTACTCACTCGTGAGTACCCTACTATGTTGTGATTCTTCTTCACGATGTGTTTATTGATATCTAATGATATGTTTAACGGTGTTGTTTTATGCAGTTCTATGAACTGGGTATTAGATCCACTTGCTTGTCAGGTCTGAGTGTGCCCTAACCCAATGGAAATATGTTGTTTTGGAGATAGTGACAGGTTTTTCATTAGCCATCATTCTTCATTGAATGAGTATCTGTTTGTCACCCATTATTGTTTTGTCATCTGGTCCTATCTGTAGTGCCCTCTGTTGTGACCTTTCTGGATTTTGTATAAGTGTTTAATTGTGTTATTGTTGTTTTGTGTGTGGTTAGTGTTAACATAATATTGGATGGAATTTGTACTTAATTAATTAAAATAGCATTGAGTAAATAAAACTAGAAATAAAGATGAAAATTAAATAAATTAGTTTTATGAAATATTAAGTAAAGAGTTATTAATAAATAAATAAACTAATTGTTTCATAAAAAAGTATTCTTTAATGATATTTGATAATAATTAATAATTTATTAGTTGTTCAAAGATAATCATTATAATAAGGAATTTAAATGGTGGGAAGTTGAAGTGTCTTAAAACAAGAAAAGTTGGAAAGAAACTTCACCTATAAAGCAATTGGAAGTCGAAGAGAACTAGAGAAGATGAAAAATAAATAATAACTTTATTTAGCTTTTGGGGGGGGGATTCCATTCTACCTAAGATTGGAGGTAAGGGCAAAGAACAGAATTTTCAGACATCACGGTCTACAACAATTGGAGAAGCGACATTCCAATCAATATGGAGAAAAATAATGTTTCTTCTGAGCAATTCTAATTATCGGTACAATGTTTCTTACCTAAATCTGCAAATAAAATAAGTAATGCATATAGTTATATGTAATCCCATGATTCATTTTGTTAGAAAGTTTTTGCATATTTCAATAGATGCTTTTAGAGTTTAATCTGCAATTTTGGTCTTCTGTGAGACTACATCTACTTAAGGCATTATGCCAAATAGTTTTCATGCCTTGTCTATGCCTTCTTAGATTGCACGCTTTCTTCCCTTGCGTTATGATTGCGCCCTCACATCTGTGGTTTCCTTATTTCGATGTTGAATAGACTTGATTTCTTTATATCATATATGGCATTTGATTTGTTCAGTTCGAGTATTATATATCAAATTTCAAATCGGTATAATGTTGGAATTCATTGTTTTACTTCAGGCTTGATTTCTGATTCATATACTGTAGTTGATGGATCACTGCAATTATGTTTAGTATGAGGTTCGATGCATAACTATTGTTTGTTATCCACCTTACTCTCATGCGTCTTATTCTCTTTGCTGGAAGTGTCAATTTTTAGTCTGTGGGATGGGTTATGAAGCGTTGGGCATAATAGGAAGTTTTAAAAGTTTAAATAACTTGTGTGCTTCTGCTAGCAATCTATCGCAATTGCTGCACCTGAAAACATTATGTTTCTCCCGCTCTTAAGTCATGTATTTGCTTCTCTCCACTCTCTTTCCTTCAAGTCTGTGGATAACATTTGGAATTTGATAATAATGCAAGTAGACAGCGATATTTCCAAATTACAATCTTCACTTTCTAATATTCTTGCAATCTGTCACAGTTTCAGCATTTAGAGTTGAGGCATTGAACAGAATTAAATAGTCTCCCTGAAATCATTGCCCTTTCACAGATGCAACTTTTAGACTTAGTAAATTAAATAAGTTCTATGATTTCACTATTAACCTGTCTCAACCATCATATCTGAATATAATAGGAAGTTTAAAAGTTTACAATAATCTCTCTGATTCCATTGTCTATCATTGTGAGAAAATTGAACTAGAAGAAACACTAGTAGCATTGTGTTTACACCGCCGCCATCTGGAGTACGAAGGGCACCAAGAAAGAAGTTATCAATCATCTTAAATGTGAGAATCTTAAGTCTAATTGTCATTGATTAGTAAGGTTTAGGATGTCTTCAAGATAGTCGGCACGGGCATGTAGGTCAACCACACATTCTTAATGATCAACTTTATATGCAACACCACTATGGGTAAATGGTATGAGGAATGTGCGGCCACATCTACTAAACTAAAATGGCTTCTCACGTTTTTGCAACCGTAACCATCTCAAACTTGGAGGAAGTTTGGTTCGTGTGTCTTCTCTAATGTCGTCAATGAGCAGATTGTTCAAGTGAAGAAATTGAGGACCAATGAGCAGATTATTTAATTCTCTTGGTCTGCGCAATGTTTCAAGCCTTTTCCAACTACCTCTGTTCAGTCGAAGCTGAGAGAAATTGATGTTATTGGATACAGTGTTTAGATGAGCTCCTTCACATAGTCGGGTAATCTAAATTTTTATAATCTCCCTGATACCTTTGGCAACCTATCACACCTGCAGTGTTTAGACTTTGGATCATGTTTAAATTTAAATATTCTCCCTGAAACCACTGGCAGTTTGTCTCAGCCACAACCTTTAGATTTGCAAAGATGTAAGTAATCTCTCTGATTTTGTTTGCAATCTGTTCAGTCGTCTCACCTGGCCACCCTTCTTGGGCAGTAGGAATTTAATTTGTTGATTATTGTTTATGGATGGTATTCGATCTATGAGGAGTATATTTATATGGATTCTTCGTTAGAAATTGTTTTTAAAGATGTTTACATATTTAACATTCTTTAGTAAGAGATGAAAACTCTTTCACAAGCTCCCATTCAAAGTTAATGAGTCAGATGCAAATAAACTTAGGTGTATACGAAGATATATAGATATACTTTTATATGTTGATATTAATATGGTTACTTTTATATATATATATATATATATATATATATATATATATATATATATATATATATATATGTTGACTTTTATATATCTATTTTGTTGTTTTGTAAACAACATTTTGAAGTTATATATATAGGGAGAGATGTATATATATATGCATCTATAGTTTATTGTAAGATATGTCTTAGTAATTGAGGGCAACTTCAAATGAATAAATTTCATTTAATAAAAAGATCCTATGTGGAGAGTTTAAAATAAATTAAGCCCTTACACTATAAATATTAGATTACTTTACATAATCAAGCTTTGTAAATATATGTATTTATAAATCTAGTAGTTATGCATTAAATGAGTATCATTTTGTAATTCTTCTTTAGTCTCTCTAAACTTCATGTTGATGGAATGATTTTATTTGGATGGTCTGGGAAATTTATGTGAGCCTCCTTTATGAGTTCAATTATAGGAGTCTAAGTATGTTTAGTTGATCAAAAGTCTAGGAATGTAATGTTAGGTTATTTCATATAGGTTTCGTTTCCATGTTTATACTTTCTTGGTTAAACTCTTAATATTTCTAAAGGTAGTTGGTTACTTAAATAAAGATATATAAAGTTAAGTTTCCTTGACATTGAAAATTGAATGAAGGTTATTTCCATTATTTGATTAGCAAATTGTCTAGAAGAATAAGAAATTTAGGATATTATTATTACCACAATTATTATGATTTATTCCTTGTTAATTTGTAGGTGAATATTGTTATTTTATAACCTTTAGAGTGGAATGGTAAGTTTAGTGTGTAGGCTAAATAACTAGGAAATTGTATTAAGATTTTCTCAAATGTTATTATTTGAGGGAAATAATATTTTAATTTAATTTTGAGATTAATAATAAGGAATATTATGGAATGTAAAAATAAGCCTTGAGATAATTACGATATGTGATTTTAGAGTTCCCTTATTTATTTTAAATTAATTATTTTTGAACAAATGGATAAATTGTTTTTGATTGGTCATTGATCTTTTAAGGGTAATTTGGTGTATCCTGTTTGTGGTATCCTCTTTGGAAATGCTTGGCTTTGGAAGTATTTTCATTCTTTTGGGTTCATGTCATTTTATGAGTGATTTGACATACTCTTTCTTTGTGACTTTTCTTGAGTTAACTTGAGTTGGTGATCTTCTTTAAGTTAAGTTGTGTTGCTATTCGTTCAACCTTATGTGATGAATTCTTGGTTCATTTTGAGTTGTGGGCGTCTCATTAATTGACTTTGTGGTGGAATATTTTGGGTACTAATGCAATGCTTGGTTGTGATAAGTTTATGCTTCTTATTGAATGCAGTCTTCCCACTTGTATTTTTTTTTTGGTAAACATTAAATTATATTGTTGTCATGTTTGTGTATATCAATTGTATGGGTATCTTGTGAGGAGGAAATTGAGGTCTCCCATGGAATGCCTAGTTGGTGGCTTTTGGTGATTTTGTTGAATTAAAGGTTGATTTTCTTTTGCGTTTTTCCTTTTTGAGGTGACACCATTGTTGATGGGTCTTGATGAATCTTCCCTTTTTATGGCTTTTCTGAGTTACTCTCATATTTGAGGAAATTTTATCCTTGTGTTGGAATTAATGTAGAAAAACTCTTGATGCTTCACTTTACCCCGTTTGTGGGTTTTCTTTCTATTGGATTCTAGAGGCTTGAGATGATTGTTAGTTGATGTTCTCTCTCTTTTTGTGCCTTGATGTGGCAAGTGGTTTGGTTTCATGATTTTGAAAGGGTTGTACAAAATTGTTGAGACTTTGATTATGTATTTATAGTGAGATGGGTAATGCATCGCATGCTTCTCTATTGTGATTCTTTGTTCAAATTATGATGGTACAACCCTTGGTTTTTATGTTGTTGGGTCTCTAGGGAGAGTGGCTCCTCGTGGGGGCCGGCGCCCCGCTTAAGGGGAAGGGCACAAGATAACCCACGAGTGAGTTAGTAATCAAGTGAAAACCTAATAATTAACTTAGGAGGGTTGGGTAGTAATATCATTATAAGATTTTAAAAAATGGATGCCTCATCTTCATTAGTGCTTTCACAGACTAATGGAAGGCTGAGAAGGTCGTGGTTGGCAAGGTCGTGACCTCGTCCTCACGAGAGGCCTACGGCTCCGCATGAGTCACCCTGTGGACTGGCGCCTCCAGTTGGGAGGAAGAGCACATGACAACCATAGATGGGACTGGCGCCTCCAGTTGGGAGGAAGAGCACAGGACAACCCATGTAGGACTATGTGATGACACTCTCCCCTAGTTGCCCATATGTTTTACTTTTTTGTGTTCCTCTGGAAGTAGGTTGTGGGAGTTGGTTTAGATTGTTGTTATATGGACTTATATTGATTTATGGAGTATTTCCTTGATACATCTTTGGTGTACCTTGTGGTTTTGTATGATCTCATTGATATTTGACTTATGACCTTGTACTTTTATGGTACTGTGATATGATGTTATTGTATTGTTTAATTGCAATTTGGAAGTGTATTATGTTTATTAATTCAGTTTGATGATCATCCTTTGGTTACTTATTTATTGGTCATTGCTTTGATTTATGTGATGGGTTCTATGAATTTAAGTTATTATGTTGACTCTTGTAATCCTTGAGTTTTATGATACTTTTGTATGGCGTTGAGTCTTGTGGTTCCCTATTTGGATGTACTTGGTTGCGGACTTTCTTGTTTAGCTCCTAGCACGGGGGGTGGGTCTTCGGACTCACATGGTCGGGTGGAACGTGCTAAGCACCCCATTGGGTCCCCAGTCGAGGATCGAGAGGTGCGGATTGGTGTTGTTGCAGCGACTCCAGAGTTGTGTCCGTCATGGAGCTAGTTTTCATCTATTCATTTGTATCATGATTCTTGTTGTATGGTTTCCATGCATATTGGAAACACTCTTGTATCATTGTACCTATTGAGGATTGTACTGTAATGTAATGTTAACTCGGTGTGGATTTTGGCCGTGGCAATTGTTATCCAATGTGTTAAGTTAATTATGCTTATGTTGTACTTACTCAAATGGTTTCTTATCAATGATTATCATGTATGCGTTATATTTGTTAATGTTTATTTTGTTATGGATTATATCTTTGGATTTTATTCTTTATTGTCAATCTCGTAATGACTCCTCGTGTACCCCAAGGGATGTATGTGTTAGTGAATCTGCTTAAATGAAATTCATGTCATTTCTTAATGTGCATTACATGTATGTTATGTTAATTTTTAAAAAAAAATTGTGCTATAATTATTGTTTAATTGTCCTTTGGGGTTCGCACAGTGGGGCGTTACACTGTCGTGTTAATCTTGTTTGTGTTGTTTTGTTGGGGGATTAATTAATTAAGTTAAATGGTTATTTTTTAATTTATTTGATTAAATGTGATTTTATTGAGATATCAAATTAAATGAATATAATTACGGTTTTATTTATTAAATTAAATTTAATAAGGTATTTATTTAAATGCAATTGTTGAATTAATCGTGCAAACTTAATTTATGTGAAAAGTAGATATTTTGAAGAGTTTGTTTTCAAGATGTTATAAATAAATATCTAAAAAATTGATTTTGAGCTAGAAGATAATATCTTAGATATTTATTAATTAGAACTGATTGATCAATTTTGAATGCATGACTGATAATCAGTTAAGTTTTGTGATTTTGAGTTAATTGAAAATGCATTAAAAAGCTTTTGGTTGTGCAATAATTTTCACGGCAATTGATTTTGAATTGCTAAGAAGGAAAGTTTCACAACATTTTTTTTGAAAAAGTTTCTTCTCTATATTTTCCTAGTTGAAAAGTTTTGGGGAAAAGTAAATTTGAAGGATTTTGCACATTGGAAGAATAAATATTATCAAAATTTTCTGATTGTTGTCTCAAACTTCATTGGATTTGAGAAGATAAACTAGGTTTTCCTCTTTTTTTACATATTCTTGAACTAAATTTTTAAATATTATGTTTAAATTTTGTTTGTTCTGAAAAAAATGAATATACTGCCTATAGGAAAGATTTAACCAACCCAACCTGCACATGCAACAAAGAAATAATTAGAACGAGTTTTCATAATTAAAAGAAAAATGTAGCAAAACAACAATAGGATAAGAAATTAGGATTATGGTTACATTTAGCAAATTATTATATGATAGATAATATACATAAATTGTTTTATTCTTCACATTAGGAAAATAATTTACTTGAATCATTTTTCATGTTTTAATATGGTTTGAAATTGAGATTTTATTCGAATAGCTAAACAACGCCTTCCAATTTATGTATGCGTTGGTTTTGACTGTTATTTTTTGTGATATGAGAAAAAAATTTGAATTCAATTTCTCTATTAAAGAAAAAAAGTGTCTTTATTAGTGTAACCTCTATGATATTGATATCCTTTATTTTTATCGATCGATTTATTTATTAAACTTAGACTTCCATATCTTGATTTACCCAGTGGGTCAATTGATTTTTATTAAATGTTTAATATTGCATGTTGAAGTTTATATTAAATCAAATGGAACAAAAGATTTTAGTTTGCACGTGTTTTGTAACTAAGGAACTTGATTATAGTATAAAGGATTTGAAACCCATGGCCTTTTTTCTTATATACTTGTTAGTATATTCTTTTCCCGTGAGATTTTGCGCATGGCCTATCCACTCATTGTTTCTCATTCTTTTACTTACAAAAATTGTTTAGAGAGCTAATGTCTCCTTATTACCATTGTCTGAGTTTTGTTTTTAACCCAACCATCATTTTTCTTTTCTTATATGTTTTTGGATCAATGTATTGTATTGTGCAATATTCTCCTGCAATATCTATCCCTTGGTTAGGAGTAGACTACTATGTAATTATGCCTAACTTTCAGTTTTGTTTCATTTGACATCACCAATGTCCACCACTATAATAGTGTCACTATTCTTAGTCAATGAGAATGATTCACATCTCTCAAAACAATTTCTTTTACAATGAGTTTGGAGATGTCTTAATCTCTTTTGGGACATAGCCATGCATGTTATGTTTTCACATTGGAGGAATTTGTATGTTTTATGGTCTTGTCATGATTGTGATGGGTATATTCATGATTTTTTTTATGTGCATGATGACTATCCTATGTTGTTGTTAGTAAATTATGTTATTGTATTTAGGAAGAGTTGCTTTTGATGGGGGCTGGTACCCAAAGTGGTAGCAAGGATAACCTATAGGAAGTTTCCAATTCAGTGAAAACCTGAATAAATATACCTGAGGTTCTTTAAATAATTAAGATAAATGTAATACCTTTCCTAGTGCCTTAATGCTTGTATATGTTGAGATGGCCTAGAATGGCATGGTCACTCACTTTGTCCTCTCAAAAAGTGTTTCAATTCCATGAGTTCATCTAGGGGTTGGGAATTAGTAGAGATTACTAAGGTAAGTCAGGATGAAGGCTGGTAATCTAGGAAGATTCACCAGGGTAACTTAGAACAACTGTGTGATGACACTCTTATCTTTAAACAAGTTTTGTGGTCTCTTATGTAGATTATCCTTTGTTATTATTGTTGTCTCTCAGAGTTTGTTAGTAATCATATGATTTTGTTATTGCCATTTCATTATGTCATTATCATCCATGTGATGCTATGTTCTATTCTTTTGTAAGTCTGTTTGATCTATGGACCTGATATTATCTCCTAGCACAAAGGGAGTGGACCTTTGGGTACCACACGGTTGGGAGGAAACTGTGATATTTCCTCCACTGGTTCCTCTTGAGATGTTTCTACTTAGATAACATTGTTCGTGGGATAGTTTCCTAATTCTTCATTGTTCATGATTATTGGACACTGAGCGTACTCATGAACGAGGCTGACAAATGTGATATGTTCTTCATCTTTGTTGTATTTTCTCTTGGTGTCTATGAAATAAATTTTGTAATGATATTATGTAATATGAGATTTATCATAATCTCACTTGTAATTTGATAATGTAATTTGACTATATAGAGATTTTGAGATCGGTTCATTCATGAGTATGATATGTCCTTGTGCTATATGACTTTGATATTATCTTGTGATGTTCTTATTTTTAAATGTTTAATTAATGTCATCATGAAATCCTTTGAATGTTATGTGTATGTTCCTGTACTCTATTTGTAATCAAATAACTTTAAAAAAAAATTCAGTTATTTTGTTACTTCATCCGTTGTTCTCTATGTTCCTTGGAAGTGCATTACAAAGTACCTATCTAGTGAGACACTCCTTACACATGTAATGTATTGTATGGGACACACCCCATTAAGTAAAATTGTGTAATGAAGAATTATGTGTAATAGATTAGGAGGAAGTATGAGAGAATGGGATACAAAGGGGAAAAGAGTGGGAATTATGTATAAGAAGTATGTAATTATATATGAAATCTATATGAATACATGAAATTTTGGATATTGCTATATGATATGAAGGATAGTTAATTTTTGGTTATGTGCCATTATGTTAATATGTTTATAAAAGTGAAGTATACATGAATACCCTATCCCTTTGCTACTAATTCTAGGGTATAAATACAACTCATATAGAATTCTTGAGGTTTAGAAATTTGGTCTATGACTCCCCACTATTCTTGATAACCTTGGTTCCATCATTGAGACCCGAGTCAGGTGGAACAAAGTAGACTAAGAGAAAATTTAAATTCTTTTTCAAATAAGAATACTAGAGGAAGAGATACAAAATTTCTCATAAGTTATGACACTATCTCCTTGGTTATAGCCTTTTTAGAGGGGATTTAGAATCAAGAGGATGCAGAATGGAAAAGGATGTGATATTTGAAAGGAATCCTTAAAAATATGTGACCAATCAACATTGATACAAAATAAATACCATGGGATGAAATATAAGAGCAATGCAACACAAAATCAAAAAGACCCATGTAAAAGGTCATAGGAAGAAATCAAGATAAATGAAAGGAGATTTATTTGACAAGGAAAATAAGGATGGATAGGAAAAATTAGTAGAAATAATGCGAATAAATAATGTGACAAGGGAAGAAAGACACTGGAAAATAATGGAGTCTTGAGGAAAGGGAGAGTGGGAACACCAAGGTGGGTGCTACTAAGCAAGCTAATGTCGGTGCCACAAGAAAGAAGAATGGTAAAATAGTTATAAAAAAGAAGTGGATAACTTTGGAATTAATGAATTATCCCTTAAAATAAGGGAGATTTTATCAAAGTTGGAAAATAAAGTAGAAGAATATGGGGAATAAAAGAAGCAATTGGTAGTTATCTATTAAATCAAGAAGGCTCCACCACTACCACACTTAACCAAAACATCATCATTAAGGCTAAACTTATCAAACATCACAATAAACTTAGATGAAATGTAATGCCCCATCTTGTAACCTAAGGAATGTTGCATTGTCTACGAAAGTGTAATAATTTTTTTTTTAAAGTATTAATATTAACTTTATTAGTTGCATACATTCTCTAAGTCACGCGATGACACACTACTTGAGAATCCCATAGATGACTTTAGTATTTAGCATTGCATGTATTTAGTTAACATAAACTTAAAAGTAAACATTGCATAACATTTGAATTCCATTCATGAAAGTATAAAGTACAAATAAGATTCTCATGAAAGTATAAAGTACAAATAAGATTCTTACATTGCATTTGAAATGACATTACAATACTCATTCTTCATATGAGGTAGATCAAATAATAGTTTACAATTACATATTACAAATTTTCACCTCATAAACAATTGAGGAATGTTACAAATACAAGATGTAGTACCCCTCCGTTTATGCTATGCTTTCTGTTGATACTTTCTTATACTGTTAGACTTTGTTGTTTTGTTGGATACTTTGATCGCTGATTTTGAGCGATGATGGATTATTCTATGACATGATGATACTTTGTGTGATGTTATTGCTTTCAGACATGATATGATTTAGTGTAGATGTTCATTTTCAGTTGTTTATGGATATGCACATGCTTATGATGGACTAACAATGTTTACTCAGTCAGTTTTCTGTGAGTGTATTGGTGTGGAGAACAGAATCGCATCACTCACTTGCGAGTGCCCTGCGATATCTGTGATTTTCTCCCCACGGTGTGCCTGTTTTATGCTTTATATATATACATGTATGTACATTGTTTGCTTGGTTGCAGGATTTGCAGGTACATGACACTGACTCCACCTGTGTAATCAGGTCTGAGCGTGTCAAGACTCAACAGAAAATGTTGAATGGGAGATAGTAGTTAGGTTTATCCTAGTCCAATCTCTAACCTTGGTCATAGTACTTAGTCAGTTTTCAGTTTGGGTCATAGGTTGTTTTGTAATGTGTTCTGTTGGTTAAATCGTTTTGAAAAGGTAAATGTTGGTTATTTTTAATGTTAATTACTGTGCTTTATTTATTGTTATAAAATTAATATTTAAATATAATTGAAATTTATTTACTTGATTATTTAATACATTAGTTAGTTTAATTAGTTAAATAGTTGGTCTTAAAAGGATTTAACTATTTAATTAAATAAATAAATTAATTAGATTAAATTAGTAAGTGCATAAATTACATTATATTTAAATAAATTAGAATTAAGATGCATGTGAATTAGAAAGTAAAATATAATTTAAATAATTGCATGTGATTTGAAAATTTGAGTTTTAAAATTTAAATTTAAATTAATTAATTAAAATTTGCATGCAAGTTTTGAATGGCAAAACTGCCGAGAGGTGGAGAAGATATTTTCTCAACAACCTCTCGACATGTGTATGAGTGCCATAATTGCAAAAAGATTATTGAGATTTTCTTACGGAGGTTATTGAGGATCTCGGGAAATTGCACGGGGTTATTGTATTGCCTTGGAGAAATTTTCTGGGCACTGGTTAAAAAAATTCTTCTTCTCTGTGTGTAAAATCCTCATTTTCTTAAGATTTGTTACCTCTCTGAGGTTTTGGGTTGTTATTTCTTGTGGATCTGGTTGGTTGTTAAAGTAATTACTTGGAATTGGAATTTATTTTGAGGAAGCTTTGAGAAGATATCACGTTACAGGCAATTTTCTCCTACAGGCAAATTTCAGTTACAGACAATTGTCAGGCACAGGTATTTCTCTTTGTGATTAAATTAATTTCTTAAAAAAAAAATTGGGTGAATGTTTGAATATGAAAGCTGTAATTTCTTTTCAAGAAAATTTAGAAATTAAATTAGTGAGTTTTGATTTCTTTTTTGTGAAATAATTTAGAGCAAAATAAGAATTTGTTTTATCAGTTGAAACCTATAGAAAAGTTAGAATCTGAGAAAAAATTTCTGGTTAAAATTTTCTGTCTATATTTAAGAAATTTCTGGTAGAATCAACAGAGGAAAATTTTTATGATTTGAATCAGAAAACCCTCTGTAAATTGAATATGAAACACCTTGATTGAAAACAAAAGATTTTTATAAATTCTGGGAATAAAAAAAATAAAACACTGGTTAATTTGCCTGCAGTATTTCTGTTTATCTGTTGAAATTTCTTGATCTTCCAGTAATTTTTAGAATTTAAAATTCCCTTTTCATGAAATTGTATACTGTGTATTTGAAAGAAATGTTATTTATTTTTTAAAAATAAATAAATAAAAGAAAAACCCTGATGAAATCGCCGTACGGCAAAATTTTCATATAGGGATTTCATTTTATTTTAAAAGATTTCTTCTATGTATGTGTGGGGCTGGGGCTACCACAGCCGCCCCACAAGGGTTGCGGACTGTGGGCAGCCACTGCCCACAGCCTGCGACCCTGTGGGGAGGTTGTGTAGTAGCCAAACCCCCTCACAGGGGCGCGCACACAGTGCGCAGCAATGGCTGAGCCGTGGGTTTTGATATGAGTTTCATATCTTTGTTTTTTTCTTCTTTTTAATGTTTTATATATGTATAATTAATACTTATATTATATATAATATATATTTAAAATATATATATTGCATATAATATAAGTTATTAAAATATATATATATATATATATAATATTTGTTTATTAAAAAGTTTAAAAATTTATTTGGTATTGTTAATATAAATTAATACAGTTGGTTAAATAGAATAATTACTTAAATAAAATATGTATATATTTAAGTGATTGTTATATTTTGGAGCCATAATTAGTTTATATAGTGAAAATTTGATTTTATTAAGTGAATATTTTTATTATTCCAATTGATAATTATGTTATTATATGAAACTGAATTAATGAAGATTGGATTTGAGAACACAACCTTGTTTTCCAATTGTCAAGAAAAGAATTATAAATTGTTGATTTAATTTCTTAGTATTTCCTTTAAAACTTGATTAAAATTTAGCAAATCTTAAT
>VDFB02193867.1:653177461-653221391 GCA_007258455.2 Sequoia sempervirens
AATTGTCAGGCACAGGTATTTCTCTTTGTGATTAAATTAATTTCTTTAAAAAAAAATTGGGTGAATGTTTGCATATGAAAGCTGTAATTTCTTTTCAAGAAAATTTAGAAATTAAATTAGTGAGTTTTGATTTCTTTTCTGTGAATAATTTAGAGCAAAATAAAAATTTGTTTTGTTAGTTGAAACCTACAGAAAAGTTAGAATCTGAGAAAAAATTCTGGTTAAAATTTTCTGTCTATATTTAAGAAATTTCTGGTAGAATCAACAGAGGAAAATTTTTATGATTTGAATCAGAAAACCCTCTGTAAATTGAATATGAAACACCTTGATTGAAAACAACAGATTATTTTTATACTCTGTATTTGAAAGAAATGTTATTTATTTTTAAAATAAATAAATAAAAGAAAAACCCTGTTAAAATCGCCGTACGGCGAAATTTTCATACAGGGAAATTTTGTTTTTATTTTAAATAAATTTCTTTTATGAATGTGAGGGGGCTGGGGCTACCACAACCGCCCCACAAGGGCTGCGGACTGTGGGCAGTCGCTGCCCACAGCCTGCGACCCTGTGGGGAGGCTGCGTAGCAGCCGAACCCTCTTCACAGGGTCGCGCGCACAGCGCGGCTATGGCTATGAGCCGTGGCTTATAAAATAGGTTTTATTTATTTATTTTTTATAATGTTTAATATATATAATATTAATACTTATATTATATATAATATATATTTAAAATATATATATATATTGTATATAATATAAGTTATTAATATATATATATATAATATTTGTTTATTAAAATGTTTAAAATTTATTTGGTATTGTTAATATAAATTAATACAGTTGGTTAAATAGAATAATTACTTAAATAAAATATGTATTTATTTAAGTGATTGTTATATTTTGGAGCCATAATTAGTTTATATAGTGAAAATTTGATTTTATTAAGTGAATATTTTTAATATTCTAATTGATGATTATGTTATTATATGAAACTGAATTAATGAAGATTGGATTTGAGAACACAACCTTGTTTTCCAATTGTCAAGAAAAGTATTATAAATTGTTGATTTAATTTCTTAGTATTTCCTTTAAAACTTGATTAAAATTTAGTAAATCTTAATTATGGATGTATATTTTCTTCGATTGGCTTTTCAATTGTACTTTCTTTTATTGAACCAATGGGGATTTTTATGTGTTTCCAAGACTTCCAGATCAATTTTTACTGAGGGAATTATGATTGTTAAGTTGGGTTCATGTGTTGACTAAGTTTTGTGCAAGATTTTATTTTGGTACTCAATTTCTGAATTTTGTGAAAACAGTTGTTGTTTGTCATATATGGTGTAGGAAATTGCTTGTTGTATCTTTGTACACTTTGTAAACCTTAGTCAAGATAACATAGTTTTCCTTGTTATGTTTAGGGGAGTGGCTAGTCGTAAGGGCCGACACACAAAGTGGTGTCAGGGTAACTTACAATTAGTTAAGTAAGTCAGTGAAAACTAAAGAACACAGTAGATAGATTAAAATTTGTAACAAGATATGCATGCCTCGTTTATGACTCATAAGCTACTACAGTTATGAGTATAAGTCGAGAAGGCCTGGAATGGAAAATCGGTGTCTCGTTTCCTTAAGAGGCATTCGATTCCGCAACTGAATGCAATAGGGGCCGGGTTTCGTAAGAGGTTACCAGGGTAACCCAAGGATTGGGGGCCGGGACCTAGGAAGAAACACCAGGGTAACCATTGCATCATTGTGATGACACTCCACCTAGAATAACAGTTAAACCTTGTGATTGTGTTTCAAATCAATTGTCAAATCTGGAAGCAATGTAACCAATAGTGTGTATGTACTAGTGTCTAGGGTTAGTAGATTAGGTCTAGGTAGCCTTATTACTATCTCCTAGCACGGGGGGTGGACCTACGGGTACCACATGGTTGGGTGGAACGTGCACCTTACTCCGTTGGGTCCCCAGTTTGTTCGTTGCATTGAGCGCTTCATGGATGGAGAGCTCGCACATGGATTTCTTCTATACTTTCATCATTGTATTTTGTAAACATGTATTTGAAAACATCCCTCAATTGTATAAGAGGTGATCAATGTAATTGTAAATGTATTTGTTATTTGAACTACCTCATCAGATGGATGAGTAATGTAATATCTTATCAATGCAATGTATGGAAACCGTTTGAACTTTATTACATCTTGAATGGAAATTATTATTATGCAATGTTATTTTATGTTATGAATTATTAAGTGCAATGCGAAATACTTAAGTCACTTATGGAATACTCAAAGTAGTGTAACGTCGTTTAACCTAAGAATGTATGCAACTAATTAACATAATATTAATACTTTAAATTTTTATTACACTTTTATATCACTTTTGCAACATTCTTAGGTTATTAAGACGGGGCATTACACAATATTTCCAATGATACAATTAAGGAAGTACACATATCCAAATATGAGCTCTCCATCCATGAAGCTCTTGCCACAATCAAAACTGGGGACCCAAAAGTAAGGTGCATGTTCCACCCAACCATGTGGTACCCGTAGGTCCACCCCCCATACTAGGAGACAGTATAAGGTTCCCTAGACAAAATAAACAAACCCTAGACACAAGTAAAAACTTAAGAAAATCCATACAAGTACACACTTAACTTTTGGTTACATTGCTTCCAGAATTAGGATAATCAATATACAAAGTTCACAAGGTAAACTGTTATTTTAGGTGGAGTTTCATCACAATATTGCAAAGGTTACCTTGGTGTTTCTTCCTAGGTTTCGGTCCCCAACTCGGGTTACCCTAGTAACCTCTTACGAAACCCGGCCCCACATGCAATCTGTTGTAGAATTGAATATCTTTTAAAGTAACAATATATTGATTTTCCATTCCAGGCCTTCTCAACTTATACACAAGACTAAACTAGCTCTTGAGTCTATAAGCGAGGCATATTAATCTAATTAAAGATTTTAATCTATCTAATGTGTTGTTTAGTTTTCACTGGCTTACTAACTCTTGGTAAGTTACCCTGGCACCACTTTGTGTGTTGGTCCTCACACAGAGCCACTCCCCTAAACATAACATAAGGAATCTAAGTTCCCTAACTAAGGTATACAAGGTGCACAATAATTCAACATATATTTCTACACATTTCATAACGAACATCAAGTCTATGTTCATAATACCAGGTGTCTAAACACCATGCAAAACCATGTACACTACCTTAGTCAACACAAGGATTGTATTTAAACAATAACAACTCCCACATTATACAACTTATCTGGAAGACTTGTACTTCTAATACATTCCCAATTTTCCCAATAAAAAGGAACACAATTTAAAGCAAATTGAAACATTAGGAATCTACATTAGGATTTACTAAATCCAGTCAATCAAAGCATGAAGTACAAGATTAATCTTCTAGGATTTAATTCAACTTTCATTCAATATGAAAATCAAACATATAATTTGCTCAATTTCATAACCACATATTATAATGAAATCAAAATAAGCTCAAGAATATCAATTTAATTTAAGTACAAATAACTTTGTCATAGTAAATTAATTATTAAATATCTATATCTAAATATTTAATAAACTATTTTTTAAATATCCCATTTATAACATAAATATATTTCCAAATTTTCTTAACATTAAATAAATATATAATTATAAGTATTATATATATATATTTTATATATAATATATACTATATTATTAATATATATTACAAATAGCATATATATATAATAATTATGCAATATATAAATATTAATGCTGAATATTTTAAAATAAAACATATATTTAAAATTCGCATAATTTTTAACAATAAAAGTTAGGGCTTAAAGCCCTAACCATCTGCAGGCCGTGCTGTGGGTAGGGTTGCCTTCGCAGCCCGCCCCACAGGGCTCGGCCATGGAGGTAGAGCTGAGCCCTACCTGTGAGGGCAACGCACTCACTGCCGACTCCCCTACGGGGTCGACCATGGGTAGCCCCCCCCAGCGCTTTGGCTCCAATGTATATTTGTATTTTCACCAAAAAAAAATAAATTAAATACGAATGGCGATTTCTTCGAAATTCATCCATCAAAAATTTCTTTAATAGTTTTATATAAAAATTTTGCCTGTACGACGTTTATCTTCAAAAGAAAATTTACATAATCCAATTTATATATGAAGGTAAATATGTATAAATATATATATATTTATATATATTCACAATAAAATAAAAGTTAAAATACTTCAATTAGGCAATAAATTTCTATAGGGTTTTCAAGGGGAAATTGAGAATTTTAACAATACATGCAATATTTCCCTCAACAAGTACTAATTTTGAGCACATAGGTTTTCTATTTCATTTTCCAAACAAATGATTTCCTTCACAATTATTCACTCAAATTATTTTCTAGAGGAAACTTTTAACAAAAATTGTTACAGGGTTCCCTATTCCTCAATTTATCTACAGAGTTTTCTTCTGAGACTTTTCATTTGCTTTAACCAAAATTTACAGAGTTGCTCTCTAATCTCACCATAAAACCTTGCTTTGTAAAGACACACAAAGAGATAACAAATTCTCTACAGATTAAATTGCCGAGAAGAATAGAGATTTAAATCACAAACAATTTCCTCAAAAAAACATGTTTTTAACAATTTTAACAAAACCTCACAATACTAATCCTTTTCACAGACAAACTTTTCAAAAGAAATAAATTAAATAAATAACCAGTGAGGAACCTATTTCCTGTAGCTTGAAAATTGTCTGTAGAAGAGAGGCTTTTCCTGTTGGGTGCAACTTCCAGAGCTTTTCAACCACCACTTTCCAAAAGAACACAGTTACTGAACAAAATTTCTATTCATAATCCTCTTCCAGAAAATTATGCGAAAATCCCAAACAAAAATTCACAAACAATTCCAATTCCAAAATTTTTAAAGCCAAAGTCTGTTCTTTTCATTTCCCGTGAAGAAGTAATCTTCTATTTTCCCCAAATCCATAAAAATCTTCTGAGAGAATCCTCAACAAGAAACAATTAATTTAACTACCACACATGTCGAGAAGAAAATATCTTCTAACAAACTCACGACAATCTCTTCTTTCTTCCTTATCAAAAATTGATTGCATTTCAAGAATTAAAGAATTCAAATTTTAAAAATGCAATTTCCCTTTTCCTTATTTAATTTATTTATTTAACAATTAAAATACCATTTCCAACAAAGCAATTAAATTTAAATTTAATCTAATCTTACAAATAAAGCAACTTTAATTTAATTAATTAATTTATTTAATTAAATAAATTTAATCTTAATGATTAAATTACTTAACCAAATAAAATAATTAATTAATTAATTAAATAAAATGTAAAGCTTTATTCTCAACATTTAAAATTTGATTTTAAATAAACATTAAATTAAAAGAACATTGATCTATCATTAAATTAACAAAATTTGTCTTTCATAATAAATAAACCAATCAAATGCAAACGAAACCACCAAAGACACCAGACTTAGACTGACGATATAATGTGACTGGGTTTGAGACTAGACTAGGATGAACCTTGTTACTACCTCCCAATCAACATTTCCATTGCGTCTTGAAATGCTCAGACCTGAGTAACCAGGTGGAGTCGGTGTCATGTACCTACAATCCTGCAATTTAACAAATAACATACATATATATATAATCCATTATACAAACACATCATGCGGAGAAAATCACAGAAATCACAGGGCACTCGCAAGCGAGTGATGCAACTCCATTCTCCACACCAATACACATCACATCAAACTGACAAATTAAATAACAGTTAATCTACCATAAACATATATAGCAATAACATCTGAAGGGAACATCTACGCTAATACAAAGCATGTCAAAAAATAATTATCACCATACAATGTTTCACCATATCACCAAATAAATCCACCATCACTCTAATGTCAGTGATCAAAATATTCAAAACAAAGTACCAAAGTCTATCAAAGTAAAAGCATGCTAACAGAAAACATAAGCAAAGTGGAGGGGTACTACATGAAATATTCTTAGAATTCTAAAAAACCCCAAAGAAATCACTATCATTTGATGAAGAATATGTTAAACAATTAGTTAATAAAAGTGTGATAAAATTGTTAAGATAAAAAATAGAAAGAAAAAATAGAGCCATGTATAGTTTTGGAAAAGAATTATCAATAATAACAAATGAGATGCCACTTATAAATGGAAAGGTATCATCAAGAATGAAACACTATTATGAAGATTCAAAACTATTGGACCAAGATCCATCCCTTATGTCATATAAAACAAGAATAATATTAGTTAAAGAGATATCAAAAGAAAAGAAAAGAGTGGAGGAACAAATTATAATATATATTGAAGAAATTTATGGTAAAGAATACTTTAATATTAAGTTATAAAGAAATATTAGGGGAGAATAAAAAAATACAATAATAATAAGTGGGTATGTGTAGGATCATCATGGAAAAAACAGGCCCTTAAGTGGTGTAAAATTCAAAAAAATCAGAGTTAGGCAACTTGATGTAGAAAATTGAATAATTTATCTATATTATTTCAAAAAATTGTAAGAATAGAATTTGTAGAAAATTGAATGTAGTTTCCAAACTACTAATTTTATTTAAAAAAAAAATCTATTTGGTGAAAATTTGAGATTTCAGTGGAGTAGTAGTTAAATTTTAGGGAAAAAATAAGAAGTAGGTGTCTTCCTGACCACCCTAACCACAATAAAATGATAATATTTTTTTATAATATTTTACATATAAGTAGAGGACTCAAGTCCTGATGTGATGCATATTTTTGTAATTTTTTTCCAAGTAAATAATTAAAATTATGAATTTTTTATTACAATGTTTAAAAAAAAAAAACTCAAATGTCTGACCACCTTAACTTGGTCAAAACTTCATGAAATTCATTTTTGTTAATCCTATAGTATGCAAAGTATATAATGTGATGCATTTTTTGGATTCAAAAACTTGATACCATTTGAAAGCTATAAATGTTTTTCAATCAGCCTATCAATCAAGACTTTAATCATAATTCAAATGGAAAATGAATAATAATAATTTATTAAATTCAAAGTAAAGCATAATTTATATTGGTGGAAATCTGACAATATCATTTAAAAACCCTTTTCGTTTCATCAAATTTTGGTAAAAAAATGTCGTCAGCCACATACTCTACACATACCTAGATCATATTGCCACTTTTTGGCCCATCATGATCTTGCACATACCAAAGTGTTTTAAAATTATAATAAGGATACCCAACCTGTCTAGAAATAAAAAAAAATAATTAAAAAAAAATTATGGAGTCATCAATTAACCTCCTAATAAATTTTGGAAATATACTATCGAAGTTACATAACACATATTTCTACTAGAATAACTCTGGAAAATGAAAGACATTGATGAGGATAAAATAAATTTAATCAAATTTGTGGCATCATTAAGAAAGGAAAATTTGGAATGGTACATGAAAATTATCCTAAGCTTGATAAGGATTGGGAATAATTAAATAAATAATTCTTATTGAACTTCAAAAGTCTAGGAGTTCCATCTAAAAGTGTAAGTAAGATGAGATAATTGGTACAAAAAAAAGATATTTGGTAAAACAATTTGATAAAATGTTCAAGGAAGTATCTTTCAAATTAGAGGAACTACTGATAGAAAAATAGGAAGTAGAATGTTTCATCTCCAAACATCAAAAATATTGTTGTAGTCACAGATGGAGGGTCCAAAAAGAGCTATCCAACTATGAAGCTTAGAGTCAGCACAACGAAAATAGCACAAGAAAAATATTCACTAAATAATAATCTTTTTTGATTCAAAAACTAATAGTCTTACATGCCTCATATGCCTCTTATTTAGAATAAGTAGGGCTCACAAGCTTGCCAAAAGGGCATTACAACATTACAATTGACACAATGTCCTTATTACAGTCCCACAACTAGGTAGTGAAAATTATCTAAATTTTAATCATGAAATTTTAACTAATTTCTTACTAACTGCTTTCCAATGAATTAAAATTGATCTTAAATATGAATCACTAGCTCCAAATATGGCCTATGTTGGCCTCAAGGGTTTACAAACTCTAATGAATGATGATGAATGTAGGTAAAACTTAAAACATCAAAGATAATCCTTCATGAAATGAAACATATTGCAGATCTCCAAGAAAGATGCTCTTGGACCCAAAATGCTTGTATGATGCTCCATGATGTAGATTAACTCATTTAGATGCTATATCCTACTTTACGAGATAGGAAAATGACAATGCAGTTAGATGCAAATTGAACTTTTGAAACTAATTCAAACTAAAATGAAAGAGAATAAATGTTTTTGGTTGATACAGGGTTGCTTTGTAAATAGGGATGCTCCTTCATCAAATATATCAGCTTTATTTTAGATGGCAATATTTAATACTTAAATAGATTCAATAATAAAAGCTAATGCATTGAGGCACAACCATGGAGAAATATAGATTGGGATAAATTGAGTGAGGTAATAAAAAAATATAATTGGTGATTGTACAAATTACCTTGCACTAGGATATAATGGAAAGAGAAGAGTCTAATAAAGGAGATTAGACAATATGGTTCTCTTAATGTTCAAAGGAAGGCCACTTAAGGAATGATTTAGCAAAGGAAAAAGTTGAATAGAGGGCCACCATATTAATGGTAGAGTTAAAAACAATGCAACAAAAGCTCTAATCAAAATTTTATTGAAATTGCAGTAAGTGGGATGATCATGTAACAAATAAATTTCTAGATAGAGAATTCCAAATTAATAATTTGGAGAACTAGGACCCTTGATGTCCACTAAGAAACCATGAGTATAATAGATAAATTGATCACACTATGGAATAATTTAAGGGACTTATGGAGCATCCCTTGTACAAACATGATCATAAATATATGATACAATCATGAAGGGACAACAAGAAATAAAATGTTGTGAAAAATACACCTCCATAAAACTATAATGAAGATAATAGGTCATTCAACTATAGAGGAGGTAGAAGAAATAGATGGGGGAACCACATAAGAGATGAGGCAACCTATTTTAAATGTGGTAAGCCAAGACACTATTCAATTTAATGTTTCTCAAAAAATAAAAATGAATTCTGCATTTCATGGTAGTACTTCTAGAATTCCTTTCCCACATCCAAGAGTGATTAACTTTGAGGACCAAGTAGAGCGGCCAAAATTATAAGGAAAGTACCTTTGAAAGAGGCTAGAAGGTATCAAAAGAAATACAATTGGTCATCCAAAAATTCTATTAGTGAAGATAATTCTAGATAAGAATACTACGGTAACACAAAATTTCAAATAAAATGAAAGTATAATATAAAAAAAATAACAAAAAAAAAATTGTTTATCACCTACCAAGGAAAAATACCTTTGAGAAAAAGAGGGTTATAAATAATGAAACTAGTTAAAAATCAATGAAGAAGAAAACTATGTAAAGTACTTCCATTGCACAGAGAAACAACATGATAAATTTATGACAACACAATGAAGAAAATGAATATTTTTTAGAAGAAAAAGTTATTGCATTAAATAATTTGACCACAATGGCACAACATAAGAATATTTTGGTGAAATTATACCAATTTGGAAAATATTAGAATAAGTAGAAAAATGCCCAACCACAAATGTATAGGATACAAAGAGAATGATATCAGAAAAATAGGTCATAGATGATAAATACAGACCTTAATCACTACAAGGTAAACAAATCATGGTAAACATGGGTGTATAAATTAATATCATATCACAAAATACTTGGGAGAAACTTGGAAGAACAAAGCTGATAAAAACTCCCAACAACTTCATCCTAGTAGATGGATCAAGCAGGCAAATTCTTGGCCAATGGAAGAATATAGAGGTGAATATACAAGGTATCAAGATAACAATTAATTTTGAAGTATTGGTCATGAAATATCCCTTTAATACATTTCAAGCACTACTTGGGCTATAATGGTTTGTTAATATAAATGGATGGAAGATTTTAGGAAGGAATAAGTATCTTGTGTAAATGATACCAAATTAGTTCATAATCCTCGAAGAGATGTGAAGATAACTCCTATGTAGAGGATATCACTCAAGAAGAGAATGAAGAAGATAACACAAGAATAATATATTAAATTTTGATGTTACCTAAAATGGACATAGCTAAGGACCCTAATAGTTAAGGGGAAATTGAATTACATAGTGAAGAAGGTAGCACACAAAGTGAAGATGTTCTAAATGTATGGATGCAAGAGGAAAATGAATTAACCTCTTAGAAATTTTATGGTTTTTAAACAGCATAATGAATAAACAAGCTTAAAACATATTGCAACACACTACACACACAAAAAAAGTATAACATAAACTAGCAAAAGGTACAAACAAGTCACCAAGTTATGAATCCTAGTGCATCAAATAGACACACCACAATCAACAAAGGAACATGTATATTACACTACTAAAAAGGACCAATATCACCATATATACTAACTCTAGTTAACATACTCTAAAATAACATATTAAATGATAACATTAATAGACAATGGGAACTTGATAAAGCTATAAAAGTTTGGATCATTACTTCAAAAGGAAGATCACAACTAAAGATACAATATATAGGCCTAAGTTTGAATACTTTATCTCCTCAACCCACCTTGACACCTAATAACATGAAAAAGGGAATGGTGAAAATTTGTAGTACAAAACCTAAGAATTACAACACTTATAAAATTCCTTTATGTAACTATACCATAATTATATCACAACGGGACTATAATATTAACTACCAAAATTAAAGTGCCATAGAAAAATAAAAAGAAAACAAATATGGGAAGATGAATAAATAGCTACATAATTTAATTCCCTTACCTACCTATAGTACTATAAATAGGAAATAAAATTATCATTTAACTCACTTTGCATACACTATTTTTTCTTACGTAATCATACTCTTAAGCTCTTAGACCCTAAAGAGTGAAAAAATTGCACTATAAATTTCTCGACTGTAGAAAAATGGTTGCTCCTGCTCTTGTAGATATCTCCCAAAAACCTCATCCCAAGCACAAAAATTTTACTTACAAATAAATGGAGAAAGATATTGATGACACCTTTTCTAAACTAATAGTTGAGGTCATCTAGAAAAATTACATTGAAAATTATAACCACACCCCATAACATAAATTGATCAGAAAGAGTTTTAAGTTCTACAAATAACCCTACCATAATCTGACACACGTACACAATTATCTCCCACAATATAGCCACATACAAGAGAATAAGTTAGATGTATGTAAGGAGTTATCAAACTTCATAATGGAAGAAGGATGTATCTAGATCATCCTAGGTTGGTTCCATTATGAGTATATTCACCTAGAATATCCTTAAAGAGTCACAAAAGAAGTCATTAAAGAACCTACTGGATTGCATGCAAAAGGAGAGGCTTCAAGGTATTTAAGAATTTGGAGGTGACAAAGCTCACAAGTGCAACATATGGTAGTCAGAGCCAAGATAAACTATAAAAATTACTAATCTGATTGTGAGATATAATAATATGGGTATTGCATACAATGTTTACTACACAAATAGGAAAGGTTGAGATAACACAACATCTATACATATGACCTATAAAATGGTAATCAAAGGAAATGATGTTGACCTCTGTAGGGTTCTATGGGAAGAACTATTGGATAATTTAGATTATACCAAGTAGTCTTACTATCAATTTAGGTATGTGACCTTAATCATCTATCTAGCATTATATTTCATGAATGAATTGTCAACATTTACAGGAAAATTTTGGGACTCCACTAGGTCATTAGTTGTATGAATATAGGACTATGGGGTAAAAGTACAAACCTTTGTTACACTTTATAAAGGAACCATCCAACATAAAAAAATTCTCAATGATGTAATCTAATGAAATGTACAACTCTTGATAAACTTTATTCCTGTAATTTTTTAGATTTTCTAAAACCAAATTTGATTATTTTTTATTAATTTAAAAGTAGATTTTGAAATTCTTAAAATTTTAGGAAAAAGTGATGCTGAGTTGATGTCAAGAAACAAATAGAAAGAAACTTCATTTTCCCCTAATTTTTTTCTCTAAATAGCTATCTTCAATATCTAGTGCATAGATTTTTTTTTGAATTTTTGATGTATAATTTTCTCATAATAATGTTTTAAAGTCAAACTTACTAGAATTTGATAGTTTTCATTTGATGTCAACTATTGTCTATTTTTTATCATTTTCAAAAATAATTATACCCTTTTGAAGAGGATTCTATCCTCTAGCGCACCATATATTTTTCAAAAAAAATCATATGTTTTACTATTTTATTTTTAATTTCTAATCAATCTATATTTTAACTTTAACAACCTACTTGGATTATTTCAAATTTATATTAAAACTATTCAAAATATCAAAAAAATTACAAATTTAGATTCACCACTCTGAGCTCTCTACAAAAGGGTATTTTTCTTCTTAAAAAAAAAACATTCTAATTGAAGAAATATTTAGTTGAAGTTGAAAGTTTGAGAAAATCCTAAAAAAGGCTGACTCATTTGCCAATTAGGATGTCACATATAGAGTTTTAATAAAAAGGATTCCAATCAAAAGGGTTTCAACCGAAACCCTTTCTATCAAAACCTTACATATAAAATAAGTCACATTTTGAAGTGACAAAGTACAAAATTAAAATTTTTAAGTTTTGATTGAAAGGGTTTTTCCCAAAACTTTATGTGCCACATATAGGCCACGTAGTTTCAAGAAAAACTATTTTGACCAAAATTATTTAGTTTGAAACTATTTCTCTCAAAGCTATTTATTTGGCCAAAAGTGTGACATAAGTGGTAGGTCCACATATTATCTCATTTTATCTTGTTTTCATATAACTTTTGAGACACTTTTAGATACATTTTACAAAAATTTCTCCTATATTATACTATCCTTTCATATCTATTATGCATACATGAACCTAAAATATAATGATGGAAATATGATTATAATATATTAGTATTGTATGGTTTATATGAACATATGTATGAAATGTTGATGGAATGCTATGTTTTGATTGTGATAGTTATCCTTGTGTACTTGCTTTGTAAAATTGATGTGTTTGCAACTGAAGAGGAACTATGGTATGAAGTGGTTGTAGATTGAGCTTGCAACAAAAGGAGATTGGAACAATGAAAAATAGGAGTTCCAAGTTAAGTTGAACATGATGATTGTTTATTAAAGAAACTTTATGAAGGCTAATTATGCATTATTATCACTAAATAACAAGTGCTAAATAAGACAAATCCTTTAATTCATAGGATATTGACAAGTATTTGTGTGTTCACATGCAATTCTATTCTGTAGAGTTTGAATCCTTTTTGAATTCTTCTTCATTTTTAGTTAGTTGGAACATTTCAATTCTTAACTATACAATCTGATATCTCAAAGTGGAATTTAATGATTTTGATTAGTTATTATTTTGAATAAGATTCCCTCAAGCTTGTATTTAGTTGTTGCTTGAATTTGTAGTTAGTTAGTTGATTTCTAGTTTTATGTTATGAATTATTTTCAGTTTTAAGATATGATAGATATTCATAATGATTGAATACAATTTGTGAGAAGATATTTTGTAATCTTTCATGATATTCAATGAATGAAATTAATTTTATTGGATGTGTATGATTAATTAGCTATATTTAGTTTCATTTCAATGGGAACAACCACTTGAGAAAGCCACTCAAGGTACTATTACACACTTCATTTTCTATTTATTCATTTTGGTTAACAGTTGTTTCTCAATCATCATCATTTCATAAACTTTATGCAATTTAACTAGAATCATATATGGGTATGTGCAGGATCATGATGGGCCAAAAAGTGGCAATATGATGGGTATGTGGCTAACAACTTTTTTTTTACCCCAAATTGATGAAAGGAAAAGGGTTTTAAAAGGAGATTCTCATCTTTCCACCAATATAAATTATGCTTTACTTTGAATTTAATAAGTAATTATTACTCATTTTCTATTTCAATTATGACTAAATTCCTGACTGATACGCTGATTGAAAAAATTCTATAGCTTTCAAACGGTATCACATTTTTTGAATCCAAAACATGCATCACATTCTATGCTTTGCATTGTATAGGATTAAAAAAATAAAAAAAATGAATTTCATGAAATTTTGACCAAGTTAAGGTGGTCAGACATACGAGTTTTTTATATTTTTTAAAAGTTGTAATAAAAAAATCATAATTAATTATTTACTCAAAAAAAATTACAAAAAAATATGCATCACATTGGAGCATGAGTCGTCTACTTATATATAAAATATTATAAAAAAATATTATAATTTTAATGTGGTTACGGTGGTCAGACAGACACGTACTTATTTTTTCCCTAAAATTTAAGTACTACTACATTGAAATTTCAAATTTTCACCAAATAGATTTTTTTTCTTTAACAAACCTAGTAGTTTAGAAACTACATTCAATTTTCTACAGATTCTATTCTTACATATTTTTGAAATAATATAGATAACTTATTCAAATTTTTACGTCAATTTTCCTAACTCTGATTTTTTCTAAATTTTTTGCCACTTAAGGGCATGTTTTTTCCATGTTGATCCTGCACATACCCATATCTTTCTTGTTGTTAATGAATGTTCATGAACATGCATAGAATCATTAATCATTAGTACTCTAGAGGTTAGTTTAGTTGAGTCATTAGTTTTTATTAGTTGGAAGATTGACACAGTGATGTTTTATTAGTAACAATTCAGTTACAGTCTAAGTTGTAGGTACCCATAACCATTAGTTTTGTGTTATTTCTTTTACTATTTTGTAATTATGTGAATTTCTAGCAAGTAAAATAATTTGAGTAGGATAGGTTAGGCAATTTTGAGTCTCTAAAGGCATATATGATGATGTACCATCACAAGTTTACAAACCATGGGTTGAAATTTAATGTAGTCTTGCAATGTTAAGTGGATTATTTAGTTAGTTAAATCTTTGAATTGTGTAGGTGTCACCAAGTTTACAAAACATTAGTTAACTCTACTTTTTTTGTGTTGTTTCTAGGGAAGGTGTTATCTTCATAGACTTATTTTTACAAGCTTTCATAGTTAACTTTTGTTTCTAGCATTAGGAATATTAGACAATCTTTCTCAAAAACTAGAAGATACACTAACATTGTGTAGGATCGTTGAATATAAAATTCTATTTCATGTATGTGGAGGTAGAGAGATTCCTTGGGAATATTTATTCCCTCTTCATTCCTAGAAGCCATGGAAAAAATTGGTGAATCTAGTACTCAGAGTGAAGGTAACACTGAAGAAGAAACTCCCTTTTCACCAACATCTTGTACATAGATAGAGGGAACATATCACATCATGGGGGAGGCAATGGATGATGATCCCGAATCTCCAACATTTGAGTTCTCTCTCACAAACCAAGAAAGGGATACAAAATTGAAGAATATACCTCCTTTAGCCTTACTAGTGTTTTATGGGTTAATGACTAAGGACCAAGATACATTTCTATTTGAATTTAATGTCTTATACAAAAGTTATGATTATACTACTAATTCTTATAGGCTCAAAATATTCCCTAAAATTATAAAGGATGCAACCCTAAGATGGTTAATGGGATTAGGTATGGATGTTGTTCTTGATTGAAACACTATTAACACATTGTTCCTAGAGAAGTATCAAGACTATTGTATGGGACATGATAGGAGAAAAGATGACATTTTTTCATAATGTCATAGGAGGATGGTGAGCCACTAGAAGAATATTTGGAGAGATTTCAATTTTCTTTGAAGAAAAACACACAAAAGAAGTTGTCAAAAGAATCCCTCAAGTTGGTCTTTTTGAGGGGAGCCAATGATGAATGCATGGATGCCTTGAACCTCAATGGACAAGGAGATATTTCTTAGATACCATTTTAAGAAATTTGTAAGGTTTGCAAGAATTATTCTAGGACCTCCAATAAAAGGCCAAGAGGAGATAGGACATCCACAATTGGTAAATCATCTATAGGGGTTTCAAAAATAGAACTAAGCAACCTGTTATCCAACATGAAGGTGTTGGGAATAGAATGCCATTTAATTGCAATTCTAAACATGTTTCATGTATCTCCTAAGTCCTTGGAAAGTTTTCCCCAACACTAGGACTAGAGAGAGAATAAATTTGAATGAAGTGAACATGTAAATTGACATTTGTAACTATTTCTAAATGATAGGAACATGTGGGGATGCCCAAGAAGAGCTCCTACAAAATAGGAAAACATGGGGCACCCACATGGAAGGTGGAACCCACTTTTCTTATGTTAACTATTTGGAAGATATTTAACACTTTAGTAATGCATGTAAAGATCCTACAAGTTAGGAATTGATATTTACATGAAAGGATTTTAGTTCAATGGAGTTCAATTCAGTTATGGTTTAGTTACCTTTAGTTGCATGTAGTTAGTTTAAGTTGCATATTAGTTGACTTTAGTTGACTTGAGTCGCATGCTAATGGCTTGATTTGCATGACAGATAACAAGTGGCTACATTTAGTTAAGTGGGGATGATCAATCACACATCATGTTTGCATGAATTGATGGAGATATATGTTTCAGTTAACAAATATTGACTTGGACCCACCTTGGGTGCCCAAGCTGGCATCTTGGAGTTAACACCTTTTGCATGAGAAGATATTTAAAAGGTTAAGTCAAGTGGGCCCATTCTTGGGCACCAACTTTGAGGATAAGCTTGGAAGATATTTTGTTGACCAACGATCAGTTAGGAGTTCAGTTTGGGGCCCTAAATTGAGGAGACATTGGTTTTGACTTCATGTTACATGATGGAACTCTACTTGCACAAAATAGGCATAAGTTTTTTAGAGGAGATTCAAGCTCTTGTATTTGACAATTCTTTGGAGTTTTCAATGCTCATTATTGTCTATTAATGGCAGCAAGTTGAAGAGAGTTTTATTAGAGTTTATTGCAGATTGTGAATCATTGTTGTATCTTTGAGATGTAGATTCTTGATCTTGACTAAATTTGTAATTGATTTTTAAATGCTTTGAATCATGTTCTTGACATGGGTCAATTTCAAAGGAATGATTATTTTCAAAGGATTCTTGGATTCCATCAAAATGTGGGTCCATAGATGGTACCTTTTGAATTAGATTCTATTCATTTGATATGGGTATTGGTTTAAGAATCTTTTGATTGCCAAGTGTGTTTGGACCAAATAGTGTGTTATGAATCTCTTCAATATTTGCAACCATGAGGTCAAATGATGTTAATTTATCTTAGAAGGAACCATTGCTACACTTTGGTGGAGGATGTTGGTCACGTTTTGGGAAAGGGTCTTGATATATGTTCACTTTCTCATTAGGTGAGGTAAAAACACCTTCAATGTGATCATTGGTAGATGGATCTTGATCATTGTCATCAAAATTTGAGGTTGAGATATTGTCAATGTTATTATTGGTGGTTGAACCTTGAAAGTTGTCTTCAATGGTTATTTCTCCTAGATCAATAATGTCTTGGATAATATTTTTGAGTTTAATATAGTTTGATGTGTTATTACCCTTTTCTCTATGATAGTCACAGTAAGCCTTGTCATAATACCATGAAAATTTGAAGATAAGTTCATAATCACCTAATGATTTTGAAAGAGTGATAAGCTTAGCATGGACTAATGTGTTTAATGTCATCTCTATGGGATCCCCTAAAGAACTGTACTCTCATTTAGTAGTGTGGTTGGATTGCAAGGCTTGTTGTGGTGGAGATAATTTTTGTATTTTAGATGGAATTTCATGTTGGTTTTGAGATTCATGATTTTGATGATGTACAGTTGATGAATTTGATGCAGATATTTCTAATTTGGGGGTTGATATTTTTCATGGATTTGATTTTGATATTGGGTGATCTAACTTTGTGACAATTGATATTGTTGATTCACTTGATGTTGTGGAAATAGACTTTGTTGCTAATATGAATGAATATTTTGATGATGTTGAAAATATTGGTGATCTGGATATTGAGATGTTCGTTGAATGATGTTTTTTGTAGGCATGAATGAATGCATCTCATAATTCACTATGTGTAGATTTGATATGCTCATATTTGAAATGTTTACATTTGGTACATATGTTCATGTTTGACTTGTATTGAAATGGTGAGATAACATTTTTTTGGTAAAGACTCATTCTTTGATCATTTGGTTGAAAGATTTGTAAGTTTTGAAATTGATTTAAATCTACTATATGACAAGAGGTTCCAAGGCTTTGATTAGGCATACCCCCATTTGTTGTGTCACTAAAGTTTGTAGGATATGATGATTCGTGTATGGATTGTATGGTGGAGTTGTTAAACCTCTAGGATTAAAATCTTATGGTACAAGATTTTGTTGGATTGTATCACTCATGATAGATTAATTTGGGTTATTTTCCATGTCTGTATTGTATTGTGATTTTTTTTTACCATAAAATTTGGATCAATTTTGGGAGTAGTTTGATGAGATTTGTATTGTTGAAACTCTTGAGTTGATTCATTTTTTGTAGAAGTGACCCTCTAAGGTGTTTAGGACCAATGATTAATTATGAAAGGATGAGTAATTTGGATGGTAAAGAACCCTCAATTTCAAACAACACTAGGCTTTAGGTTGGATGTTTGTTTTGATAAGGATTCAAATGAACTTGTAAATCCTAAAAATAGACTTGTGACTTTAGGATAAATTTTTTCAAAAGGATGTTTGATAATCTAACTAAATGTGTGAAAAAGGATTCATTTCCAAACATATAGCTAAACTAGGTGATTTATTGATGAAAACCTAAGTTTAGGAGGTTGTTGTGTCAAAAATTTCAAGTCATTTGTGAGATATGATGTCAAATTTTTTGATATGAAGTGAGGATTGATCCAAATGTTTGAAGATAAGAGTGACTTATTTATAGGATCAAGGTGTTGAAAGACATGATTTTTCCTTTGAGTGTTTAAACCTAAGAGATCAATGTTTGTTTGATGATAAAACTTTGGTATGATGTTTGAAGGTGCATTTCATTTTTTTCTCTTTATTAATTAGGAGTCTAGATATTTTTAATATAAGACTGAGGTGTACCTTATTTGTGGGTTAAATTAATTAAAATTTGATTTGATGAGATTGATTTTTCCACATCAAATGTATTGATTAAAGTTTAAAACTAAGAATTTTTAGGAAAAGGAAAAATACTTTTGGAAAAAGCTTGACATTGTGGAAATCAAAGTGGTAAGGTATAGCTCGCTAAGTTAACTTTGATATAAGTGAGTAGAGATATGGTAAAATATTTTGGGAAACCACAAATATATATCGTTTTGATTAAAAAAGATATATTTAGAGGTATACAACAATATATTGTCCTTCAAGTGCACTCACATATAATCAAAGGGTTTAAATTTTTTTACCATGTTGATGTGTTTTTGAGTCTGTTTGAATGCTAAGAAATGTGTTTAACCAACTCAATGGGTATGTGGGATATTTACCAAGTCTTCTTCCATAATACTCACTAGTTTAGCTCAAGAAAATCAGTCAATAACAATCTGGAGGAGTAAAGATTCACCTCTTTTTAGTTAGCTTACCTCAGTCTAAAGGAATGATGAATATGAATTTATAGAGGGGTCAAATAGGCCATATCAACTATCTCAGTATGCCTAGATTTGTACAAGAGAATGAACTATTAAGCTTTATGCCTCAACTATAAACCAAACATGGTAATTAACTTCTGGGAATGGTGCTATTTCCATGCAGTACCTCAAAGAACACTTTGGAAAACTTGGTTGGCCTCTAGTGTCATTTCTTGATTTCATTTCTTGCATTTTAAATTTTGAGGAAATTGGAATATTTGGAAAATATAATTTATCATTTTTATTTATGGATTTGATAAAATGCAAAAATGAAATTGAAAATGAATATTATGCAATTATGTGATTTAAGAAATTATTTCATGAGATTATTAGTTAAACATTACTGATAAGTGGACAAGTGTAAGAAAGCATGTGTAGAAATATGTTGAAGGATGAGAACTTGATTGAGGGTAGGCATGCTTAGTTAGATGACCAAAGTAAGCAAGAATGGAATTTGGAATCTCACACACCACAGTAGATCATGACATCTATATATGTTTAAAAATATTGTGAATTTCATTTATTTTTGGTGTGAGAATTTTAATTAATAAAAAGAATGAATCAGTGCATTATTGCCTTACCTTATTTAATCCAAATTGATATTCAAAAAAATTGGAAAAGAAACTCATTTCATCAAACAAAATTTTTGTATGAAAAATTATCGCACTATTTTTTCTTTTAGATGAATTTGAATTATATTTTGAATAGGGAAAAGAAATGCATAATATAGATATGTAGGTTAAAAAAAATATACCTTTTGAATATATACATGCATAAGTATATAGTCTTATGGAGGTGAATTCCACATATATATATACATACATACATTTTCCTCGGGTTTAAATTTTTACTTTTCATGGAAAATAATGGAATTGTGGAATAAAATTTGTAACTCCCATCATTAATCAGATAGGGATCAACCCATTTGATGGAAAAAGCTTTAGTAAACCTTTAGAAAGAGAAGTGGGCAGAAAGGTAAGGTTATAGAGACAAAGGAATTGAAGACCACTATCTCCTAAAATTAGCAAGAAGAGATTTGAACGAAAGAGGGGAGAATTAAGCAGCGAGCACAAGGAGGGAAAAAAAAAAAAAGAAGGATCAATCAAGGAGGAAGAAAATAGATGAATTGGAACATTGTTTCCAAATTTCATCATTAATTTTGTAGAGAAATGAGGTAATGGGTATGTGCAGGATCATGAGGGGCCAAAAAGTGGCAATATTATGGGTATTTGTAGGGTATGTGGCTAACGACTTTTTTTTAACCCAAAATTGTTGAAACGAAAAGGGTTTTTAGAGAAGATTCTTAGATTTCCACCAATATAAATTATGCTTTAATTTGAATTTAATAAATAATTATTTTTCATTTTCTATTAGAATTACGACTAAAGTCCTGATCGATAGGCTGATTGAAAAACATCTATAACTTTCAAACAGCATTACATTTTTGAATCCAAAACATATCACATTCTATGCTTCACATACTATACAATTAAAAAAAAAAAATTAAATTTCATGAATTTTGACCAAGTTAAGGTGGTCGACATACGAGTTTTATATTTTTAAAAATTTGTAATAAAAATTCATAATTAATTATTTACTTTGAAAAAATTACAAAAAAATATGCATCACATCCGGACATGAGTCCTTTACTTTTATATAAAATATTATAATTTTTTTATCATTTTATTATGGTTAGGTGGTCAGACAAACACCTACTTCTTATTTTTTCCCTAAAATTTAAGTACTACTGCATTGAAATTTCAAATTTTCACCAAATAGATTTTATTTATTTTTAAATAAACCTAGTAGTTTAGAAACTAAATTCATTTTTCTACAGATTCTATTTTTACGTATTTTTGAAATAATATAGATAACTTATTCAAATTTTTATATCAAGTTGCCTAACACTAATTTTTTTGAATTTTTTGCCACTTAAGGGCCTGTTTTTTCCATGATGATCCTACACATACCCTAATCTGAAAACCCTTATTGATGTTTCTTGATATCGAATGAAATTTTCTTCTTTTTTCATCTATGTTATGCATTTGTGTGAGCTAGATTTCATATTTTTACCTATGTTGGTCGATTGTATAGAACCGTGATCACTTAGTTGGGGTTGAAGCCTTCATAGCAAGCTTATGTTATGATATGTCTTGCATATATGGGTATTGAAACTAGACCCCTTTGACAAGTTATACCCATATGCTCATTATTCAAAGGGTCTTGACCATTCAACTAACCTATGTTAGTGTAATGTATTTTATAAACTTTGTGAAGTAATGTATTTTCTTCCATGACACCATTTGGTGATTGGATTGCATTATATTAACACTACCCTATGGGCACCTTGTTCTTATGGCTGAGGGACTCATATTGGTAATAGTTTCCAATGGTGAATGACATGTATCATTCGCTTGTGTCTCCCCACCATTTTGGTGGTAAACCATGGTAATGACCATGTATGGCCAAGCTAAGGTTTTTACTATTATTTGTTGTAAGCATTCATCGTGCTCTATGAAGGGTAAACTGTGAAGAATGAAGTAATTTTCTTTGGAAACCTTGGTCGAACAATGTTATCGTTCAATGAATCTTGTCAAATGAACGAGCCACCATTTGTATAGGTTTCAATGTTAATAAAATTTCATGAAATAGCACTCGGCCTCCTATGGCTACAAGATATAGAATCCCTTTGGCTTATCATACAAACAATAGTCCATGTGTGTATATATATATTTATGTATGTATTTAAATATATATGCATATACGCATACTTTCTTATCTTATCATTGTAAATTTACTCGAGTGCTATATCCAAGGTTGAATAATGATCCTCTCTATTAAATTTATATAAGAAACATGATGGGTGCTTCCATACTATCAAAGACCTCACCGAGGATTAAATGCTATCGAATGTAATGAAGATCACATAGTGAAATCAATGGCATGTTATCATTTTTAGGATAATATGCCCATCGACCACTTTTGAAGTGGAAACTTGTTTGATAGAACTTAACAATTATGTTAAGTCAATTTTTGATATTTTTTTAGAAACTGTTACGATGGAAATATCAAATCAAACAACAAATAGGCATATTGATTAACCTGAAACAGACAACTTAGAAATACAATTGAAAATTTATTGAACGTATTATTCTTTTAAGAATGAACTGATATTTATCTAGTAATGATTACTAGGAATATTATAAGTCAACCATGTTGGCTAAATGTTTATGCTTAAATGTCACTGAATTACTAAATGAACTTATTCTTACTAACTAAATTTTTGAACAAGTTGATGACTAAACTTTATTGAATATGGATTTCCTGTATGTAAGGATGATTTATATCTTTTTCTATTCATAATGTATATGGGTAAAAGGACAAAGATTTGTCACACTTTTTAAAGGAAACTACCAATACTGATCCAAGTTTTAAACTTAAATCACTAAAAAGTGACATATATATTTTGAATTTTGAAATGATGTAAACTAATAAAAGATTTATTTTTTAGTATATTTTATGCTTGTATTTTTTTAAAAAATGAAAAAATTATTTGAATATAGTTTTTTTAAAATTGACACTCTAATTTAGTTGTTGAAAAAATGCTGAAAAAATGAAGTTACATGAGACATCAACCTTTATATAGTATTTTTTTTCTCCTTCAATTTATTTGTGTGTATTTATAACTTGAAACTTTATTGCATGGATATATTATTTTCCAATTTTGATAATAATATATTTTTTAAATAAATATTAAAATGTGTGTGTATTGAAACATACTTGAACATTCTATTTGACGTTAACTTTCATATTATCTATTTATCTAGAATGGAAAAAAATATACCCTTTTGATATAGATTCTTGAATCTAGTTCAACCATCAATTTTGTGGTGTTCTATGGACTTCTCTTGCACTCTTAGGATTTTTCACCTAAAAGGAGAGAGATAGAACAGTAAAATTGAGGTGGTTAACTCAAACTAAGGAATGTATGATGGAATTAAGACTAAATGCAATGATCTAAATGTAGCTAAGTGATGAAATTGATTGATTACTAATGCAAAACTAATGAAATATGTAATGTTTGAAAACATAGCGAGGTATACAAAAACTGAACTAAAAACATAAACTAATGCAAACAGAATTGAATGAGGTTTAACAAAGTGCGCCTGGAAGTTGAATGTTGATTCTGGAAGGTTCTAGAAAGTAGCAAAAATCACCGTTGATCTCCAATGGGACTCATTTTCCATTGATGGTGAACTAGTGCTCCTATTGGTAAAAAGACCCGAAATTGCTTTCCGACTGTCGGGAACTGGATTCTGAAAAAATCCATTTTTTCAACCCATAGGTGGGACTCATTTTCCACTAATGGTGAATCAATCCTCCTCCAAAATTCTACCAATTCAAAGGTCAATGCTATAGGTCCATCTTTACACTTGTCTTCTTGTTGAGCTGACGAAGTCAAATATGCATAAAACAAGTTGTAGGTTGTCTCCAAGCTTGAATTAGGATTTTGTTGACTTGAAACACTTTGATGACTTATTGAATACCTTTCAACACCTATTTTCTTGAAAAATCTACATATAAATTCTGCAAACACACATGCAAAAGGGGAAAAATGGTTAAGGGTTAGGGTATAGGGATTTTCTTTGGTCAAATCCCACTTTGGTAATCAAACTCTTGATAAAGATATGAAATGAAATGAAAAAGGAAATGATGAATAAACAACATGCAAGTGTCCTAAACTCACCAAAACCTTGTTGAAGAATTTTGAAGATATGTCAATGGTTGCTCCAAGATGCTTGATAATTGCTTGATTGAATGATGAAAAATTCTTGAGTGCTTCAATGAGTGAGTTCATTAGTGAACTTGATGAATGGGGGTTCAAATGGATGGAAAAAAATTTATTTATACACACTTATGCCTTAATTACCTAATAATACCTCATCACGCCCCAACATAAGGTCTTTTTGAATAAAACCTGAAAGAAAGTTTGAATTATTTCAAATTTGGAGCTAAGAGGGACTCATTCGCCACCCATTGCAAATGGTTCCCACTCTAGGATTGTAACTGGGTGTCGGGAATTAAGTTGTATTTAATTTTTGTTTTCGAGGTTTACATTAAAAAAGACACTTAATAATGACTTATGAGTGCATAAAGGGATCATATAAAGCATAAGAAAGGTGTAAATAGTGATAACAAGCCTAGAAAAGCATGAAATATTGTTACAAGACTTTACAACACTTTAGAATAGGACTTGATAAGTGATAAAAAGGTGATTTTTAGATGAATTATAATGAGAAGAGTCTAGAAAAGTGTAGAAATGTGTTACAACACTTCACAATACCTTCACAAGACATCATAATTTGAATATTTAGGACCTAATGTGAATGCATAAGTTATATTAAAACATTAAATCAAAGAAAAATAGGTCAAGCATCATAAGAGAAAGACCTAAATGACCATGAAAATGTCAATGATCCATTTTTATATGGTACATTTATCCCCTACTTTAGTGAGAGGATGAACTTGCTTCAAACTCACATTAAAGTAGCCATGCATATCGAGAAGGACCCAAATGCACTTATGCTAGCAAGATGGAATGACAACAATCAAGAGGGATGATCAAGCCCCTAGGATGAAGATTCCATGGAAAACTAAACATAAGAACAAAGGAACAAAAGTGTGAAAGAGAATGAGATAAAGAAGGGGAAAAGGAAAAGTTGGTTCATGCTTCAATCACTCGTTCAACTAGTTGTGAATCAGATCTAGGCTGTTTGTCTAAAAAATAAAATGCATACTTACTTTGGGGAGATGGAACTCATGGTGGTCAGCTGGGTGAGAAGGTCCAAAAGGTGAGAAACATACACTTGGGTGGTATGTACTCATAAACACATAAGTGGCTATGGGGAAATTCCTGTCGCGGAATGGGCTTCCCGCTCAACCATACTAAAGTTATACCTCCTAATAACTTTAATATGGCACCACAAAGGAAAATTTTAGTTTGTGCTTCATGTGATAGGAAAATCTATGTATGCATAGAACTCATGAAAAAATAGGTTGGTACCACAAGCATGCAAGCTGTGTTATGCAAGGTGGCCATATAAATGCAAAATGTAAAATACAAAAAATTAAAATGCAAAAGATGTTCAAAGGAATCGTGTTTAGTTCATGTGAGGTCTATCATTTAGGGAACATTGTGTCTAATGTCTCCAAGAGAGGACCAATCAAAGAATATAATATTTGCAACTTAGGGGATGTAGTGCATCGTATCAGGCTGCTAAGAGGAATGTAATATGCTAAGATAGATCACACTTATGAAGGACATCACACCCAATGTCAACCACAAAATGAAAAATGCATCATATGAAGTAACAAGGCTAAATTGAGAACCAAGAATGTAAATTCAAATAATGCCAATGTATGCCCCCCACTTTAAAGGAATTGCTACACACCACTTTGTGACCAATGACTTTAAAGTAGCAAAGGAGAGATGAAAAAAGAAAACAAGACATGCGAGCCAACTTGAAAATCCCCTATGCCAAGTCATACATTTTCAAGTAAGGTTGCTTCATGTAAACAAAAAAGAAAATGAAAGAAAAGGAGGGTTTCTCCCAAGAAAGGATCACACCAAACACATAAGGGATCTATTGATTTGGGGTCAGTATGTTCATTGCTGCAATGTTTGGATTAAATACCTCAAAACTGTCATCATTCCTTGAGTACATAAAACTGGAAGAATGACACAAAGAGAGAGAAAACAAAAGAAAAAAAAAAGGCTGTTTTGGGTCAACATGGAAGAGACATTGCTGTCTCAACACTTTACGTTGTCCCAAAAATGAAAACACAAGCAAAAAGAAAACAAAAGGAAAAAGAAAAGGAAAAGTTTTTGGGTCAACATGAAGGAGACATTTCAGTTTCAATGCCATGCGCCATCCCCAAAAGGAAAAACATAAGAAAATAAAGAGAAAAAGGAAAAGGGGCCTTTTGGTTCAACATGGAAGAGATATAGGGCATCTCAACACTTTGCATCATCCCCAAAAGGAAAAAACAAAACAAAAGAAAAAAAAGAAAAGATAAAGTACGGCATATAGAAGAATAGAGGTACACATAAAAAAGTGTATAGAGAGAGAGAACATCAAACACACATTACGAGGGAACATGATACACACATAAAAGTGAAAAAGAGAAAGAAAAAAGGAAAATTCAAAAAGTCTAGCAAGGAAAATGCAAGTCAACCATCTAACAAGTCATCTAACTCCCAATCATGTTAAGTATAAATTGCAAGGTTAGTTGACTGTCCAAAGGAAGAATAGCAAGTTTCAAAGTAGGAGAAGTGCCAGGTTCTTCACTTAGTGTGAGAAAATTATCATTTAAGCTCATCGAAGAGGAAAATAAAGAATTTAGATCATTATACACCTCTTCATCTATTTTAGAGACCTCCTCATCATCATCATCATCCAAATTACTCACGACAGGAGGATGAAGGGAAATTTAGAAGGAAGGATGAATTAGGAGGATGAATTAGGAGTTGTGGTTATTGTATTGGATCATTTTGTTGGGATGGTTGTAATGTATTGTCTTGTGGTGATTCAAGAGGAGGAGGGTGGTCAGGTATGTCTTCTTTCAAAGGCATAGGTTGATTGTCTTTGCTATTTTTGGCTTGCATTTGACGACCAAGGAGATGATGATGATGCATATGCTCCCTAGCACTACAATTTCTTTTAATTTTATTTTGAATTTTTTGATGTGTAAGAGTGGGTTGATCCACCATAGGCTCCTTTTCTTCTTGAGGGGGAAGAACAGAATGAACCAAAGAAGATGGTTCAATCACTTTCTCTTTTTCTTTATAAACTTGTTTAATGCGAGAAGGCATGATGGGGTTGGTTTCATTATCTCTTTAGCATTTAGACGATGAAGGTGAAGTGTTTATTGTTGGTTTCTCATGATGTTGCATTGTTCAAGTTTGGATTCAAGATGAAGAATGGTCTCATCAATGATAGGAGTAGTGGAAGTGGATGGGGACATATGGCGAAGAGAACATTTAGCTATTTTTTTGGCTTTGAATTTTTCATACGCAATACAAAAGAAGTCTTTGCGAGGGGTGATGGGTTCCATAGGTTCAGGCGCAAAGGATTCTTAGGAAAAATTACCTTTAGAGGACAATGGATTAAAGACAATATGGTGTATGGTAAAGATCTCATTTTCATGTTGAAACTTCAAACATTTGTGAAAAACTAAAGGGACAAATTTCATTGAGTGAAGCCAAGGATGATCTAGCCACCAACAAAATTGATTTGATTGTGGAATGATAGAAAGTGTTACATCCAAAGTTTTGGGTCCTATTTGTAATGGGAGTATGATCGATCCAATTGTAGGGCATGCAAAACCAGTATGTGTTTTAATCCATGTTGTTGGTGTTTCGTAATCATCTTGATAAAAATCATGTAATACTAAAAAAAAATTTGTGATCACATTCTTTCCACAAGTGAGATCTATTAATATCCCATTGGTGGGCTTATTATAGATGCGGTCGGCTATGTAAAGAGGACCATCAGGAAGCTTTTGGAGTATATCATGAGAAGAAAAAGTAATATCAAGAGAATTTTTGCTTGGGCCCTTAAGATGGATAATGTTTATCATACCCACAAATTCATTCATAGGGTTAACTTGGGTAACATTTGGAGTAATAGCAGGTTGTTCATTATTTGTATCAATGTTCATCACATGAGTGTTTGAAGGTTCACTAGCTTTGACAAATGAAACATTGTGTTTAGGAATGGGGTTGGTAAAAATTTGTAAATTATGATTGGGGGGTACAAAAAAGACTTATTGCCTTGATCATTAACACCCGCAATGGACAAACAACCAAAATCAATGAGGTGTTGAACCAAGTGTTTGAGATGCGTACATTGTTTAGTGTCATGTCCATTTTGGTGATGAAAATGACAATAAGCATTTGGTTTAAAGGTGGGTGGTAAAGGCTTCATAGTATCAAGTGGTTTGATGGTAGGAAAGGTGATCATCTATTGTTGTAGTAGTTGATTCATTGTGTTATGGAGGGTATCAGGTAAAGGGGTAAACTGTCTCTTCAGGTCCCCTTAGGTAAAGGGCACCACTGCTTTAACAATTGACACTTGACTTTGAACAAGTTGAGTTGGTTGTGGAGAAGGGGGATTGAACTATAAGAAACCTCTATTTGGTTTTCTAAAGTTTTGTACAATGTTTTAGTTGCTTTGTTCAGACTTCTCAGCTCGGTTAGAAGTGGACTTTAAATCACAACTAGTAACTAAGTTGTGATAATCCCAAATAGTTGTACATAAATGCATGAATGAAAGAGATTTCATTATAGTCAACTTATCCTGAAGGTGAGTGTGCAAGTTTTCGATAAACATCTTTTGAAGATGTGAATTAGGAATCTTGACATCAATTTGAGCATACAATGACTGATAACATGAAATAAAATTAGTTACTTTTTCATCTGCATTTTTTTTTACATCCCATTAAATCAGCCATTGTCTTTTTGGGAGTCATATGGACTTGGGAATGAATTATAAAGGCATCTAAAAGTTCATTAAATGATATAATTGAATGATTGGGTAAGTTTGAGAACAACTCCAATGCAATGTCCTTTAAGGTCTTAGGAAAAAGTTTGGCTAATAGTTATCGTCCATAACAAAATCACTGCACAATGTTGTATAGGCATTAACATTATTAGTAGGGTCTCATTTACCTTTGTACTTATCAAACCTAGGCATTGTAATTCCTTATGGAATTTGTGTTCTTAAGATAGCTAGAGATAATGGGCTACTAGGGATGTGATATGTGGGTGGAGAATTTTGACTTTGGTTTATGGTGGATATTTTGTTGTTGCATTGAGGAAACAATGTTAAAGAGTTGTGTAATTAGGGGGTTAGTGTAAGTGGTATGAGGGGGAAGGGAAAATGGTCATGGAGTGTATGTAATTTTAGGAGAAGTGAAAGGAACACTAAGAGGGGTGAAGGTGGAAGAAAATTTGATGGCACAAAAGAACTAGGAATGCTAGTCAGAATAGTGAAAGGAGTCACATGAATAACTTGTTGCATGGTTGTTGTAACTTGAGGAGTGGTATAGGTGGGAATGGATGCTATGGTTGAAGGAGGAGGAACATGAGATCCTCCTTGGCTAACAAAAAATTTTGTTGGTTGGGAAGTTGCATGAACATGTTTGTTGTATATCTCAGCAATTCTTTTCATAACTTGTAAGCCATCATCACTTTTAATCAAGTGATGAAGGTTTACTATGGAAAGTATGACAGTGGTGGAAATGTTTTCAAGGGATAAATCTTGTTGCAAATGTGCAAAATACTCATGAATACTAATGAATTTATCTTGTGGAATTTGATTAGTTTGTGTTTCAACATGCATTGTATGTGAAGGAAAAGGTATAATAGTGGTATTATGCATGCCTAATGCACCATTTTCCATACTAGGAGTAGGAGCTCTTGAGATCCCAAGGTCCACAACAAAAGTGCTATCGCGGGAAGCCATGAGTCTAGAACTTCGTCTCACTAGAGTATTATCAATAGAGCACCAAACAATCATAAAAGTACCAAAAAAAGATGGGGTAGATGCAAATGAAAACTAGGAATAACAAAATGCTAATGATAGAATTTTTTTAAATTGAAACAAGAAGGTAGTAATAGGAAACAAAAATGCAGGAAATACTGTGAAAATGCCATAAATTTTGATGCAGAAAAAACAACTAGACTGATTCACCCAGGGTGGCGAGTGAGTCTAGGTATGAGATTTTTTTTTTTTGTGTTTCAGAACATTTAAAGTGATTTTAAGGATTTTTAGATGCAAACTAAAGATGCAAATGCATATTTTTAGGATTTTAATGATTTGATATGAAAAAATGAAATCTATATGATTCTTTCACTAATGCAGTTTTAGAAATGCTAGGATGCAAAAACAAAACAAAATCTAATTAAATGTTGATGCAAAGGAAACCTAGGAAGCAAGATGCAATTGAAATCAAGAAGAGAAATGTACAAAATGCAGGTTCACCAAAATGAACCATCAATTTTGTGGTTTTCTATAGACTTCTCTTGCACTCTTACGATTTTTCACCTAAAAGGAGAGATAGAACACTAAAATTGAGGTGGTTCACTCAAAATAAGGAATGTATGATGGAATTAAGACTAAATTCAATGATCTAAATGTAGCTAAGTGATGAAATTGATTGATTATTAATGCAAAAATAATGAAATATGCAAGGTTTGAAAACATAGTGAGGTATGAAAAAAATGAACTAAAAACATAAACTAATGCAAACAAAATTGAATGAGGTTTAACAGAGTTCACTTGGAAGTTGAATGCTAATATTTTAAGGTTCTAGAAATTGTTATAAATCATTGTTGATCTCCAGTGGGACTCATTCTCCATTGATGGCGAATTAGTCCTCCTACTGGTAAAAAGACCTGAAACTACTTTCCGACTGTCGGGAATTGGATTCTGACAAAATAATTTTTTTTAGCCCATAGGTAGGACTCATTCACCACTAATGGTGAATCATTCCTCCTCCAAAATTCTTCCAATTCAAAGGTCAATCTTGTAGGTCCAGCTCTGCACTTGCCTTCTTGTCGATCTGACGAAGTCAAATATGCAAAAAACATGTTATAGGTTGTCTCCAAGCGTTAATTAGGTTTGGTTGACTTGAAACACTTTGATGACTTATTAACCACCTTTCAACACCTATTTTCTTGAAAAATCTACATGTAAAGTCTGCAAACACACATGCAAAAGGGGAAAAATGGTTAAGGGTTAGGGTATAGGGATTTTCCTTGGTCAAATCCCACTTTGGTAATCAAACTCTTGATAAAGATATAAAATGAAATGAAGAAGGAAATGATGAATAAACAACATGAAAGTGTCCTAAACTCACCAAAAACTTTTTGAATAAGTTTGAAGATATGTTAGTGGTTGCTCCAAGATGCTTGATAATTGCTTGATTGAAGAATGAAAAATGCTTGAATACTTGAATGAATGAGTGAATTAGTGAACTTGATGAATGGGGGTTCAAATGGATGGAAAAAAATTTATTTATACACTTATTCCCTAATTACCCAGTAATACCTCATCATAGGCTGACATAAGGTCTTTTTGAATAAAACCCGAAAGAAATTTTGAATCATTTTGAATTTGGAGCTAAGAGGGGCTCATTCGGCACCTATGGTGAATGGGTACAACTCTAGGCTTGTAAGTGGGTGTGAGGAATTAAGTTGTATTTAATTTTTTTGTTAGGTTTACAGTAAAAAAATACACTTAATTATGACTTATGAGTGCATAAAGGGGTCATATAAAGCATAAGAAAGGTGTAAATAGTGATAACAAGCCTAGAAAAGCATGAAATATTGTTACAAGACTTTAACACACTTTAGAATGACTTGAAAATTGATAAAAAGGTGATTTTTGGATGAATTATAATGAGAAGAGTCTAGAAAAGTGTAGAAATTTGTTACAGCACTTCACAACACCTTCACAAGACATCATAGTTTGAATATTTAGGACCTAATGTGAATGCATAAGTTACATTACAACATTAAAGAAAATTGTGAAATAGGTCAAGCATCACAAGAGAAAGACCTAAATAATCATGAAAATTTTAATGATCCATTTTTCTATGGTACACTAGTGCATCATATTTTTTTTCAAATTTTTAAAATAATTTCTACTATTTTTCCTTGACATGGTAATCAACCTAGTATTTTATGTAGATAACCTACTTTTAGTAAAAATAAAAAGTAAAATATAAATAATAATTTAATTATTAATATATATATATATATATATATATATATGAAAACTAGACTTATGGATCTAAAAAAGGGTATTTTTATAATTTTTAAAAAATGTTCGTTACATGAGTACATAAATTGTTGAAACATCAATTTTTTGAAATAGACCAATTTTTTTGGTAAATTTCCCTCAAAGTGGTACTACATATGCATTTAGCCAACAATTTTAGTTGGAATTTTTTGTTGTTGTCTAACTTAGCTAGAATGAATCTTACAATATCATATGTTTGACCAAAATATATTTTTAGTTAGAAATATTTAAATTCACTTGTGTTGATAAGTTGGATGAAAGTGTGACACAACTTTGTACTTTTTCCCATACGTATTTTCCAACTATGTTCACTTAGGCATATAAGTGCACATGTATAAATGCTTCATTTATGCACATGCGCATACATGTGGTATACTTTCTTATTCATCTTGATTAATCTTTGAGTAATATTATTAAAATTTGATTGTAAGAAAGAAACTATAGAGATAAAACAGTTTGGTTTCACAACATGTAAATGATTGACTATGATGGATGAATGAATGGTTATACCTAATTGAAATGAATTATTTATGGCCAATTAATGAAATGGAGTGATACATGAATTCAATGGTATACTGTAACACACTAGAATATGTTGTTAATAAATGGTGTAAAAGGGAGGGATACCCCTTTGATATGATAAGTTCTTCTTCTAGGAATGGTGATGTAGAGCAGGGAGGAGATCTCCAAACAATCACAATTCAAACTAATTTGGACAATCCTTCAATCTTGAGAAATCCTAACTAGACCCTTATCTCACAATTCCCTCAATTTGCCTTATAGTATTCCAAACAGTGTAAATTGGGCATATCTTTTAGATTACTTTTCAAACCCACAAAAGGATTTTCATTCTAGATACCCTTTATGCTCTACTTCAAATGACATATTCAATTTGAAGATAGGGTTGTTTCAGAACATACCCTCTTAAAAATTGTTGCTATGTTAAAAAGTGGCTCAATTAGCCCTATTTTACAAAAAAACTACACACCAAACACCCTCTCAGCCATAAATCTATATTCCCTAAACTCAGCTAGGTCACAAATAGCTAGAAACAACAATTTTTTCCCACTGGAACACATCTTAGTTCACCAAACCCCAAAACCCTTGTTTAGGCCTATTTAAGCTAGTTTACAAGAGGGTTTATTGAAACTCTTTATTATTGGCCTAAAACCTCTTCAAAAACACTTCAAACACACCATTATAAGTCTACTTCCTAAATCAACTACCACACTTTATCAATGCATTTCAATTAAACTCCAACTATTAGCCATCATTCTTTGCTTGAAATATGAATAAAATCAACTAGGGCATAACAATATCAACCCCAAATCTCCTTCCCTACTTCTACAACCTACTAACATGAAATAACATCCTAATCAACACCATTCCACTAAATTTCAAGCATTTCATTAGTGGAATGGTCAATTATGCCATTTTCTTACCCTCAAACCCTCAAAACAAGGTTTTCAACCCAACTTTAATATTTTGGTCCTAAAATCCTCCTAACTTGATGAAATTCAGTCAAATAAAAACCAATACACTCTTAGTTCAAGCCTCCATAAAGTTCAACAGCCTTTAGATCAATTTTCTATTGTACAAAATCTTACAACTTAACTTGTAGCAACAAAATTGAATGGAAAAACACAAAAAATTGGAGATTCTTTATTGCTTCAACAAAATTCAGTTCCAGAAGACTGCCTCAAAGTTTGTGAGGCATATTTAACCCTTACACACTAAAACCAAACCAACCCAACCAAAAACAACTGACTCTTAACATCCCTTACACACTTTGACCCTTCAACTTCCCATTTTGCATTTTTGCATTTTTGCAATTTTGTGCTATGGTAACATTTTGCAGGAATTAACAACTTCACCTAGAACCAACTCAAAAGGACTCATTAAATGGAAAATGGTCTATTATAACCTTATTAAATCACATAACATGACTGAAGACATAAAAAACTAACTAAAGATCTTATTTACAAAAGTTGACATGGTGCGCTTGCACCATACACCCAAACATAAAAAAAGGACTCAAGTCCCTTGAGTACAATGTTGCAACACAAAACTATGCTTGATTGCACCATTTCTCTAGTCTCGAAAATCCTTTTCATATGTTAATCCTTTCCAATGAGTCGGGTACCAATGATTTGGAGTGTTCTTTGTAGTAGTAAACTTTGTACCACCTAGAAATTGTTGCAACTCCAACAACCTACTAGATGGATGTTGTTTGACCTTCTCTCCATTTGGAAATGATGTTAAAACTACTTGAGAACTTGCTAACATAGCTCTTCTAGCTTTACCATGAACTATACTCTCCCTTACCTTTGTTACATGCTTGAACTTACCCACATATCCTTGTAATTTACCTTTGATCACTTCACTATTTCCTTTTATCTTTTCCTTCAGATTCTCTGCCCCTAGAGCCTTTTTTTTATCAAGTTTACAAACCTCAAATATACCAACCATTGAATGACCATCAAATTCTTGTGCAAACAATGAGTGGAACGCTTCACTTACCATCATAACAAGATTAATTTTAAGCCAATCTTGAACTTCCAAAACCAATTCATCCTTGACCTTCTCAATCTCATTTTCCCTCAACATCAGATCACTCTTCACTTCTAGTATCTTGGTACCTTCACGTCTTGAAGTGGCTGCAACCTCCATATTATTGTTTTCGTCTATCTTTATAAACTCCTTGTCTACCATTATCACCTTAGCTTGCTTAGTTTATCCCTTACAATCTTCTATCAATGTAGTAAATGTAAAAGAAATGCCATATTTTTCAATCTCAAAGTATTGTTTCTACCATCATATATTGCATGCCTATCAAACTACCATGGTATCCCTAGCAACAAGTGGCACACATCCATAGGCAACACATCACAAAGAATTTTTTCCTCATATCCACCAATATTAAACTCAACCCAAGTTTACTATGAACTCAACAAAATAGATTAATTCTCATTCAACCAAGACACTTTATAAGGTATTTCATGAGGTATCTTTTCCAACTTAAGTTTATCAACCATTTATGTGGACACAATGTTATATGTGCTTCCAAAGTCTATTACTACTTTACATACCTTTCCTTTGCACTTGCAAGTGGTCTCAAATAGTGTCCTTCTTTGTGATGGATTCTTCTCCTTTGATGCTTTGAGGAGTGTTCTTTTAACCATCAAGGATTCTCCAAATTTTGGAATAGCAAGCTGATTAGGAGAGTTAGCACTCTCACAATATTCATCTTGCACCAACTAAACTCTCTTGTCATCGCCGGTTGAGATAGAAGCTTGTTTCTATGGACACTTCCATGCTTGCTGGCCAAGCTAATTGCAATGGTAACATCTCCCTAAAAATGTGTTTGAACCTCTGCCTTGTCCACCAAATCTAACTTCAAAACCTCTAAATCCAACTCTTTGATAAGCAACTTGGCCTTTTCTTTTACTTGCATCTTCTTGGTCTTCAGAGGACTACTTTGAACCTCTTTCTCTACTAGTGTTTCCTTTGCCTCTTCCTTGTCTTTCTTTCCTTCTTTTTAACTTCTCTTCTTCCCTAGAAACCAATTGAAAACATTCTTCAACCCTCCTAGGAGTTGAAAGACTAAATTCATCCTAAATTTTGAATCTCAAACCATTCAAATACCTTGTTATCTTCTCATTTTCATCTTCAACATGACCAACTCTAATGCTCGACTTGTGAAATTCTTTAGTGTAGGCCATGACATACTTTTCCTTCCACTTTAAGTTTTGCAACTTCTTGAAAGTTTGTATTGGATGATCACTTGGAAAAAATTGGATCTTAATATTTGACACCATCCTATCCCATGAATTGATTTTTTTTCCCCCTTTTCGCTCTTTCCTCCTGCACATAGTTCCACCAAGCTTAAAGCAGGGCCTTCCAACTTAGTCTTGGAAAACTTTACCTTATGTTCTTCTACAACCTCCTTATACTCAAAGTAGTTGTCTAGTGCATCAAACCAATCCAATAATTCTTCTGCATCCAACTTTCCACTATACATTGGAGTGATCCCACAGTATTGGTTTACAATTTTTGGCTAATTTGGACACTGAACTATTTTTTTCTAACTATATATTCACTTTTGGGCACCTATAGCGGCTAAACCATGAGTAATTCGAAGATGATGCAAACTAGTGATTTGTGGGAATTTTTTTGTAGATTCTAAATATATTTCTTTCAAAAATTTTGGAATCATATATTACTTGTTTTTTCATCTCCTTTGAAAACTAGTTTTTTTTTAGTAAACACCATTTTTAAGGAGTGACGCTCACCGTATAATACACCCGTTTTTCCATGAAGGATAAAATTTTATTTTTTTTCAAATTTAGATTTGTAACTACAATATTTAGTGTTTCCAATTGGTTTTATAGTGTTTTATTGAATATTTTTTCCTTAATCGAGTTTCGAAGTCAAACCAATTACAATTCAGACATAGGGAGACTATATAACACAACTTTTTTTTTGTATGTATCAAAATTCAATGTTTTTTTTTGGATCAATGAATTCAATATATGGTGCACTCATATTTTTCAAAAAGAAAATTTGATAATCTCCTCTAATAGCCTTCAACATATTCACCATCCTTCTCTCATCATGGTCCATTTCCTCTTCATAATCTTGGACTCTTCCTCAAGGGTTTTCATTCTCACCCTCTTCCTCTTCTTCTCGATCACTTTCCTCTTCAGTAGCCTTTCCTCTCTTTTTATTTTTTTCTAATGCTGCAAGTTTTGCTAAAAATACTTCTTGAGACTCTTTCATCATCCTAATTTCCCTTGCAGTAACTCCACTACCTTTAGGAGGCATCTTTTCCTTTCAATATGCAAATTTTATTTATTCCAACTTCAACCTTTCTTCCTTGAAGTGATCAAAACCTATGCTCTAATATTAATTGATGCAAAGTAGGGAGGGGATGTTCAAATAATCACAATTCAAACTAATTTGGACAATCCTTCAATCTTGAGAAACCGTAACTTGACCATTATCTCACAATTCCCTCAATCTTCCTTGTAGCATTCCAAACATTGTAAATTGGGCATATCTTTCAGAATACTTTTCAAACCCCTTATCCTCTACTTTGACATATTCAAATTGAAGATAGGGTTGTTTCATAACATACCCTCCTAAAAATTATTGCTACGCTAAAAAGTGGCTCAATTAGCCTTGTTTTACAAAGAAAATACACACCAAACACCCTCTCAACCACAAATATCTATTCCCTAACCTCAACTAGGTCACAAATAACTAGAAACAACAACTTTTTCCCACTGAAATACTTTCTAGTTCACCAAACCCCAAAACCCTTTTTTAGGCCTATTTATGCTAGTTTACAATAGCGCTTATTGAAACTCTATATTCTTGGCCTCAAACCTCTTCAAAAAAACTTCAAACACACCATTATAGGTCTACAAATGCTTCCTAAATCAACTCCCACACTTTATCAATGCATTTCAATCAAACTCCAACTATTAGCCATCATTCCTTGCTTGAAATATGAATATAATTAAATAGGGCATTGCTATATCAACCCCAAATATCCTTCCTTACTTCTACAACCTACTAAAATTAAAGAAAATCCTAATTAGCACTATTTTGCTAAATTTCAGAGCATTTCATCAGTGGAATGGTCAATTATGCCATTTTCTTACCCTCAAACCCTCAAAACAGGGTTTTCAACCCGCCTTCAATATTTTGGTCCTAAAATCCTCCTAACTTGATGAAATTCATTCAAATAAAAACAAAGACACTCTTAGTTCAATCCTCCATCAAATTCAATATCCTTTAGATCAATATTCCACAGTACAAAATCATACAGTAACCTATAGCAGAAAAATTGAATAGAAAAACACAAAAATGTGGAGACTCTTTATTGCTTTCAACAAAATTCACTTCCAGAAGACTACCTCAAAGTTTTTGAGGCATATTTAACCCTTACACACCAAAACCAAACCAAACCAACTAAAAAAAACTGACTCTTAACATCCCTTACACAATTTGACCCTTCAACTTCCCATTTTGCATTTTTGCACTTTTGCAATTTTGTGCTATGACAACATTTTGCAAGAATTAACAACTTCACCTAGAACTGACTCAAAAAGACTCATTACATAGAAAATGGTCTATTATAACCTTATTACATCACATAACATGACTGAAGACACAAAAACCCAAGTAAAGATCTTATTTTCAAAAGTTGACATGGTGCCTTTGCACCATATGGATGCCAGAGAGTGTAGATTTTCTTTTCCAAATCTAGCTAGAGTTGCATTTTATGTAGCATGAGATTTTCCAAGCTTTGCAGTCATTATATATATATATGTATGTATTTATGTATGTATGTATATATAAATATATATGTGTGTGTGTGTGTGTGTGTGTGTGTGTATGTATATATATATATACATACAAAAATTACTATTTTATTTATCCTCTCTCTGTTGTATTTGTTTACCCAACATGTAAACTGCATATTCAAATAGTAGAAATCAATGCATGTAATTAGGCACACACATATTTCACCTTGCAAACAATATCTCTTACTAAGTGTTTCATGTAGGGTCGAGCATTCTTCAACTGATTGAAGAATTCTAGGGAATATTTGCTTTGTCCTTGGGTGGAAAAAAACCTCAATCATGTTCTTGTCCACTAGTGGAGGAACGTTGTCATAAGGAACCACATCAGAATTCTATTATGTAACTATATCATTGATGAAAAGGAATAAATAAATGTAATAGAAATAAAACTATGTAATTGAGAATTGCCTTTGAGGTGTTGAATGCCAAGTCAAAATTGTATGTAACTATTGACATTTGGAAATGAATATTCTTTTATTTCAGATTTATTGGTGATTTATGAATGTAAAAGTGCTAAATGGAATTAGTTATGGAATTTGTGTCATAAATATTAATATTCATAATGTTAATTTTTTGTTTAAAGGTAGAAATATAGTTGAGCATGTTACATTTGGTATCAGATCCCAAGGTTCAACTCTATGCCTATGAGCCTACGATGGTTGAAGTAGGGATTAGTAGACCCTTAACTAGATTTGAGATACCTAAACAAAAACCAAATCTGAATTGGTTGCAGAAAATGGGAAGGTCCAAGTCAAGAAGAAAGAAAGGGAAGACCAATATGGCTATGAAAAAGAAAATTGTTATTGCGGATAAATCTAAACTCAAAGATCAACTTGAGATTCCCGATGAAGAAACACTAGTGCATGCCCTCACACATCTCAATTTGGAGAGAGGAAAAAAGATAGAGGAGACCAAATGAACTCCTAAGAATAAGAAACCCTCTCCATTTAGAGATTGGCCAATAGGATGTGGAACTAATGTGCAAATGATGACTAAGGAGGAGGAGTTCTTGTGCATACATCCTTCCTCACCCAAGAGGAAGATGTAGATTCAGGTGAGGATCCTAAGGAATGTCCTCTTTTTGTTAATGAGGGAACTACTTAGAGCAGAAAAACTTAAATGTAAATAAGGATCAGTGAAAATCAAAACTTAATATAAATAAAGGGAGTCTTTTGTTGTTCAAAGGCATGAAGCTTGAATGCTTGTCTTGATGAATGAACTTATATATATTCTTTTTTTAAGCTTGCATATTGCGTGATTCATATTTCATAAATGCAATAGCATAAACATAAAACCTTGTTCTTTAATGCTAGATGTGACTATAACATAGGTTGAGTGTTAGTTAGCATGGTGACCACTAGAGAAGATGTAGATGATAGCAAATAAGACAACAGGCCAAGTAAGAGGCTAGACCAAATCCTAGAACTCTTGAACCAGAAAGAATCCTGAATGGAACATTTGGAACAAGAAGTCCATGGGGTGCAGGAAGATCAAAATCTCAAGAATGATTTACTTGACCAAGGAGAATAGAATCTCAATCGAGGGTAAATTGAGGAATAACTGGGAAAAGATCTTTAGAAGGTAGTGTAGACATCTAAATTTGGACACTTAATTTATCCAAATTCATCCCCTTTCATCTTATTTTCGTTAATTAAGTAATACTACTATTATTTAATTAATAAATTTAATTATGCCAAATCCCTAAGGTATTTAATCAATAATACCTTATCTCTTTAATCCTCCTTCCATCAATTGAATTAAATAAATATGTCATTTATTTAATTTCCTTTGTCACATCCTCCATCATTTTTATCCTATCCTAATCCATCTTCTAATCTCATCATTAGGATGTGCACATGCCTAATCCTTGATTAGGAGGTGTCACATCCTCCAACTTTTGCAAGTTGGCCTCTAATCCTTCTTAGCCACCTAACCATCCTCTAATCCTTCACTAACTAGCCTAATCAACCTCTCAAGGAATTTTTAATTCCTTTTATCCTTCCAAGGAATATTAAATTCCTTTTCTCTTCCCCATGTCATTTATGACATGTGTCCTTAGTCAACCTTATTAAAGGATTTCTCCTTTTGGACAAGGCATCTCCCTTCCCTATGTGAATTTTTAATTCACATTTAATCCCCCAATGCATTTAAGGAATTTTAAATTCCTTCCTTCTTCCCCATGAGAATATTTGAGGAATTTTTAAATTCTCCACTTGTCCTCTCACCCACATGGGGACAAGTACCTCCTTTATGAGGAGATCTTGTCATATCCCAAGGTACTTTGTACCCCCTTCCATGTCATGTCCTTCTCCTTCCACCTCATGTCCACTTCACCTTTTAGGGCTATCTCACATGCCACATGTCAAGATGTGAGGGCTTGTGATTTCTCAACTCACCTTAGCCCTACATCTTGATATTTGGTGGCTTAATCTTGACCCTCCATTTCCCCTAGGAATTCTCAAAAATCCTATAAATACCCCCTCTTTTCTCTCATTCTGGGGAGATCATTTTGCTATCCAAACTCTTGCAATTTTGTTTCTCAACCTATAGTTAGCCATTATCTTGTTTTCATCCACTTGCACTCATCCTCACAACATCACTTAGCTTGCATCTTGTGCCATCCAAGGAGCATACACATCAAAGATCGAAGGGCCAACCAAAAGATCGATTCGACGCAAGGTATAAAGTTCCATCTTGTTGCTTTTATCTTGTTTTGTTTCCAACTTAGGCTAATCTTGAGGTGTAGGTTGTTTTGGTGTTTATTTACACTATTTTACTTGCTGCTCTTTTTCTAATGCTCACATTCGACCTATCAAATTTCTGGCACGCCCGGTGGGACCCACAAACGGGTCTCTTTTTTTCACGTTTGCTATTTTTTGCATTTTTTAGGTCCAGGTTACAGAGTGGCGGACCTGTCCTGACAGAGTGGCAAATCTATCCTGGGGTGGCGGACCTGTCCTAACAGAGTGGCGGATTTGTCTTGGAGTGGTGGACCTATCCTGGGGTGGCGGAACTGTCCTAACAAAGTGGCGGATCTGTCCTGGAGTGGCGGACCGGTCCTGCAGTGGTGGACCTGTCCTAGTGCAGTGGCGGATCTGTCCTAGAGTGGCGGACCTGTCCTGGAGTGGCAGATCTGTCCTGGAGTGGCGGACCTATCCTACAGTGGCGGACCTGTCCTAGTGAAGTGGCGGACCTGTCCTCCTGTAGTGGCGAACCTGTCCTAGTGCAGTGGTAGACCTGTCTTGACAGAGTGGCGGATCTGTCCCTGCAGAGTGGCGGACCTATCCTCCCGAAGGTAAAATTTCAAGTTTTTTCTTATTGTCTTTTGGTAAATTAGGCACATAGCTTAATTAAAGGGGTCAATAAACCTTGTTTGGTGTGTTTGGGAAGGCTATTTGACGTATCCAATCCCCTTGCACCATTTGACGATCCTGGGTGATGAGAAATCGTAGCTTTCCAAGTCCTTTTGAGTCACCCATTTTTCACTTTCTTAGTGGGACCTGCTTGGGGATTTCATCACCCCAAGGGACGATTCCAACCATGCGTACCGGCGGGGTATATAAAGGGGGGAGAGCGAAAGTTGTACCTCAATCCCACCACGTTGTAATTGGCGAAGTGTTGGGATGACGTGAATGGTTCGAGCCTTTAGTATCTCGCTAATGTTCCCGACTCACACTTGTAACGGGTTGGTGTTCACGGTTTGGGCCTTAGGTACCGGGTGTATATCAAGGAATCCTTAGTAACCATGTGCATCCTATAGTAGAAGACTTTGTTGACCATACCCGTTTCTACTAATCTTAGGGTTGTGCTATTTGCATTGTCTTTCTTGTGCAAAAACTAGTGATTATCAGTTTGACCAAGTATGATTGCTATATTTTGGGTCCTTTGCCTTACCCATCCATCAAAAAATCAAGCTTAAACTTATCCTTTGGCGGACCTATCCCTGTGCTGTGGCGGACCTGTCCCTGTGTTGTGGCGGACCTGTCCTGGTGCTGTGGCAGACCTGTCCTAGTGCAATGGTGGACCTATCCTAGTGCAGTGGCAGACTTGTCCCTATTCTATGGTGGACCTATCCCTGTGTAGTGGTGGGCCTGTCCTTGTGCTGTGGCGGACCTGTCCTAGTGCAGTGGCAGACCTGTCCTTCTACTGTGGCGGACCTGTCCTTATGCTGTGGCGGACCTGTCCTTCTACTCTTTCTTCCCAGAGCCGCCATTTCCACACAATTTATCCGATTGACTCCGTTCAAAGGCAATTCTTCTCATTTTTTCATGCTCTTTCCGATGATATATACCACTTCATACTTTTGAGAAGTTGGACGGGGCACCTTTTTCTTCACCATCTGCCTCCTCGAAGGTGGTATACCCTACCATTCTCTCCGTTTACTTGTTCCGAGTAAACATTCACCCATTTAACATATCCTTTCATCATTCTGAACCCTTGTTGTGTCATTTTGATCATCTGTTTACTTGTTTCGAGTAAACATTCACCCATTTAACACATCCTTTCATCATTCCAAACTCTCGTTCTATCATTCTGATCATCCGTTTACTCGTTCTGAGTAAGCATTCATCCATATATCACACATCATTTCATCATTCTGAACTCTCGTTTTGTCATTCCGATCATTCGTTTACTCGTTTTGAGTAAACGTTCATCCATATCACACATCCTTTCATCATTCTAAACTCTTGTTCTGTCATTCTGATCATCCATTTACTCATTCCAAGTAAACATTCATACATTTCACAGTCCCTTTCATCATTTTGAACCCTTGTTCTATCATTCTGATCATTCATTTACTCGTTCTGAGTAATTGTTCATCCGTCCCGATCAACCATTTGCTCATTTTGAGTATTTGTTCATCCATTTCTATCATCCATTTCTCCAATCAAATCATTGTTTTCCCCATCCAAATCCCCTGAACTTCATCTTGGGTTATTATCCAAATTGACCAAAATTAATGCATTCGATTGTCATCATTAACATCCTCTTAGGATTGTCATCCATCTAAGTTAATCATCATCATCATTAA
>VDFB02193867.1:653221491-653235767 GCA_007258455.2 Sequoia sempervirens
GCCCGGTCGGTGGCGGACTCGTTCACCCCTGGCGGCGGACCTGCCACCCCGATGGCGGACCCGTCCGCCCGCGGCGGCGGACCCATCCACGTGGCGGCTGCCCAATATCCTCCTCTTGGCGCAAAAATACAAATTTTTTTCAAAATCCGCCTCCGACCCATTTTCTAATTTCCCCCCGCCATCAAAACCCATGTGTCCAAATTTTCAAAATTTATTGAAAAACCATATTTTTGAGGGTTTTGATTTTTACACCGAAACTTCCAGAGGCCATAACTTTTGACTCGGGTGTCCGTTTGAGCTAAAATTTGATGGGTGGTTGCGTTATGAGATAACAAGTGGATTTCCAACAGGTTTCTTTGAAAGTCGTTGGAACCCGTTTTGACCCATTTTCGGGGCCTCAAACTTTCATCCAAGCCCTCAAAATCCCAATTTAGTGTTTTCTTCCAGCATTTTGAAAAATTGTTTTCACTCATAGCTCAAAATGCATATCTTGAATCTGGGATGTTAGTTGGCAATTCATCCTATCTCACCAATGGGTATTTCTTTGAAAAAATTGGGACTCTCAAAAATATGGCCATGAGGTTTCCTAAAATGGTAAAATTTGACAATTTTTGAAAATTTCCAAATCGGGAAAATTTGATTGTCAACACCTTACGCCTTTTAAACCCTGGACCTCGGTGTAGAATCCATCCAATCACATCCCCCAATCATTCTCATCATCACTCCAATCCTAATATGAGCTTTCATCTAATCCCAATTTGAGCTTAACCAAACCCCTAATCTGGGCTTTACTCCATCTGCAGTCAATATCTTTGGCTATCGAACAAAGTCTTCAGATCCCTTCCTCCATCTTCTTCAAATTTTTCCTATTCATCCATTCTAATAAATCCATTCACTCATTCCATATAACCATTCATCTATTTCGAACCTTTATCTATCATCTCAACACTTCATCGAACCTCCTATCATTTCAAACTCTCATCAATCGTTTACTCATCTTTTCCCACCCTTCACCTTCTCGTTCCAAGAATCAATCATCTATCCATCTGGTCACCTTTTCCTCATCCAAATCCTTATCACTCTATCCAATCCACCCAAACAATCCTTTTCCTCCCCCCATCCTCTCCCCTCATCCCATCTCATAATCCCTTGTCATTGGTATCTAGCTCTAGGCTTTTCCCCACGCAATCCAATGTCATCTATCTTATCGTCATCACTTCTGCTTCTTTTGCACATCTTTTCTATCTCATCGTTCATCATCTCATCATTCATCATCTCATCATTCATCTATATGGCATGTCATCCGCCCACTTCATCTTTGATGACTTGGATAACTATCCCATCCCTGAGCTTCGTGATCACCATCATCCTCCAATCCAATCTAATAGGTGTATCTTGTCTCATCCTCTTTCATCCATCATTTGTCATCGGTCTTTCATTGAACTACGTTTCCCCTGTGCTTTCACGTAGGCAAGGTTGATCATTTGATCCGCCCCCGAGGTTCCATCCATCATCAATCTATATTGTCCACTTTTCTCCTGTTCTCCATCCTATCTTGGTCATCCATCAAAGTCTCCATCATGATCTGTCATCAACCTTTTATCGAGCTACGAGGGCTCTGCGCTTCCACATAGGCAAGGCTAATCTTTGATCAACCCCCGAGCCCCTAGGTCACTAGGATGTGTCAGTCTTATGTCATGTCTCGTGTGTTGTGTCATCAAGCTATGCCCTTATCTAGCTGGTTCTTAACCAACAAGATCCACTTGTATCATCAGATCTAATCAGTTTTGAATATCCTACGTCATATCAATCTTTTATTTAGTATCCATCATCGGTCTCAATAGGATGCATCCTTCCTAACAGACCTCATCAATCCCATCCATCCCCTTGATTGATCCTATGGCAAAGGACATTTGAAATTAATTGGAATCTTTTGATGCTTTTGGATTTTTTTTATCATTTGAGCTCCGTATCATCACTTTTCATGGTTGCTTTGATCCATCATATCATGGTGTGCTTTGACTTGTCAACATAGGGGTGTATCTTGATCTTTTGTTTGTCTTCTCGTAGTACCCACCAAGATCCCTGAGGTCTTGTGTTACACTGGGGCATCCTTGTGTGCTTGTGGTTATCCCAATACCTAGCCCGACCAAAGTCACCATGACTTTGGGGTGTTGGGATAGCCTTCTTGTTTGTTATGTTTGTTTTATGCATTAGACACTAATCTGCCTTGGTCATTTATACCTTGGTGTATCGTGTCTTCTGCTATAGAAAAAATCAATGCTCCGATGATGGTAAATTGCATTTAGATTGCATTTCATCTCTCATCCTCAAAATCCCCCCCATCCATTCATCCTTCATCACACTGCCCTCCCCATCTTCCATCACATTACATCATCTTCTTCAACTCCTCTTGTATCATCTCATCCATTTCGAGAGCCCACCTGTGTTCTCTTGAACCCGCATGTCCTCTCGAGGGGGCATCCCTCATCCCTAACTTTCATCTTTACCCCCATCATCTTCCTTCCTAGTCACTTCTTTGAATGACTTGGGCATCTTTTCTAATCTAACCATCTTCTTCTAGGTTCTATGTTTTAATATTCTTTGAAATGATGCTACTTCATAACATCATCTCAAAGAGGGGCAAAATGTAGATGTCTAAATTTGGACACTTAATTTATCCAAATTCATCCCCTTTCATCTTATTTTTGTTAATTAAATATCTTGCTATTATTTAATTAATAGCTTTAGTATGCAAATCCTAAGGTATTTAATCAATAATACCTTATCTCTTTAATCCTCCTTCCATCAATTGAATTAAATAAATATGTCATTTATTTAATTTTCCTTTTATGTCACATTCTCCATCATTTTATCTAATCCTAATCCATCTTCTAATCTCATCATTAGGGATGTGCACATGCCTAATCCTTTATTAGGATGTGTCACATCCTCCAACTTTTGCAAGTTGGTCTCTAATCCTTCTTAGCCACTAACCATCCTCTAATCCTTCACCTGGCTAGCCCTAATCAGCCTCTCCAAGGGGTACCCAATTCCTTTTATCCTTCAAGGAATATTAGAGATTTCTTTCTCTTCCCCATGTCCTTTATGATGTGTCATGAATCCCGGCAACATTGAGTTTCTCCTTTTGGACAAGGCATCTCCCCTTCCCTATGTGAATTTTTAATTCACATTTAATCCCAATGCATTTAAGAATTTGCTTCCAACCTAGCCTCCCAGCAGGGAATATTTGGGGAATTTTAAATTCCTCACATGTCCTCTCACCCACATGGGAACAAGGACCTCCTTTATGAGGAGATCTTGTCCAATCCCAAGGTACTTTGTACCCCTCTCCATGTCATGTCCTCCTTCCACCTCATGTCCACTTCACCTTTTAGGGCTATATCACATGCCACATGTCAAGATGTGAGGGCTTGTGAGTTCTCAACTCACCTTAGCCCTACATCTTGATATTTGGTGGCTCAATCTTGACCCTCCATTTCCCCTAGGAATTCTCAAAAATTCTATAAATACCCCCTCTTTTCTCTCATTTTGGCGAGATCATTTTGCCAGCCAAACTCTTGCAATTTTGTTTCTCAACCTATACTTATCCATTTTCTTGTTTTCATCCACTTGCACTCATCCTCACAACATCACTTAGCTTGCATCTTGTGCCATCCAAGGAGCATACACATCAAAGATCGAAGGGCCAACCAAAAGATCGATTCAACGCAAGGTATAAAGTTGCATCTTGTTGCTTTTATCTTGTTTTGTTTCCAACTTAGGCTAATCTTGAGGTGTAGGTTGTTTTGGTGTTTATTTGCACTCTTTTACTTGTTGCTCATTTTCTAACGCTCACATTCGACCTATCACAGGTAGCACCACTGAAGTTTGATGGCAAGGTCATCAAAGATGGAAAAATATTTTGGGCTTAACAACCTATTGAATCAAACCAAGGATGCTTGCATATCTTATCAATTGTCTGGAGAGGAAACTACTTGGTAGGAAAATTAGAAGGCTAAAGGGATTACTTGGTAGTTTTTCCTTAAATATTTTAGAAAGAGATGGCTACCACAAATTTTCTTCAAAAAGAAAATGATAGAATTTTAAAATCTAACCCAAGGATTCTTGATAGTAGTGTAGTACTGGGAGAATTTTACCAAATTGCTTAAGTATATGTCACAGGATCAATCCAATGAGCATTTTTGTATTCAAAATTTTATATTGGGACTGAGACCCCACATTGGAGCTGAAGTGGATCTTCACAATCCTCATACTATGGAAGAATATTTCATGAAGGCTATTAAGAAAGAACAGAAGTTGTAGCAGTTGTCCAATCTTTGCAAAGGATCAAACTCCAAGTCTTAGTTTAGAAATAAAATATTTTGGAATGGTGAAAAAAAGAGGAAATAAGTCCCACAAGATTAGAAGCTTGAAGAGGGAATCCAACCCTCCAGAAAAGGAAGAAGGTAACCAAGGTAGAAGGAATAAAAGGCCTAATAAGGGTAACAATAGCTATAATGGTATCCAAGGGTACTCAAAGGAGGACAAGGTTGGAGGTTGGAAAGAACCAAGTGATGGGTGTTACACTTGTGGGGGAGACCATTATGCATCTAAATGCCTTCAAAAGTTGAGATCATGAAAGGAAGAAAATCAACAATAGACCCCGCAACACAAGATCCATGCAGCAGTAGATAACATGCAAGCAGACTACCAAGCTTCTTCGATTCAATTAATAGGTAAGTTCTATGAAAGAATCATTTCTATTTTGATAGATACTAGATCTACTTAGTGCTTCATAGATCCTAGAATGATTTCTAAGCTATCCGTTTGACTTAGATATATGGAAAATTTATGGTCTGTTTAGTATGGGAATCTAGAAGAGTAGGAGGTAGATTCGTGTTTCTTTTGTAGCAAGGTTCAACTTCCCAAATTCATGACCCAAGTTAACCTTTATGTTGCACCATTAGGATCCTATGATGTAATCTTAGGAATCAACTAGTTGACTAAGCACAAGGCTATTGAAAATTGTGAGGATAAGATGGTGAGTTGTTTGGATGACTATGGGGATCAGATTGAGATATATGGGGTACAACAACCCCTGGAGCTTATAGGAATCTCAACTATGCAACTTAAGAGAGCTCAGAGGAAGGGTTGTGTCAAATATGTTGTTCATGTCAGTGAACTTGACAATGAGAAACCATACCTTGACAACTATCCAATTCTTAGGGAATTCTGAGATGTGTTTCCCAAAGATCTTATCGAGATGCCTCAGAAGCTAAAATTCAATTTCTCCATCGACTTAGTGCTAGGAGCCAAGCCATAGTCTAAGGCCTCATACAAGATGAACACCATGAAGCTTTATGAATTGAAAGCCTAGTTACAGGAGTTGTTATGTAAGGGAATTATTAGACCTTGTGTGTGACCTTGGGGAGCACCAATTATCTTTGTGAAAAAGGATGGAACCTTGCATCTATGTATAGATTATTAGATGTTGAACAAGGTGACCATCAAGAATTGCTATCCTCTTCTGAGGATTAATGAACTATTTGACCAAATGAAGGGAGTGACAATATTCTCAAAAAAATATCTCATGTCTGGTTACCATCAGTTGAGAATAAATGAAGAAGATATTATGAAGATGGATTTTCCAACTCGGTATGGGAATTACGAGTTCACCATTGTACCCTTTGGGATGAACAAATCACCTGCAACCTTCATGAAACTTATGAGTAGTGTGTTTAGGGATTGTCTAGATTATTTTTTCCTAAATTTTATCGATGAGTTTTTGGTTTATTCTGAATCTGTTGAGGAACATGATCGATACTTCAGGATAATATTATAGCCTTTGATGGAAAAGAAGCTTTTTGGAAATTTATCCAAGTTCTCATTTTATCAGGATAGGGTGCATTACCTAGATAATATTATCTCAGCTGAGGGAGTCTTTGTGGACCTTGGGAAGATAAAAGAAATTGTAGAATGACTAGAACCTTAGAATGTGTCAGATGTGTGAATTTTTATGGGCCTTGCCAGCTACTATAGAAATTTTTTGAAAGGTTTTTCTAAAATATGAGCCCCAATAATGTCTCTTCAAAAGAAAGGAAAGAGATTTGAGTGGACTGAGAAGTGTGATCAAGCTTTCTACTTTCTTAAGGAGAAGCTCACTGTAGCTCCAGTATTAATTATTCTAGATCCCAATGGTTATTTTCAATGATCACAAATGCTTTAGGAGATAGAGTAGGAGAAGTGTTAATGTAAGAAGGGCAAGTAGTGGCATATGAATCCAGGAATTTGAAGTTCAACATGAAGTAAACTATGCACCACATGATCTAGAATTAGCAGCTATAGTGCACAGCCTACATATGTGGAGACATTATCTTTTCGAAAAGCCATTTGAGCTCAAAAATGATCACCTAAGATTGAGATACATTTTTACTCAACCTAACCTTAATGCATGTTAGAGGAGGTGGTTAGAATTCCTTAGTGAGTATAACTTTGGAATTGATTATATAAAAGGAAAGGAAAATCAAGTGGTAGATGCTTTTTGTAGAAGTAGACATCTGGTGGCCATGACCTCTATGAGATTCAATCTAATATAGTAGGTGATGCAACACTTGCAAGGTGATGAGCATTATGAGAGGGTGAAAAAGGCTCTAGAAGAGAATCTATCATACCATTCATTTAATGGGTATGAGTTTGAACCAAATGGTATCTTAAGATACCAAAGATGGATTCACATTTTAGATTTTGGAGAGCTTAGGAAGCTATTCCTAGATGAGGTCCACAATGCACCATATTCGGGACACCTCGGAGTTACAAAGATGATCATGCAATTTAAAACCCTATACTTTTGGTTGAGACTGAAGAACAATATAGTAAAATATATTTAGCCAGATTCTTTGAGTGTTAGTGAGTCCAAGCTAAGCACGTGGAACCAATAGGGATCCTTTATCCTCATGATAGACCAGAGTATAAATGGTAAGTGATCAGTATAGACTTTCTGCAAGGGTCACCTTTAAGAAAGAACATACATGATGTGATTCTAGTAGTAGTTGATAAGTTGAATAAGGTGGCACATTTTATCTGAGGGAACCTTGAGGATGGATCCTTGACCTTGGCCAATAAACTTTTCAAAGAGATCTTCCATTTATATTAAGTGTGAGAGACCATTAAATTTGACAGATTGTAACGCCCCGCCACGCAACCCCAAAGGAATTAAGTAAAATGCAACCAATTTTTTTTTTTAAAACATAGGAGAGAATATTAAATAACATAATGTAATCATTATTCAAATTGCATGACTTAATCCTTTGAGGTACACGAGGACATTACTTAAGAATTAACCCCTTAACAACATGAACATCTAACTAACCATTACATTAACCATACATTCATACATCCATGAATATAATTACATTAGTAACAATAATAAAGACATAAGATAGAATAATATCCAAAGTTATAACATCATTGCAAATTCTTCTCATAACCAAGTTTACAATAAAAGTACAATACATCAACATGAGATTACATCACAATAGCACCCTGTGCAATAATATACAAGACTTTCCCAACTAGGCGGGAATGATACATTGATAAAAGAATCACATAAATACATAATTCTGGAACCCACGAGCAAAGAATCCACTGATACTGCAACTTAGCAATGAAAGATGAACCTAAATAAAAGAGAGAATCCCAACGGGGTGCAAAACATGATCCACCCGACCACCCCCATGCTAGGAGCTGCTAAGGAAGTTTCCCACCCAAGACCAACAAGGCAAAGACTCACTACCAACTAAATGAAATCACACAACACATAAAAGCACTCAATTTCAAACAACAACAAAAATCATCAATACAAGGCAAGTGACCAATTCTAGAGGATTTCCAAAAGACAACACAAATATGAATGTTAGAGGGAAGTGTCCTCGCATGGCTTAACATGGATTCTCCAGGCTACCTATTGCAAGGTACTGCCTCCATCTACTAACGTATTATCCAAGCAACCAAGCACTAGGAACCGCCTCCATCTATGGTTATCCAGGCTACCTATCTCACGGAATTTCCCCATAGGGTTGCTCATGCAGAACCGTTACCTTTCGTGGAGACAAGGCAATGATCATGCCAACCACGGCCTTCTCAATCCCCTTTAGTCTATGGTAGCACTAAAAGGCGGATGAGGCAACAATTATCTTTTTAGTGTGTTACTATCCACCCCCTAATTAATTAATTAAATTGTCACTTATTAAATTCACTCTAATGAGGGCTATCTTGGCGTCCCTTTGTGCGCCGACCACCCACTTAGAGCCACTCCCTCTAAACACTCAACCACAAAACAATAACATCAAGGATTGTACCACTTAAGAACTGAATCAAATAATAATCAAAAGTGAGGCATGACCATCTCACCAACTACAAAGAGTCACAACCACAATTTGGTACCATCCAAATGTATAACACCACAATCTAAATTCAACTCAAAATCAAGAGTAACCACATTATCCCACCTCTGGAATCACTTGGGTTCCTAACCAAGATTGATAAACTATAAGGCTCCCTTGCAGAACATGAACCTCCAAACAAAGAAAATTCCATAATACATGAAACGATATAACTCAAAGAATCATTAACCATAATACAAAAGGAACACGTCTTAAACATGGAGCAATTCACATCAAAATGTAATTCAATACACAAAAATTCCATTTAATTCAAAACATCCAATTATCTCTACTTTTCACCGTTATTCTCGTTTCACAATATTCCATAAATAAAACTAATTGTATCCTATCCTCTTTTTATACTATCAAATTAAAATTAACCTACAATAAAATTACAATATACATATATCAAATCTACACATATGTATATATATATATAAATTAGTATTGACTTTAATACGAATATTAAGTTTAACCCCAATAATCACCTATATATATCAACATAGATCTCTATAAATATATACTTGTTTAATTACCCATAACTCAATTTTATTATCCATCGAACGAAACACAAATAAAAACATATAAATTAACACCCACAACAAAAATCATATACATATATCCTAAGTATGACCCCAATAAAGCAGTTATATTTCTAAATTATCATGCATCAGATAACAGCCTATCGCTAAGTACACTAAACGCGGCCCAAACAATGGAAATTACATTCTTTTAACCAAACACCGTGCGTCATCAGTACTTTTCACTACATAGGAGTATGTACCATGTATTGCCTACGAATTCAACCAAAACTAATAGATTCATATTTTGAAACTAATACTATCAGTATATATGCAAATAAAATAAGAACGCAGAAATGAACCAAATGACTATCCTTAATTATTCGAACGCATCCATTAACTTATGAAGAAAGAACTATAGCCATGCCTTTTCCCATTGAACACACACTGTGGCGGATGAAGGGATAGATGCCACTATACACGACACTCCACTCAGGGAAAGCATAGGGAAGTCTACGCTCGCAACCGCCGAAAAAAGGAGCACGGGGAAGTATGGTCACTGCCACCCTCACCCCTCACATGCACACAGAAGTTTGGAATAAGGCAAAAGCACCGGGTGTGAAAATTAATGGCCAAAACAGAGATTAAAAAAAACATTACGATTTCAATATTCTAATTTATAATTTGCAGATTTCTGTACAATCTTGCGATTTGGAGAATTCCATTACAAAATTTTTGTATGCCAATATAACACAGAAATCACATTACATTGAGAGGGAGAAAAATAATTTATCAAATATATAATTAACTGATAAAACAGGGGCATAAGGGCACGATAAGTACACAAATTGGACAACCACTACGGATTTCAACCTGCGAATTGGAGATTTCAATTTGGGGAAACAAAATAAAGTTTAACTGCCATGCAAAATATCATTTTGGGGTACAGAAGCGACAAACCAATATACTAACATAATTGATCAATAATCGAATTCTGAATAAATACTTTAATTTTCATTCAATACAAAAGAACGAATCAACAAATTAAACCCTATATCATTATGTATAAAAATGAATTCCCTAAAATAAACGAAACAATAAAACTCACGGGTTTTGAAACCCAGCGAATTGTACACAGCATTTAACCTTTCTCTATTTTGAATGAAAACTTCCCATATTTAATTCTGGATCAGACATTAAACAAATATTTGCCCTGAACAACTACAATTCAAAATCTGGGTCGAAACTCGAACAATAATTCTTTTGCCAACTACAGATTTACAATAACTTGTATTGAATAAATCTGAACAATATATTTTTCCTAGATTTTATGGAAAATTTGCAAGATTTCTACAGGCAGAAATTTTCAATCATAAATTTCAACTCAGCCAGAGATTCAACTCAACAAACAGTACAGCCAACTAAAAACAAAAGCATAGCAAATAGAACAAAATTTTGAAAGAAACCTAGCGTCCTATGGCTGTAGAAGAAATCCAACCCCGATGCTTTCCTTCTCCTTTCCAATACTGCCCCTTTTCCTGTAGCTTCTTTCTCGAAACCAAATTCTCAGACAAACCTCCAAAAATTCCCTGTCTACCTCTTTCCTCCTTTTAAAAGAATACCAAATCCCATTTCAACCACCCCTCACTCTTCCTCTTCCGTTCCCTTGAAAAGATTTCAAAAATAACAAATTTTATTCTATATGAAACTCCAGCTTTAATTAATTATTAATTATGTGTTTATTTATTTATTTATTTTAAATTACCACCACTCAATTCTAAATTTTTTAATTAAAACAAGCTTTTATAGATAGTTAACTTTTAATTAAAATATAATTAAACCTTAATACTTGCTAACTCATAATTAATAAAAATAACTTTAATTTAATCTTTTAACTCTAAAATAATTAAATTAACTATCATCAAACCATAATTAAATTAGGTAAATCATTTAACTCAAAAGTAAAAATATCAAGACAAAATTAGGTCAACACATGACTCAACAACCTCATATCGAAATGATGGACTTGGATCGGGAATTATTCCTTAACAACTCCTTTTTTAACCACATTGTACCCGTTGAGTTTATTTTGTGCTCACCCTGTCCTGCCGAAGCAAGTGGAATCGAGACTTTTAATCCTGCAATTCCTACAAATAGATAAACGTCAAGTAACATATAATCTCCATTGAAAACACATGGTGAAAGGTAATGGCGGGGTAGCAGGGTGCTCGCAAGCGAGTGGTACTACTTCGTCCTTCGACCATAATATACTGAACATGTCATCGTAAACATAATATGAGGAAATTACATTATCACATATAAATTTAAAGAACCACCATTGCATAATAAATCAAATCATCTATATATAATGTATCATCAATTATCCCACATAATGTAAAGAGCAGTAAGAAAATAACTAAGAACCACACATGATTAGATATAAAACCACCACACAGAGTATCACATAGTATCCACAATATCAAAAGTACCAAAAGTCTCTAATATATCAGCAAACATGGGGGTATTACATCCTCCCCCCTAGGACATGGTTTCCTCCTGGAAGCCAGAGAAAAAATAAGGGTAAGCCTCCCTAATGAGAGATGCATCCTCCCAAGTCGCCAAGGTTTCATCATTCGGATCCCACTGGACCTGCACCTGCTCAATATCTCTACCCCTGAGGGCGAGACTCCAACGCTGAAGCACAACCACGGGCTCTAGAGCTAGTTGCCTGTCCTCGATCTGCAAAGCATTCCAATCCAACACATGAGTAACATCAGGAAAATAAGGTCTCAGAACAGAAACATGAAAAACATCGTGTACCGCGACAGGCAAGGTGGCAAGGCTAGGCAGTAGGAAACAGGTCTGATTCTCTCTAACACCTCAAAGGGCCCAACAAAATGGAGTGCCAACTTAGAACCCTTTCCATAACGGATAGGACTCTTTCGTGGGTGCACTCGGAGAAACACACGATCCCCAAATGCAAACTGTCGATCAATACGATGTGCATCAGCATACTTTTTCTGCCTATCCTATGCTGCAATAAGATGCTCTCTGATATGAGCCACCTGCTGCTCCATATCTCGAAGCATGTCGGGTCCAAGAAGAACCCTGTCCTCTAACCAATCCCAACTCAAAGGGGTACGGCAAGGATGACCATACGCCTGAAAAGGTGCCATGCCAATGGAGCTATGATAACCATTATTGTAGGAAAACTCAACCAAATGCAAATGCTCCTCCCAACGATATTGTTGATCCATAACGTACATGCGGAGCATGTCCTCTAGCACCTGATTAACTCTCTCAGTCTTACCATCAGTCTTAGGACGATAGGCGGAGCTAAAATTCAACTGAGTCCCTAGAGACAGCTGCAAGGAAGTCCATAGTGCCCATGTAAACACTGGATCTCTGTTAGATATAATCCTCTGTGGTATACCATGTAATCAAACTATGTCCTCCATAAAAATCCTCGCTACTACAGACGTAGTATAAGATGATCTGATAGGAGAGAAATGAGCTACTTTAGTTAATCTATCCACCATAACCATGATCGCATCGTGTCGCCTAGAAGACATGGGCAGACCAATGATAAAATCCATAGAAATGATATCCCATTTCCACTCGGGAACAAGATTAGGCTGTAGTAATCCTACCAGATGATGATGTTATGCCTTAACCCTCTGACATTCCAGACATCTAGCTACAAAATCAGTGATATCCCGCTTCATTTCTGACCAAAAATATAATGAACGTAGATCCGCATACATTTTCTTAACTCCAAGATGTGCCGAATAGGGTGCCCTATGGGCTTTAGTCAGAATTAGAGTATGAAGACCCTCTGCAAGAGGTACATACATACGTCCTGAATAACACAAAAAACCATCAGAATCCAAAGAGTACCCAACAAATTTCCCTTCGAGAGACCGGCCTGACTCGATCTCAGACTTCACCTTAGAATACCAACTGTCTGAAGAGAGAGCATTGAGGATTTAACTCCTCAAATCAATCCCAAGAGTCATAGTAGAAATCTCATGCCTACGCCTACTCAAAGCATCAGCTACCACATTCTCCTTACCCTAAATATATTTCACTTCGAAATCATACTCGCACAAAAATTCCATCCATCTCCTCTGTCTAGCATTCAAATTCGGCTGCATAAATATGTATTGTAGACTACGATGATCAGTATGCAACTTGAATTTATGCCCCAAGATAAAATGTCTCCATCTAACTAGAGCATGAACCACTGCGGCCAACTCAAGATCATGTGTAGGATAGTTCAATTCATGATCTTTAAGTTTCCGGGATTCGTATGCAATCACACGCCCTTCCTACATCAAGATGGCTCCTAAGCCTTCCAAGGAGGCATTAGTACACACAACAAACTCTCCTGTAGGATCTGGTACTACTAAGATAGGTGCACTAGTTAGTTTCTCCTTAAGAGTCTGAAAAGCCTGCTGACATTTATCCGACCACAAAAATTTATTCCCTTTCCTTTGGAGAGAAGTTATAGGATGTGCAATCCTAGAAAAGCCCCGGACAAACTACCGATAATAACCTGCAAGCCCCATGAAACTGTGAACTTCTGAGATGTTAGAAGGTACGGGCCAATCCACAATAGCCTGAATCTTTGCAGGGTCCACAAAGATTCCTTCACCTGAGATGACGTGGCCAAGATACTGAACTTCGGTCTTGTAAAAGTCATACTTGGCCAAATTGGCATATAACTGGTTTTCCCTCAAGCACTGCAATACCTGCTTAAGATGTTCCTCATGTTCCTCTATAGACCTAGAATAGATCAAAATATCATCGAGGAACACAAGAAGAAATCTATCCAAAAAGGTCCTAAACACCCCATTCATCAAACTCATGAATACTGAAGGTGCATTCGTCAACCCAAATGGCATCACTGTGAACTCATAATGTTTGTATCGAGTGCGAAATGCAGTTTTATGAATATCCTGCTCTGCAATCCTCAACTGGTGATATGCAGACTTCAGATCAATCTTGGAAAATATCTTTTCCCCTCTTATCTGATCAAAGAGATCATCTATTATGGGAAGAGGATAACGATTCTTCACTGTTACTTTATTCAACTGTCTATAATCAATGCATAGGTGGAGAGAACCATCCTTCTTCTTCACGAAAATCATGGGTGCTCCCCATGGAGAGACACTCAGACAGATAAACCCTTTTGCTATCAACTCCTCCAACTGAAGACAGAGTTCCTAAAGTTCCTGCATGGTCATTCAATATAGAGCCCGAGAGATAGGCTCAGCTCTAGGTACTAGGTCTATCCAAAAATCTATATCCT
>VDFB02193867.1:653235867-653412662 GCA_007258455.2 Sequoia sempervirens
TGGGAATGATGGAGATGATGGGAGTGGTTGGGTAGATGATGATTTTCCCCTTCTTCTGGTCCTCCTTCACCTAGTAGGAGTTGGAAATTCTTGAAATTCCTCCTCTCCTAGAGTAGAGCTAGTTCTTATTCTTTTGAATCTTTCAGGAGAGATAGTAGACAAAAATTGATCTAGCTTGCTTATTCATGCCCTCCTTCTAGCGCCAATCTGTTGATGGTGTTTTCTACATAGCAACAACTCAGACAGAATATGATATTCTATCTCTCTTGAAGAAGGAAAATCTCTTTTAGCAAACTCGAGATAACCCCAAGGTCTCTAATGTCAAGTCTTGACAATGCATAAACAACTCAGTGATAAATGTGAAAATGTTGGTAATCACAAAGGGACCTTACTACAAGCAAATACTGAATCCTGAACTTATCAGATCTGGTAATGTAATGATACTTCAATCCTAAATCTAACTCAAATGATAAAGAAATGGCAAAAGATTAGGGTTTCAAAGAGATTACTAAATTTAACTATTCCTAAGATTAACAATGTAAATGATGAAATACTTGAAATGGACCAATCCCTCATAAACTAATTCCTCCTTAACCAAGATAAATCTACAACCTCACAGAAATAGTGCAATCTTCTAAGGTATTAAGATTTTCAGATCATGAACATTCATCCAAGACAACCCAATTGCAATTGAAATGAATAAATCTCCACAATTGAACTAAGCAAAATGAATATAAAAGGTCTAGGCTAACTTTGCAAAGCAACTAACAATCAGCTAGCTGCAAAAAGTATGGACCAGGGATTTTTGCAAACACTTCAAGCATCAAATCATAAACACCATTGAATCAGATCTAAATCTAAATCTAACATATAGATAATAACTTTGAGCAATTTGAAAGATAGAATCATAAGAACCATGCAAGATAAATCAACACAAAAGAGATCACCAGAAAATCACAATGTCTTCAATTGTATTGAATTGCCCAATTTCAACAACAATTCCAATGTTCTGTTACAACACTTGCTCAGAAATTGACTAACTTCTACCTCTGCTCTACTGCTAAATTCGCTTGTATCTGTCTATGTATTCTATTTTATCTATCTTCTATATATTACAAATGAGGCAAAGTGCCCAATTTATAGAGAACCCCAAAGCATGTTTGCCCAATAAGGATTTTTACAATCATAAAATAACCAAAACAAGTCGGCCCAAAGAGAATTCAAAAAATAATTTGACATTAAATACATGAACTCAATCCAAGGGCGGCCTAGGATCCTCAACATAATTTGAACCAAGGCACAAGTTTCAATGCAACCCCAAATTAACTGCCCTCTCCAAGTCGGCCAAGGGGTGGAGTAACATTGTTTGAATTTCTTCATTAAATTTCATCTCCAAAATTTCCAACGACCATGCCAGACTCAGCAAAACCATTATCAATATCCATTATAACACTATTATAACATGAAGATCAAGATTAGTATATCATTAGAAATGTATTCATAATCCAAATAAGCTCAAACACAAATCAAAATCAACCCAGAAGCGTCGCACAATCGCAAACAACACGATCTGTGATCTTGAGCCAGTCGCGGAATCCAGGCCAGAAGGGAAATTCCAAAAAAATCTGGCCCTGGAAAATTTTGGCGAAATAAGCACAAAATCCACCAAAGATCATCACAAAATGTAGAAAAGATGCAAAACATAGTGTAATTCATCAATCTAGAACATGGAATGTTAAGAATTCATCATTAAGACCATCCATTTTATCCAATCTTCAAGTTCAACCACACCTCCCAAAAAATCCAGAAAAATCCAGACAAACTAGAATTCTACGGAGAGAGCAAAATTCTAGAGTTTCAACACATTCCAGGAAAACAGAGGGAAGGAGAAGAGACCGGGAAAATCCAACCGGACAGGAAAATCCTGAGGTCGACAGAAAACCCAAAAATCGACAATCCAACATGAATTCACCTCAAATTGATCGAAGGTCACAAATTTGAGGACCTTGGGCATGGAAATGTTAATCAGAACCTTCAACAGATCTTCTTTGAATATGAGGCTCAATCGAAAGCAAATTGAAAAGAAATGGCAATGCCCTAGGCATGAAACCCTAGATTTTAACCGTGAATGCACATAATGAGCTGAGACACATAAAACAACCCACAAGCAAACCATCCCATCAAAGCACCATAGAATTAAACATCCCAACTCAGGGGAATGCAAATGATATAACAAAATGGCATAAGGCTCCAAAAAATTGACCAAACTCAAAAACCCGACAGCTAGATGGAAATCCAGAAAAATCCGACCCAGGCGGAATTCCGTGAAGACCTATATTCTTCGAACTGCAGTGTAAAACAGGTCGATCCAAACTTCGAGCACAATTCGGGAAAATTCGAACGGACTGGAAAATCTTGAACCAGGATAAAAACCCAAACTTCGCCCAAAACATAAGATTTTCAATATGTAACTTGGGGAAAACACTTGGGAAAAGATGATAAACATATTAAGCACATACCAAGGCAACATAAAACCTCAAAATCCAAGAGGGAAAAACACAAAAGTGAAAGCAAAAGAGGGTCCCTGCCTTCAGCGGGGTGTGTGTGCAAAACTTCACAACATTGAGGAAGAAATCAAAATCATCATTAAATCATTATCAAGTATTGAAAATCATCTATTAGTCATAGGTTTTAATTTCATTCATCTTTCTAGCTCTTTCCCTTAGGAAATTACTTAGAATAATATTCATCATTCAGAGAACTAGCTCACTCTGGAGATTCTCTTTTCACATAGATCATCCACATTTGAAAAGATTTTCCATGTTTCAACAGATAGTTTGATTTCTGCAAATCAAACAAAGGGTGTATATCTGATTGATAACATTTACAAATAAGGAAATTTTTTTGTAACCAAGAACAAGTACAACCCTATGGCTATGAACTACTATATTTGTTGAGTCCCCACTTGGACAAGTCCAGCTACGCTTATTTTTAGTGAATGGCTAGATGCTTGACCCCACTGGCTCCCCTCCACGACACTCACTTACATAGGGTAGCCAAGCATTAGCACCCATGAAACTCCCCTGGCATACTTTCCATTTATACTAAAAACCGTAAAAGTGTGGAGCGGCTTCAGAACGACTGTTCTTGCACCAACAAATAGATCAAGGATTTTGGCCTTTTCCAAACAATGGTTTTAATTCGAACTTTATTTTCATAGGGATTGATCCATGTGATAAGAGACCATTGCTACCCTTCTCATCAGAACCAATTGTGTGATATTGGTATTTGTTCTAATATCCACACTTATATACCGACTAGAAAAACACTTGGGTTTAGCGTGTTACCGGTTGGGTTGTTCCCTTGGGTGATTACTTTTTCCCACAAGGCAAGCCCTCTAGGATAAACAAAAGCAAGCAAGTAATATCCATAACTCGATAAATCTTTGTTGCAACACAAAGAGAGAGAATGTATGCAATACCCTCCACTCACACTCGCAAGGTGTTTTGTTCAATTTTTAATCCCAAAATGAAATGTGGAGGCAATTACTTTACCCAACTTAAGATCACCAAAAGGCCTTTTGATTCTCAAGATCGTCATGAGGCACGAGAGAAGCGCATATGTCCTTTTGATGGTATTACTTTGAGTAAGCAATTACAAGACAAAGAAGCACTTGTTCATTTTAAGCACCAAAGGAAATGTAGAGATTGTCTTGTTCAATTGTTAATCCTCAAACCAAAACTAGTGAGTTTTTCCTAAAGTTCTTTTTAAGCCCTTTGTAGAAAAAATTGAAATGTTCTTTTTAGAGCCCAAAAGAAATTTAATAGGTCCTAAGCACATGAAAGATAACAAATTTTTAAGAGAAATTTTGAATTCTCTAAGAGTGTTAAACAAACACTAAAGTGTTTAAAAACACTTGGTATCATGAGAGAGTGATGTCATCATGCCTTTTTCAATCTTGTATCTCTCCTTCACTTTGATTAGACCAACCTACAAAAAACTAGTTAGCACTACAAAATAGAGGTCAGATAAGCAAGTAGTAACCCAGATGATCAAAATTAATAAAGCACATGTCATAAAATAAAAAAAGATTTCACTTTTTACTTTCCAATAGCAGAACTTGCACTGGCGATGCAGTTTGAAAAACCCAGCAGTGCTATATGGTGCCAATTGTCAGTCAGCGTCATTCTGCAACAAGGACAGAAAATGTGATTGTGTCGCTCTTTTGCACAGTGATGCAGTTTGGGATTTGAAAATTCTAGCAGGTGAAAATAAAACCAGCGATGCATTTTAGAATTTTGAATTCTAGGTGGGAAATACAGAGTGTCGCCATTTGGAGTTTGAAGAGGTGCTATATGGTGACGTTGGAGTTCCAATGGTTTTGTATTGTGATGCTAGTTTTCTAGTGATGGAGTTCCATGTAGACAAAAAAATAGAGAAAAAAACACATAATTTGATGAAAAAACGTGATTTAAACTCCTGGTTTTCCCTCCTAGTGCCAAATGTAGAATCTCAATCCTAATACCTGCAAAACACAATAAACAAACACATTGTTAGATCAAATCCAAGTAAGAATTAAGATTCCCCATGAAATCCATTAGCAATGCTCAAAATAGGAAACAAGAATGAAGAACACACTGAAAAAGTAATGAAATCGTAATTAAGCATACAAAATCTTGATCCCATGGGGGAATTGGTGCCAATTTGATGTGAAAATTGGCCCTTTTCTAACTCCAATGATGTAGTGTTGATGAGTGATGAAGAGTGATCCACTTTGTTGAAGATTCACTTGCACTCCATGATGAAAAATCTACATAACCTAGCTAAGATCTTGATAAAATGGATGAAAATAAAGATGCTTGAAGATGAAATTGAGTATAGTAGACTTGTTCAAATTATGGATGATCAAATAAGGAGAGAAACCTCTTATTTATAGAAAGAAAAGATGGAGAAATGACCAAAATGAAACTATAGACACCTAAATTTGGACACTTAATTTATTCAAATTTATCCCCTTTCGTCTAAACATCCCCTTATTTGCATTAATTAAGTAATATCGCTATTATTTAATTAATATCCTTAATTCTGCCAAATCCCTAAGGTATTTAATTAATAAATAAATACCTTATCTCTTTAATCCTCCTTTTCATCAAATGAATTAAATAAATATGACATTTATTTAATTCCTCATATGTCACATTCTCCAACTTTTGCAAGTTGGCCTGTAATCTCTCTTAGCCACCTAACCCTCCTTTAATCCTTCATTAACTAGCCTAATCAATCTCCCAAAGAATTTTTAATTCTTTTTATCCTTCCAAGGAATATTAAATTCATTTTTCTCTTCCCCATGTGATCTTTGACTTGTCACATCAAGTCACATGTGAAATCTAACCCTCTTCTAATCATAATTAATTTATGGTTAAAATGTGCATACTCCTAATCATCATTAGGGTCACATCTTCCATAATCTCCCACTTTCCTCTAATATGACATTAATTTGTCTAATCAAGTACTTGCACAACCTTAATCACTTAATTAGGCCAACCTAATCCCCATATCATTTATGGAATGTTTCCTAAGTCAGCCTTATTAAAGACTTTCTCCTTTTGGAGAAGGCACTCCATTCCCCATGTGAATTTTTAATTTACATTTAATCCCCCAATGCATTCCAAAGAATTTTAAATTCTTTCTCTTATTCCCATGTGGATATTTGAGGAATTTTTAATTCCTCACATGTCCTCTCACCCACATGGGGACAAGGACCTCCTTTATGAGGAGATCTTGTCCAAATCCCAACTTACTATGTAGTACCTCCATGTCATGTACTCTCCTTCCAACTTATCTACACATCATCTTTTTCAAGCCACTTCACATGCCACATGTTAAGATGTGAGGGCTTGTGAGTTCTCAACTCACCATAGCCCTACATCTTGGTCTTGTTGGTTTTATCTCAGCTGTCCATTTACGTGGTACTAGGACATAATAACCAAAATAACCACTGGACAAAATAACCCGACCAAAATAACCCAAGGACAAAATAACCAAGGGTCATAATAACCCATGGACACAATAACGTGGTCAAAATAACCCATAGGCAGAATAACCCATGGTCATTTTAGATCAATCTAGTAAACTAGAAATGACATAAAATAAATTATAAATATGATTGTGAGGCACCATAGAGGCTATTTAGGTCATTTTAGACCATATATCCATTATATACCCCTAAAATAGCCTTAAAACACCTTTAATATGCTTAAATAACCTATAAAATGATAAATAATTATAAAAATAAAGGCAATTTCGTGGGAATAAGTTGATTATTTTGAAGACACATGGATTGGCAGACTAACTAGAAGAGGCAACAAACGATCACCCAAGTTTCCAATCACAATGTGGAATTGCTATTCAACTACTCAAGATGATCTTCCCATAACCAATAATACTATTGAGAGATGGCACAGAGGATTTAGTGAATTGCTTCAAGCATCGCATAGCTCAGTCTGGAAATTCATCAAAGTGGTGAAAAAAGAATAGAGTCTCCAAGAGAATAGAATAGAGAAATATATGGTTGGATACATTGGGCAACCAAGCAGGAAAAAATACCGTGAACTCAAAGAAAGACTAAAAAGATTGGTTGATGGTTATGCCAACCATAACATTTTAGATTATATAAGAGGCATCGCTCATAATTTGACACTTTAATTGAAAATTTGAATAATAAAGTTTTTTTAGCAACATACATGTAATTTATAAATTTTGTTTTACTTTCTCTATATTCTTATGGGGATATTTTGTCCATGGGTTATTCTGACCACGGGTTATTTTGGCTTGGGTTATTATGACCCCGGGTTATTTTGTCCCTGGGTTATTGTGACCGGGTTATTTTGTCTAGGGTTATTTTGGCCGGGTTATTATGTCAGTAACCCATTTCTGTAGAGAATCCAATTTTTTTTATAAATACCCCATTTTTTCTCTCATTTTAGGGGGGAGATTATTATGCTAGCCAAACTCTTGCAATTTTTTTCTCTTGAGCCATACTTAGCCAAATACTTGCATTTGCATCCATTTTCACCTCTTATCCATCCATCTTGCATCCCACACTTGCATATTTTTTCATCAAAGGAGCATACAATATCAAAGATTGAAGGGCCAACCAAAGGATCGATTCAAAACAAGGTGAATTAGCTCTATTTGTTATCTTTACTTTGTTTTTGAATCCAACTAGGCCAATCTTGAGGTGTAGGGTGTTTATAGTTGTTATTTGCACTCATTTGTTTGTTGCTTGTTTTCTAACAAGTATTTTCACCCGTTCACAGAAACAATGTGGGACTAACTTTCAACCAATGGCAAGATGCCACTTGTCAAGAGATAAATGGATGAAGGATGTGCACATTTTGATGAATGTGCCCATAAATGCAATTAGGTGGAATTTGAAAATAGTGAAATGACATGTAAGAGGGAAAAGGAATGTCTTAAATGCCACTTGGCTCAATGCAAAAGATGAAATAAATGTCTTGTTGGAAGGACTAAGTCCACTTGGAGGGATTTTTAAATTGAAGGAATATTCCCCTATTATGCCATGTTGAGAGAAAATAGAGATTTAATAAATGAATTAAATCTATTTTCATGTGCAAGTGGCAAAAGGTAGAGGATGGGACATGGATTAGAATTAAATTAATCAAGGGTTAATTAATTTAATGAGGGATTAGATGATTTGACTATTTGATTTAGATTTTTAGGTTGATTTAAATCAAAAGATGAGAAAAATATGATATAAAGATTAATTAAATAAAGGTTTTTTATTTATTTAATTAAAGGGGATGAAGGTTAGATTAAATCAAATAAGGTTTAATTTATTTAATTTAATAGGGGTACTTAGAGACTAATTAAATAAAATGAATTATTTAATTAAGTAGAGATAATTAGATTAGATGGATTGATTTAATTAACAAGAGAGAATGACTTAATCGATAAATGATTTTTTAATTAAGGGAGGAAAATTGATTAATTTAATAAAATAAGGGTATTCGATTTAATGGTTAGACCAAGGGATGATTAAGGATGAAATGGTGTTAGTAGTCGGGATCAAATGTGTAACATCAATCAGTACATTTTACATGTCTACAACTTTGTGTTTGATTGAGTTTGTCATTCTAAATCTATTGAAATGAGGTTGTGTATACATGAGCATAGGGATAAGCAACAAGCATAGGGATAAGTGGCAAGCAAAGGACTAGTTGTAAACAAGACTAGGTATGTAGGTCCAACTACACACAAAAATAGACCATTTCTACTTATAGATATGTATCAATATATTACTACAAACTAAACACATAATTAAATAAGAAACATTGCAAATGCATAACCTGTTTTTTAACATTAAACTTAGATACCTCTCTTTTATTTTATTTATCGATACAAAACTTAATACAAAAAATAAGACAAAATATACTCAATAAGGGTTACAAAATAACAAATTAGTACCAATACTAAAGAACATCCCATAAGAAATACAAAATAACAAAGTACTACCAATACAAAAAATAAAATAAAAGATGTCCATAAGAATTACGAAATAACAAACTAGTACCAATACAAAAAAAAGGACAAAAAACACTCAAAAAAAATTACAAAATAACAAACTAGTACCAATACAAAAAACGTGGAATAAAAAACAACAAAGAAAATACAACTATAATAACAATAAATTTGTACATAGCAAACTCAATCAGTGAGAATTATAAGCCCCTACATGAATATAATTTAATAATATCCACATGTTTATAATAAAGAAGACAATGATAATCCCAAAATACTAGGGAAGTGGAAGGTTTTGATTTTTATCTAATGAAGGCTCGTACAAAAAGTAATCTATAAGTGCTTATAGTGAAAAGTATAGTTTTCACCCAAAAATATCAAATCTAATTTATCATATGGATTGTGAAAATATCCACTAGAAATTTGCTTTTGGATGTTACTTGCAATTTGGTTTTGTATTAGTAATATGCTTATGGCATAGGATACCTTGTAAAATACAAATTCTCAAAAAAGTTATTCGTATAAAATTATTTTATTTACGCATTCCAGATTTATAAATTAAATACTTTAATGTGAAAAATTGCTGGCCTCTAAATAAATGTTACGTGACTTGTTTTTACAGGTCATACGTGTTTTTTTCTTCTCGAATGAAATCCTTTCCCAAAATTTAAAAGATAATATTAAAAATTAAGCTGAAGTTGTGACGACAAAATATTATTTTAAAGATTACGTGGCTCTTCTAGTCTTGTCAATTTATTGTCTATCTAATAGGATTGTGAAAGGTGATAATGTTGAATATCATTAAATTGTGTTTGGTTATCTGTGCCCCGCAAATCTGATCTTTGCGGATCAACTTTGAATGTTTTTTTTGGATTGATATTTTTGCATTAATTCTTTGTTTTTTTTTTTTTGTCTTATTTAAATAATGATGCTATTTTAGATTGTGGTGTCATAGGAAGATTAGAATTCTCTTATGATCTTTAAAATAAATTTAAAATTTGTACTTTTATATTATTTTTCAATACATAAATTTAAAATTTGTATGTTTAAATTGATAATTAACTAGCAATCGTATCTTGGGGTGCAATGGACATGTCGAAGATAATACAGTGAATTTGTGTTAATTTTGTTTATTTAAAAATGGGAAAACTGATTTATAGTTGTAAAGTAGAAATAGTGTTTTTACTTAATTTCTAGAAAAGATGAAGTATGAAAATCAGGGATGTGGCCATGAAGTATCTTGTCCCACATTCTCTCAATAGTTACCTTGAGCTTTGGGGGACTGCTAATTTGTAACTTTGTTGTCCATACCCTATTCCAAAGCTCCCATTTTGGCACAGGCAAGGAGGATGTTGGTGAAGGTTGCACAATCTGGCTGTACACCTACCAATTACATTTTTTTGAAAGTTTTTGAAGACTTTTTAACAAATCCCTTTTGTGTACACCCGAAAATGATGGCATTCCATGAGATCAAATTATTTTGAGGCATTTTATCAAACAGTTCACATGCCTTGTCTATGTTGTTTCCATTATTCTTTGGTGGATGTCCATACCTCGTTCAAAAGCTCCCATTTTGACACAATCAAGGAGGATGTTGGCGAAGGTTGCAGAGTCTAGCTATAGACCTGCCAATTGCATTTTCTTGAAATTTTATGAAGCCTTTTCAACAAATCCCTTTTCTGTACAAAGGTTAAGTAGCCGGTGCAGGTGTATTCCCTTACCTTGTGATCATTACCAATATAATTGAGGAAAAATGTTAATAACTACTCATTGTGGTCATCTTCAGATGACTGAAAACCACACAAATCAAAAACCCATGAAAAAATTAAAAATATAAAAGCTATCAAATTCATTCATAAATGGTAAAGAGTCCAGTTACCAAAATTTTTAGAATCTATATCTTTGAATTTTGCATTCCATGTATTTTTATTGCCATTTTTCAATTCAAAAGATCAATAATAATGGAAAAAAATGACTTAGCAATGCACTACATTACAGAATGATCAATTTAGAAAATAAACTCCAAATCCTTAGCACAAGGGAAAAGTATATGAAAATATATATATAACATAACCACAAAAATAATAAGACAAATTCAGAGCTACTTCCTATGCAACCATTACAGTTGGGCTCCTACTCTTTACATTTCAATAATAATCATACATATTGACAAATAATTACAACAATCCATAATGTAAGTTAACAACAGAATTATATATGAAGTGTTCACAAGACCAACATATTATATTAAGGCCAAACCAATTTTGAACAACAACTATCACCAACAAATAGCTTTTGACAAACACTTAGAAAGACTAATCAAAAAAATGGCTTTTCAGGGATTATGCTTAAAATTTGTTGTGATGTTTGTACTTCCATTAGCATCACCCTAATCTTAACAATACTCTTGTTTATTTAACTGAATATATCAAAAAGACCATATGCATTTTTAGGAACCAAGTGTTGTCTATATGCTTCCTGTTGGATCTCTATAAGAGTATATATAATGTTTGCACATTTGTTGAAATTCTTTCAAAGAAGCTGCCTTAATTGTTTCAGTTAATCTGCAAAAATTGCTATGTTTTCTCTAAAACAATGAGGTAGTTCTCATTGCATATGTCCTTTTGCTTCCGACTGTAGCAGTGGACTTCGAAACATGGGAGCTCATGAAAAAGTACATTAAAAAGATATTCTTTCACCACCACATTCATGTGTATCAGATATTTCTTTCATACTCCCAGGCATGGAATTTTCTCTGCAAAACTCCCCGTCCTTGAAATCAGACGACGAGCTGAAGAGTTGAATTTTTTTTTCTAAAAACATTTCATGTCTTTCACGGTGTTCCTGATTTTCATGTCTGAAAAGAATTAATATATCACCTGTAAATAGCCCATATTTTGGAGTTCATTCTAAGTCCCCCTCTCCACAAAAAAATGTAATAATGTACGAGTTTTGAATTCAAATAAAAAATTAATCTTCCATACTTGCTAAAAATGCCATCATCAAAGTACCATTTCCGTTATTGACTGTCATGTTTGTATATTGTCAGGTTACCATTATACCCCGTTAGCTTTGATATTTATCTTGAAATAGACTTTTAAGTGAGGTTGTGCTTCAGCCTAGCAATTCTCCCACTATTCTTGGATGTATTCTTGAGTCCCATTGACCCATATTGGTCATTCATGAAAGTTAATATAATATTTTTTCTCTCTGGGTCATTTGGTGTAGCTTTCATTTTTTTTTTATACACCAAAAAGGTTTTATGCACATTTCAAAATTCATGAGTCAGTCTAGTAAGTAAATTATTGTCTGATATATCTTTGGTAGGCCTCTGTACCATTTCTTTCCTTTTTCCTATTTGTGGGAGTGTTTATTTTGTCTAAATTTACTTATGGAGCTTGACTAGCTTGAGAATTTTTAATTCCTCAGAATTTTGTGGGGTCTTCAATAAAAATAAGAATGCATTTGTGTTGTTCATTTAAATGTTGTGGCTAATTGCTTTGAATTCCTAGATAACTTTTAATGCTTAGAAATATGGGTGCTAGATATTGAGGTTTTTTTTGTTGGTTTTTAACAAGATTTGTGAGTGATAGTTAGGACTCACTTGGAGTTGAGTACAAATGTATGTCAGATAGTTGTATGGTCTGTTAGATAAAATATTGTGCTTTGCTCATATATATTTCTACTAGTTGTTTTGGAAGCCTAGTAAAGCAAATATATACACTTCGTGCAAGAATTTGGGGCAACCTTGGTTTAGAAACTTCCACATAATGTGTTCTAGCATGCTTACGACATAAGAATGACAGTGTTAATGTGGAATCATATCCCAATACATGATATTGTCATTGTAGTAAATTATCGATGTCAACTAGTTTACAACCACATGTCAGAGAGGGCCTATAAAGCACGACACTGAAAGCTTGGGTGATGGTAAGACTGTATAGTGGGAGGATGCAAACACATTGTAAGAGAAAGGAATTCACTCTTGCAATGAACAAATTAGGTTTTGGAGAGAAAAATGTTCCAAGAATTATAAAAGGATTTTAAAACAAAGGAACTGTCCATGAGTAAGGTTTTGCAGAACAATGAGAAATGCACTGCTTGTGTTGATGTTGAATTTGGGCCTCATAAAAATAAGTATTTTCTTCTGGTTGGTTTGGTACCAACATGATGCTTAATGGGCAGTTTTATATTAACTGCCATATTCCTAATTAGGAGGAATACAAGACATGCCATTAGAATCAATCCATCTTGAAAGCAACTCAAGACATTCATTGTCAAAAGCCTTAATAGTGTTTGTTCAGTCTTCACGCTTGAAGCACACTCTTAAAGTCATCTATTTTGCAGAAAATTTTCTTCATTGGTATGGTGTTCGTTATTGTTCAATGTTTTTTTCCTCTATAGTCTTCTAAAATCACAAAATCGCATGCCAACTGTATCACCCTTTATTTATATCTAGAGTAGAAAAACATTACAATACCTAGATTTAATCCCACAAGCATTCAACTTTAATTTAATTCCTTTAACCAACTCGCCCATGCACCATACTTAAAATACTCCAGTAACACTTATAAGGGCACTCAAAATTAAAAGCCATATGCAACCAATTTCCTAAATACTTTTGCACTACTTGTTTCTAAATATAAACTATTTAAAGAACTATAGAAGTGTTGTTAAGAAATACTGAGGAATAAGATAATAGTAAAAAATAAATTAGAATTTCTCTTGTATCCTTCAACCTCCTCCGTAATCTTCTAAAATCACAAAATCACATGCCAAGTTCTATATCACCCTTTATTTATATCTAGAGTAGAAAAACATTACAATACCCAGATTTAATCCCGCAAGCATTCAACTTTAATTTAATTCCTTTAACCAACTCGCCCATGCACCATACTTAAAATACTCCAGTAACACTTATAAGGGCACTCAAAATTAAAAGCCATATGCAACCAATTTCCTAAATACTTTTACACTACTTGTTTCTAAAAGTAAACTTCTTAAAGAACTATAGAAGTATTGTTAAGAAATACAAAGGAATAAGATAACAGTAAAAAATAAATTAGAATTTCTCTTGTATCCTTCAACCTCCTCTGTAATCTTCTAAAATCATAAAATCACATGCCAACTATATCACCCTTTATTTATATCTAGAGTAGAAAAACATTACAATACCCATATTTAATCCCACAAGCATTCAACTTTAATTTAATTCCTTTAACCAACTCACCCATGCACCATACTTAAAATACTCCAATAACACTTATAAGGGCACTCAAAATTAAAAGACATATGCAACCAATTTCCTAAATAATTTTACACTACTTGCAATAATTTATTTTTTACAGTAAACAAATAAAAATATACTTCATAAATAGCCATTTATTGTGCCCTTTTCTCTGTATAGTTTTTGATGCTTGAAACTCAAATCGTGATCATCAAATTATTTCATGCGCAAGAAAGATAATGATAACAAAAGCATGAATGAATGAGCCAACAAACATTACATTCACCATAATTTTTAGACATAAAGAAAGGTGAAGCACAAAAGTGGCCATACATGAATGAATGAGCTAACAAACATTACATACATCATAATTTTTAGACACAAAGAAAGTTGTAATATTCTTAGCCTTTATGAAGCATATGCATGGTATATCAAATTAACTTGTGATGCCCAAGCCCTAGCATTAAATACTGACATAGCTTCAACAAATGTATCCAATCAACTTGAAAGCTAAATAGAAATTATGAACATGGAAAGAGAAAAAGAATAATTAAGTAAAACATAGAGATTCCAAGTCAAGAAAAACTACAAGTCCAATCTCTGTCCTTCAATACAACGACTGTGTCTAAGTCCCATCTACATAACAAACGTAGTCAAAGTAAACAAAAGGCATATTCATGAGATGGAAATTTAAGCATTTTCTAAGAATCTACCCAACTCAAAGAAAAATAAAAATCACATCAGAAGTGACATCACTAAAATGGAGAAAAGTTTAGCTAGCCTAGAATTGACTTGAGTAGTATAGTCAACACAAAAAGCACTCCCACAGATTCCTATGGAACACTCTAGTTTGAAAATTTCATGCTACATTCCCCCTCCCTCCATACGTCAAACTTTTACCATCCTTATTGCTTTCAGCTAATTCAATTTTAGATAGACAAGCTCCATGTAATATATAATAATTTATAAATTGAACGCTGGTTGGGATTTTTGGATTTCATTGTTTCCATTTGTACAAAGGCCATCAATTTTGATCATATGGGTTTTTCTCTATTGTTCAGATATTGCAGCAGACCGTATTATGAGAAAGAATCAGTTGAGAGTATCAAGGAGGTGTGTGACTGGTGCTTTAGTGTTCAAGAATGAGAAGTGTTGGCTTTGGAGAGTGCACAAGTATGATCCACAATAGCAAAGATAAGAGAAATTTGAGAAAACATTGTTCTAGCATTAATGGATAGATACCAAAAGAGCTGAAGAAGGAGAGGAATCCTGACTTCATATATAGGATTGAAAGAAGAATTAGGAAGAGATATAAGCTTCTTGATGAAATTGTCTATTGATTGCAATGATTTTCATTTCAAGGAAGTTATTTTCAATTGGATGTTGTAGAAAGTGTTGAGTCTAACAAGCACATACTTTCCAAAAAAAAGTGGTGAAAGTTATTGTGTAACAATCTCTTTACTTTTCCATGTCTAAAAATCCTATGGTTTTGACTGTTTGGTTGATGAATTTATCAACTTGACTTTGGAAGTACCTCTTGATGTTGTTTGATGATGATACTGTGTGAATGTTCAATGTACTCTAAACAGTAATAGTTGATTATAATGGAAAGTGTTTGGTGCTCAAGAACTACAAGTTTTCTATGTAAACTTAATTAATCAGATCATTTACTATAGTTAATGGCATAGGAATGAAGACCAAAGGTATTTTTAGCAATTTTTATTATTATAGTTTATTTTTTATAATATACCACAATCCACTTGACGGTGCAGTATTTGTTGTTTCCTGTGTCAAAGCTCTGTATATTAGTAGTGTTATTCTCAGGGCACTTGCACCAAAAAAACACCCCACAATCCACTTGATGGTGTAGTGTTTGTTGTTTCCTGTGATGATTAGTGCAAGGTTAGTTGTTTCTTGTGATGATCCCTAGTGTCACAGAGCAGGGTTTGTTGTTTCTTGTGATGATCACTACTATCATGGTGTAGGGTTTGTTGTCTCTTGTGATGATCCCTACTATCATGGTCTAGGGTTTGTTGTTTCTTCTAATGCTCCCTACTGTCAAGTAGATGACATAATACATTGCACACTACTCAAATGTCTCAACAACACTAGAGGCCCCAATGCTTTTGTAATATACACTCTACTTATTTTTGTTTTTCAGAGTTTGTATATGAGTTTTGGTGGTAAATAATGAAAAAAAATCACAGAGAAATATTTGCAGCAATACCCATTGAGATAAACACATTGATTTTTAAAATATGAAATACCCATGAACTAAAAAATGTAATGCAAAATAAATACATTTTTTTATCGAAAACCCAGATGGTGATTTTTCTCAAATATCAAATTTCAAACATACCCATAATGGTTGTTCGTGTAAAGGTCTGATATGAAATATGTAATAACTATAGGGTGCCTCTAAAATGATGCCAAACATAATAAAAATTGCTCTTTCCCACTCCCAAGTCTGCAATACACCTTTTGGAAATCCTAATGCCTCCAACCAACAACAATATAGTTGTTAATATCAGTTCATTTTGCCTAGAACAGATTAAAGCTTTCCCACACCCTAGTCGCAGCTATAAAATTCGGCAAGTGACTCACTGCAAGATTCGGTACAAAATGTATCCTTCTATCAACGATTCCAATGAGATTCTCCCTACAGGTGTTCCTTCAATTTATTCACAATAAACAAGAGTAGGTCTAAGAATACTAGAATTTACAACTACCAGATTCATGCTTCAGTTCGAGACAATATTTTTGTGGAAATGAAAATATGGATTGACTGTTTCTGTAAAATCAATTTACACAAAGGGGCATTCTATTAAAGGGACAACTGAGTGACCTAAAATTATGTCATGTTGTCAAGGATGCCAATATTTACATCTTCTATTGTGCCGATATTTACATATTTTGCAATAACTTCTATGCCACCGTAACGCAAGTGGAGAAGCGAAAGGTCAATACCAGGAGGTAGAGTTTGGAGGAAAATAGTTGGGAAATATGATGAACTGCTCGGATGCATTTCATGGTAGTCCATTGCCTCTCGACCATTCTGCATCATCGGACATAAAAAGGGCTCTCAAAAACTAAGTGTGGGGATGCCTTCAGCTTGAAAATTAATTACAAATAGATTTGTTTAAGTTTGAATTAATTTAGAATTTGGAAGTCTAAGGGTCAATTGTATAAATGTGAGTATAAACAAAGTTCAAATTTCTAACTACAAGTTGATCCAATTTAGGGGATGATCTATAGATTAGGTTTGAAATCTTAGGATGTGTGAAGTTAAGCTCATTGAAGGCTCAAGTTAACTATTACAGGTTTTTATATAGACACATGTCACTTGTATTACTGTAGACGTCTAAATTTGGACACTTAATTTATCCAAATTTATCCCCTTTAATTAACATCCTTAAGTTCTTCTAATCCCTAAGGTATTTAATCAATAATACCTTATCTCTTTAATCCTCCTTCCATCAATTGAATTAAATAAATATTCCATTTATTTAATTCCCTTTATGTCACATCCTCCATTTTTTATCTTATCCTAATCCTTCTTCTAATCCCATCATTAGGATGTGCACATGCCTAATCCTTGATTAGGATGTGTCACATCCTCCAACTTTTGCAAGTTGGCCTCTAATCTCTCTTAGCCACCTAACCTTCCTCTAATCCTTCATCAACTAGCCTAATCAAATCAGGAATTTTTAATTCCTTTTTATCCTTCCAAGGAATATTAAATTCCTTTTCTCTTCCCCATGTCCTTTATGACATGTGTCCTTAGTCAACCTATTAAATGCTTTTCTTTTTTGACAAGGCATCTCCCTTCCCTATGTGAATTTTTAATTCACCTTTTAATCCCCCAATGTATTTAAAGGAATTTTAAATTCCTTCTCTCATCCCCATGAGAATATTTGAGGAATTTTTAATTCCCCACATGTCCTCTCACCCACATGGGGACAAGTACCTCCTTTATGAGGAGATCTTGTCCAATCCCAAGGTACTTTGTACCCCTCTCCATGTCATGTCCTCCTTCCACCTCATGTCCACTTCACCTTTTAGGGCTATCTCACATGCCACATGTCAAGATGTGAGGGCTTGTGAGTTCTCAACTCACCTTAGCCCTACATCTTGATATTTGGTGGCTCAATCTTGACCCTCCATTTCCCCTAGGAATTCTCAAAAATTCTATAAATACCCCCTCTTTTCTCTCATTTTGGCGAGATCATTTTGCCAGCCAAACTCTTGCAATTTTGTTTCTCAACCTATACTTATCCATTTTCTTGTTTTCATCCACTTGCACTCATCCTCACAACATCACTTAGCTTGCATCTTGTGCCATCCAAGGAGCATACACATCAAAGATCGAAGGGCCAACCAAAAGATCGATTCAACGCAAGGTATAAAGTTGCATCTTGTTGCTTTTATCTTGTTTTGTTTCCAACTTAGGCTAATCTTGAGGTGTAGGTTGTTTTGGTGTTTATTTGCACTCTTTTACTTGTTGCTCATTTTCTAACGCTCACATTCGACCTATCACAGGTAGCACCACTGAAGTTTGATGGCAAGGTCATCAAAGATGGAAAAATATTTTGGGCTTAACAACCTATTGAATCAAACCAAGGATGCTTGCATATCTTATCAATTGTCTGGAGAGGAAACTACTTGGTAGGAAAATTAGAAGGCTAAAGGGATTACTTGGTAGTTTTTCCTTAAATATTTTAGAAAGAGATGGCTACCACAAATTTTCTTCAAAAAGAAAATGATAGAATTTTAAAATCTAACCCAAGGATTCTTGATAGTAGTGTAGTACTGGGAGAATTTTACCAAATTGCTTAAGTATATGTCACAGGATCAATCCAATGAGCATTTTTGTATTCAAAATTTTATATTGGGACTGAGACCCCACATTGGAGCTGAAGTGGATCTTCACAATCCTCATACTATGGAAGAATATTTCATGAAGGCTATTAAGAAAGAACAGAAGTTGTAGCAGTTGTCCAATCTTTGCAAAGGATCAAACTCCAAGTCTTAGTTTAGAAATAAAATATTTTGGAATGGTGAAAAAAAGAGGAAATAAGTCCCACAAGATTAGAAGCTTGAAGAGGGAATCCAACCCTCCAGAAAAGGAAGAAGGTAACCAAGGTAGAAGGAATAAAAGGCCTAATAAGGGTAACAATAGCTATAATGGTATCCAAGGGTACTCAAAGGAGGACAAGGTTGGAGGTTGGAAAGAACCAAGTGATGGGTGTTACACTTGTGGGGGAGACCATTATGCATCTAAATGCCTTCAAAAGTTGAGATCATGAAAGGAAGAAAATCAACAATAGACCCCGCAACACAAGATCCATGCAGCAGTAGATAACATGCAAGCAGACTACCAAGCTTCTTCGATTCAATTAATAGGTAAGTTCTATGAAAGAATCATTTCTATTTTGATAGATACTAGATCTACTTAGTGCTTCATAGATCCTAGAATGATTTCTAAGCTATCCGTTTGACTTAGATATATGGAAAATTTATGGTCTGTTTAGTATGGGAATCTAGAAGAGTAGGAGGTAGATTCGTGTTTCTTTTGTAGCAAGGTTCAACTTCCCAAATTCATGACCCAAGTTAACCTTTATGTTGCACCATTAGGATCCTATGATGTAATCTTAGGAATCAACTAGTTGACTAAGCACAAGGCTATTGAAAATTGTGAGGATAAGATGGTGAGTTGTTTGGATGACTATGGGGATCAGATTGAGATATATGGGGTACAACAACCCCTGGAGCTTATAGGAATCTCAACTATGCAACTTAAGAGAGCTCAGAGGAAGGGTTGTGTCAAATATGTTGTTCATGTCAGTGAACTTGACAATGAGAAACCATACCTTGACAACTATCCAATTCTTAGGGAATTCTGAGATGTGTTTCCCAAAGATCTTATCGAGATGCCTCAGAAGCTAAAATTCAATTTCTCCATCGACTTAGTGCTAGGAGCCAAGCCATAGTCTAAGGCCTCATACAAGATGAACACCATGAAGCTTTATGAATTGAAAGCCTAGTTACAGGAGTTGTTATGTAAGGGAATTATTAGACCTTGTGTGTGACCTTGGGGAGCACCAATTATCTTTGTGAAAAAGGATGGAACCTTGCATCTATGTATAGATTATTAGATGTTGAACAAGGTGACCATCAAGAATTGCTATCCTCTTCTGAGGATTAATGAACTATTTGACCAAATGAAGGGAGTGACAATATTCTCAAAAAAATATCTCATGTCTGGTTACCATCAGTTGAGAATAAATGAAGAAGATATTATGAAGATGGATTTTCCAACTCGGTATGGGAATTACGAGTTCACCATTGTACCCTTTGGGATGAACAAATCACCTGCAACCTTCATGAAACTTATGAGTAGTGTGTTTAGGGATTGTCTAGATTATTTTTTCCTAAATTTTATCGATGAGTTTTTGGTTTATTCTGAATCTGTTGAGGAACATGATCGATACTTCAGGATAATATTATAGCCTTTGATGGAAAAGAAGCTTTTTGGAAATTTATCCAAGTTCTCATTTTATCAGGATAGGGTGCATTACCTAGATAATATTATCTCAGCTGAGGGAGTCTTTGTGGACCTTGGGAAGATAAAAGAAATTGTAGAATGACTAGAACCTTAGAATGTGTCAGATGTGTGAATTTTTATGGGCCTTGCCAGCTACTATAGAAATTTTTTGAAAGGTTTTTCTAAAATATGAGCCCCAATAATGTCTCTTCAAAAGAAAGGAAAGAGATTTGAGTGGACTGAGAAGTGTGATCAAGCTTTCTACTTTCTTAAGGAGAAGCTCACTGTAGCTCCAGTATTAATTATTCTAGATCCCAATGGTTATTTTCAATGATCACAAATGCTTTAGGAGATAGAGTAGGAGAAGTGTTAATGTAAGAAGGGCAAGTAGTGGCATATGAATCCAGGAATTTGAAGTTCAACATGAAGTAAACTATGCACCACATGATCTAGAATTAGCAGCTATAGTGCACAGCCTACATATGTGGAGACATTATCTTTTCGAAAAGCCATTTGAGCTCAAAAATGATCACCTAAGATTGAGATACATTTTTACTCAACCTAACCTTAATGCATGTTAGAGGAGGTGGTTAGAATTCCTTAGTGAGTATAACTTTGGAATTGATTATATAAAAGGAAAGGAAAATCAAGTGGTAGATGCTTTTTGTAGAAGTAGACATCTGGTGGCCATGACCTCTATGAGATTCAATCTAATATAGTAGGTGATGCAACACTTGCAAGGTGATGAGCATTATGAGAGGGTGAAAAAGGCTCTAGAAGAGAATCTATCATACCATTCATTTAATGGGTATGAGTTTGAACCAAATGGTATCTTAAGATACCAAAGATGGATTCACATTTTAGATTTTGGAGAGCTTAGGAAGCTATTCCTAGATGAGGTCCACAATGCACCATATTCGGGACACCTCGGAGTTACAAAGATGATCATGCAATTTAAAACCCTATACTTTTGGTTGAGACTGAAGAACAATATAGTAAAATATATTTAGCCAGATTCTTTGAGTGTTAGTGAGTCCAAGCTAAGCACGTGGAACCAATAGGGATCCTTTATCCTCATGATAGACCAGAGTATAAATGGTAAGTGATCAGTATAGACTTTCTGCAAGGGTCACCTTTAAGAAAGAACATACATGATGTGATTCTAGTAGTAGTTGATAAGTTGAATAAGGTGGCACATTTTATCTGAGGGAACCTTGAGGATGGATCCTTGACCTTGGCCAATAAACTTTTCAAAGAGATCTTCCATTTATATTAAGTGTGAGAGACCATTAAATTTGACAGATTGTAACGCCCCGCCACGCAACCCCAAAGGAATTAAGTAAAATGCAACCAATTTTTTTTTTTAAAACATAGGAGAGAATATTAAATAACATAATGTAATCATTATTCAAATTGCATGACTTAATCCTTTGAGGTACACGAGGACATTACTTAAGAATTAACCCCTTAACAACATGAACATCTAACTAACCATTACATTAACCATACATTCATACATCCATGAATATAATTACATTAGTAACAATAATAAAGACATAAGATAGAATAATATCCAAAGTTATAACATCATTGCAAATTCTTCTCATAACCAAGTTTACAATAAAAGTACAATACATCAACATGAGATTACATCACAATAGCACCCTGTGCAATAATATACAAGACTTTCCCAACTAGGCGGGAATGATACATTGATAAAAGAATCACATAAATACATAATTCTGGAACCCACGAGCAAAGAATCCACTGATACTGCAACTTAGCAATGAAAGATGAACCTAAATAAAAGAGAGAATCCCAACGGGGTGCAAAACATGATCCACCCGACCACCCCCATGCTAGGAGCTGCTAAGGAAGTTTCCCACCCAAGACCAACAAGGCAAAGACTCACTACCAACTAAATGAAATCACACAACACATAAAAGCACTCAATTTCAAACAACAACAAAAATCATCAATACAAGGCAAGTGACCAATTCTAGAGGATTTCCAAAAGACAACACAAATATGAATGTTAGAGGGAAGTGTCCTCGCATGGCTTAACATGGATTCTCCAGGCTACCTATTGCAAGGTACTGCCTCCATCTACTAACGTATTATCCAAGCAACCAAGCACTAGGAACCGCCTCCATCTATGGTTATCCAGGCTACCTATCTCACGGAATTTCCCCATAGGGTTGCTCATGCAGAACCGTTACCTTTCGTGGAGACAAGGCAATGATCATGCCAACCACGGCCTTCTCAATCCCCTTTAGTCTATGGTAGCACTAAAAGGCGGATGAGGCAACAATTATCTTTTTAGTGTGTTACTATCCACCCCCTAATTAATTAATTAAATTGTCACTTATTAAATTCACTCTAATGAGGGCTATCTTGGCGTCCCTTTGTGCGCCGACCACCCACTTAGAGCCACTCCCTCTAAACACTCAACCACAAAACAATAACATCAAGGATTGTACCACTTAAGAACTGAATCAAATAATAATCAAAAGTGAGGCATGACCATCTCACCAACTACAAAGAGTCACAACCACAATTTGGTACCATCCAAATGTATAACACCACAATCTAAATTCAACTCAAAATCAAGAGTAACCACATTATCCCACCTCTGGAATCACTTGGGTTCCTAACCAAGATTGATAAACTATAAGGCTCCCTTGCAGAACATGAACCTCCAAACAAAGAAAATTCCATAATACATGAAACGATATAACTCAAAGAATCATTAACCATAATACAAAAGGAACACGTCTTAAACATGGAGCAATTCACATCAAAATGTAATTCAATACACAAAAATTCCATTTAATTCAAAACATCCAATTATCTCTACTTTTCACCGTTATTCTCGTTTCACAATATTCCATAAATAAAACTAATTGTATCCTATCCTCTTTTTATACTATCAAATTAAAATTAACCTACAATAAAATTACAATATACATATATCAAATCTACACATATGTATATATATATATAAATTAGTATTGACTTTAATACGAATATTAAGTTTAACCCCAATAATCACCTATATATATCAACATAGATCTCTATAAATATATACTTGTTTAATTACCCATAACTCAATTTTATTATCCATCGAACGAAACACAAATAAAAACATATAAATTAACACCCACAACAAAAATCATATACATATATCCTAAGTATGACCCCAATAAAGCAGTTATATTTCTAAATTATCATGCATCAGATAACAGCCTATCGCTAAGTACACTAAACGCGGCCCAAACAATGGAAATTACATTCTTTTAACCAAACACCGTGCGTCATCAGTACTTTTCACTACATAGGAGTATGTACCATGTATTGCCTACGAATTCAACCAAAACTAATAGATTCATATTTTGAAACTAATACTATCAGTATATATGCAAATAAAATAAGAACGCAGAAATGAACCAAATGACTATCCTTAATTATTCGAACGCATCCATTAACTTATGAAGAAAGAACTATAGCCATGCCTTTTCCCATTGAACACACACTGTGGCGGATGAAGGGATAGATGCCACTATACACGACACTCCACTCAGGGAAAGCATAGGGAAGTCTACGCTCGCAACCGCCGAAAAAAGGAGCACGGGGAAGTATGGTCACTGCCACCCTCACCCCTCACATGCACACAGAAGTTTGGAATAAGGCAAAAGCACCGGGTGTGAAAATTAATGGCCAAAACAGAGATTAAAAAAAACATTACGATTTCAATATTCTAATTTATAATTTGCAGATTTCTGTACAATCTTGCGATTTGGAGAATTCCATTACAAAATTTTTGTATGCCAATATAACACAGAAATCACATTACATTGAGAGGGAGAAAAATAATTTATCAAATATATAATTAACTGATAAAACAGGGGCATAAGGGCACGATAAGTACACAAATTGGACAACCACTACGGATTTCAACCTGCGAATTGGAGATTTCAATTTGGGGAAACAAAATAAAGTTTAACTGCCATGCAAAATATCATTTTGGGGTACAGAAGCGACAAACCAATATACTAACATAATTGATCAATAATCGAATTCTGAATAAATACTTTAATTTTCATTCAATACAAAAGAACGAATCAACAAATTAAACCCTATATCATTATGTATAAAAATGAATTCCCTAAAATAAACGAAACAATAAAACTCACGGGTTTTGAAACCCAGCGAATTGTACACAGCATTTAACCTTTCTCTATTTTGAATGAAAACTTCCCATATTTAATTCTGGATCAGACATTAAACAAATATTTGCCCTGAACAACTACAATTCAAAATCTGGGTCGAAACTCGAACAATAATTCTTTTGCCAACTACAGATTTACAATAACTTGTATTGAATAAATCTGAACAATATATTTTTCCTAGATTTTATGGAAAATTTGCAAGATTTCTACAGGCAGAAATTTTCAATCATAAATTTCAACTCAGCCAGAGATTCAACTCAACAAACAGTACAGCCAACTAAAAACAAAAGCATAGCAAATAGAACAAAATTTTGAAAGAAACCTAGCGTCCTATGGCTGTAGAAGAAATCCAACCCCGATGCTTTCCTTCTCCTTTCCAATACTGCCCCTTTTCCTGTAGCTTCTTTCTCGAAACCAAATTCTCAGACAAACCTCCAAAAATTCCCTGTCTACCTCTTTCCTCCTTTTAAAAGAATACCAAATCCCATTTCAACCACCCCTCACTCTTCCTCTTCCGTTCCCTTGAAAAGATTTCAAAAATAACAAATTTTATTCTATATGAAACTCCAGCTTTAATTAATTATTAATTATGTGTTTATTTATTTATTTATTTTAAATTACCACCACTCAATTCTAAATTTTTTAATTAAAACAAGCTTTTATAGATAGTTAACTTTTAATTAAAATATAATTAAACCTTAATACTTGCTAACTCATAATTAATAAAAATAACTTTAATTTAATCTTTTAACTCTAAAATAATTAAATTAACTATCATCAAACCATAATTAAATTAGGTAAATCATTTAACTCAAAAGTAAAAATATCAAGACAAAATTAGGTCAACACATGACTCAACAACCTCATATCGAAATGATGGACTTGGATCGGGAATTATTCCTTAACAACTCCTTTTTTAACCACATTGTACCCGTTGAGTTTATTTTGTGCTCACCCTGTCCTGCCGAAGCAAGTGGAATCGAGACTTTTAATCCTGCAATTCCTACAAATAGATAAACGTCAAGTAACATATAATCTCCATTGAAAACACATGGTGAAAGGTAATGGCGGGGTAGCAGGGTGCTCGCAAGCGAGTGGTACTACTTCGTCCTTCGACCATAATATACTGAACATGTCATCGTAAACATAATATGAGGAAATTACATTATCACATATAAATTTAAAGAACCACCATTGCATAATAAATCAAATCATCTATATATAATGTATCATCAATTATCCCACATAATGTAAAGAGCAGTAAGAAAATAACTAAGAACCACACATGATTAGATATAAAACCACCACACAGAGTATCACATAGTATCCACAATATCAAAAGTACCAAAAGTCTCTAATATATCAGCAAACATGGGGGTATTACATCCTCCCCCCTAGGACATGGTTTCCTCCTGGAAGCCAGAGAAAAAATAAGGGTAAGCCTCCCTAATGAGAGATGCATCCTCCCAAGTCGCCAAGGTTTCATCATTCGGATCCCACTGGACCTGCACCTGCTCAATATCTCTACCCCTGAGGGCGAGACTCCAACGCTGAAGCACAACCACGGGCTCTAGAGCTAGTTGCCTGTCCTCGATCTGCAAAGCATTCCAATCCAACACATGAGTAACATCAGGAAAATAAGGTCTCAGAACAGAAACATGAAAAACATCGTGTACCGCGACAGGCAAGGTGGCAAGGCTAGGCAGTAGGAAACAGGTCTGATTCTCTCTAACACCTCAAAGGGCCCAACAAAATGGAGTGCCAACTTAGAACCCTTTCCATAACGGATAGGACTCTTTCGTGGGTGCACTCGGAGAAACACACGATCCCCAAATGCAAACTGTCGATCAATACGATGTGCATCAGCATACTTTTTCTGCCTATCCTATGCTGCAATAAGATGCTCTCTGATATGAGCCACCTGCTGCTCCATATCTCGAAGCATGTCGGGTCCAAGAAGAACCCTGTCCTCTAACCAATCCCAACTCAAAGGGGTACGGCAAGGATGACCATACGCCTGAAAAGGTGCCATGCCAATGGAGCTATGATAACCATTATTGTAGGAAAACTCAACCAAATGCAAATGCTCCTCCCAACGATATTGTTGATCCATAACGTACATGCGGAGCATGTCCTCTAGCACCTGATTAACTCTCTCAGTCTTACCATCAGTCTTAGGACGATAGGCGGAGCTAAAATTCAACTGAGTCCCTAGAGACAGCTGCAAGGAAGTCCATAGTGCCCATGTAAACACTGGATCTCTGTTAGATATAATCCTCTGTGGTATACCATGTAATCAAACTATGTCCTCCATAAAAATCCTCGCTACTACAGACGTAGTATAAGATGATCTGATAGGAGAGAAATGAGCTACTTTAGTTAATCTATCCACCATAACCATGATCGCATCGTGTCGCCTAGAAGACATGGGCAGACCAATGATAAAATCCATAGAAATGATATCCCATTTCCACTCGGGAACAAGATTAGGCTGTAGTAATCCTACCAGATGATGATGTTATGCCTTAACCCTCTGACATTCCAGACATCTAGCTACAAAATCAGTGATATCCCGCTTCATTTCTGACCAAAAATATAATGAACGTAGATCCGCATACATTTTCTTAACTCCAAGATGTGCCGAATAGGGTGCCCTATGGGCTTTAGTCAGAATTAGAGTATGAAGACCCTCTGCAAGAGGTACATACATACGTCCTGAATAACACAAAAAACCATCAGAATCCAAAGAGTACCCAACAAATTTCCCTTCGAGAGACCGGCCTGACTCGATCTCAGACTTCACCTTAGAATACCAACTGTCTGAAGAGAGAGCATTGAGGATTTAACTCCTCAAATCAATCCCAAGAGTCATAGTAGAAATCTCATGCCTACGCCTACTCAAAGCATCAGCTACCACATTCTCCTTACCCTAAATATATTTCACTTCGAAATCATACTCGCACAAAAATTCCATCCATCTCCTCTGTCTAGCATTCAAATTCGGCTGCATAAATATGTATTGTAGACTACGATGATCAGTATGCAACTTGAATTTATGCCCCAAGATAAAATGTCTCCATCTAACTAGAGCATGAACCACTGCGGCCAACTCAAGATCATGTGTAGGATAGTTCAATTCATGATCTTTAAGTTTCCGGGATTCGTATGCAATCACACGCCCTTCCTACATCAAGATGGCTCCTAAGCCTTCCAAGGAGGCATTAGTACACACAACAAACTCTCCTGTAGGATCTGGTACTACTAAGATAGGTGCACTAGTTAGTTTCTCCTTAAGAGTCTGAAAAGCCTGCTGACATTTATCCGACCACAAAAATTTATTCCCTTTCCTTTGGAGAGAAGTTATAGGATGTGCAATCCTAGAAAAGCCCCGGACAAACTACCGATAATAACCTGCAAGCCCCATGAAACTGTGAACTTCTGAGATGTTAGAAGGTACGGGCCAATCCACAATAGCCTGAATCTTTGCAGGGTCCACAAAGATTCCTTCACCTGAGATGACGTGGCCAAGATACTGAACTTCGGTCTTGTAAAAGTCATACTTGGCCAAATTGGCATATAACTGGTTTTCCCTCAAGCACTGCAATACCTGCTTAAGATGTTCCTCATGTTCCTCTATAGACCTAGAATAGATCAAAATATCATCGAGGAACACAAGAAGAAATCTATCCAAAAAGGTCCTAAACACCCCATTCATCAAACTCATGAATACTGAAGGTGCATTCGTCAACCCAAATGGCATCACTGTGAACTCATAATGTTTGTATCGAGTGCGAAATGCAGTTTTATGAATATCCTGCTCTGCAATCCTCAACTGGTGATATGCAGACTTCAGATCAATCTTGGAAAATATCTTTTCCCCTCTTATCTGATCAAAGAGATCATCTATTATGGGAAGAGGATAACGATTCTTCACTGTTACTTTATTCAACTGTCTATAATCAATGCATAGGTGGAGAGAACCATCCTTCTTCTTCACGAAAATCATGGGTGCTCCCCATGGAGAGACACTCAGACAGATAAACCCTTTTGCTATCAACTCCTCCAACTGAAGACAGAGTTCCTAAAGTTCCTGCATGGTCATTCAATATAGAGCCCGAGAGATAGGCTCAGCTCTAGGTACTAGGTCTATCCAAAAATCTATATCCTACTTAGGCGGCATCCCAGGTATCTCGCTAGGAAACACATCAGCAAACCACTTAAGAAGAGGATAATCATCCAATGATTTCTCTTGACTATCCTCAGTCTCGAGATCATTCACTACTACCGCAAAGAGCTAACAAGCCTGACAGAACAACCTTTTTAATTGCATGGCAGAGATCATCTGTAAAGAAATAGGCCTTTGAGTGCCCATGATCTCCACCTCCTTTCCAGAATCATCGGTACACCGTACTGCCTTACGACGACAATCCAATAAAGCATGATGTGAACACAACCAATCAATTCCCAAGACTATATCATATGAGCCGAGGGGTAAGATCCGAAGGTCCACCTAAGTTGAAAAAGCTCCCAAATATAACTTACAACCCTGAACAAACTCTTCTACAAGAACTTTCGATCCTGAGGCTAGTTCAACCTGCCAAGTTATGCCTTGCCTAGATTCCACCAAACCACATCGCTCCACAACGGAAGGAGATATAAACAAATCAGAAGCACCAGAATCAAAAAGTATGGAGACTTTAGTACCCTTCAACACACCTGATGTTTCGATCACAGTACCCTAATGCTCAGCTTTCCGATTATCCACTGTTGCAAAAACCCGATGAGCTCTTCCCGCATCACCTACTGTAGGCTCTGAAACAGCTGGCCTCTAACTAAATTCTGAAGTAGTCTTCTGTGGACACTGTTTGGCAATATGCCCTTGCTGCCCACACGAGAAGCAACCCGTACCTCTCCTAAAGCCTCTAACCCTAGATGGTGCATTTGACTACTAAAAGCTACCTCTAGATGGTGCTGACTGTGCACTTTGTGCGGGCTATACAAAATGATCAGGTTTATCTCGCTGCCAACTACAAAACTTCTTGCCTTGAGACCTGTCCCTCTGCTGAAACTGCAATTTATTCTACTTAGGTTGAGACTACTATTGGTGTGAACCACCCTTAGCTGGCGTCTGAAAGTTCCTAGAAGACCCTGCAAACTGAGACTGCCCACCTCTAGAACCTGTACCTGGTGCCGGAGCATTGCCGATCTAAACTCCAACATGCCCTCCAAGAGCCATAGCCAAGTTTTCCTCTACCAACTAAGCTTTTTCCACTGCCACCTCCATTGTCTTTGGCTCGAAGACTCTCACTCCACCACTGATACGGGCATTCAGACCCTAAACAAAATGCTGAACAAGCAACCCCTCATCGTGATTAATCCCAACATATTGCTTGAGTTCATAGAAATGCTTCTCATACTACTCAACAGACATAGACATCTGCTTTAGATCATGGAACTCATCGGCTCTGCGCTGCCTCCAATGATCAGAGAGAAACCGAGCCCTGAACCTATCCAGGAACAATTCCCATGTAACCACACTGATATCCAGGTGCAACTTCTGTTCTTCCAACCTCCACCAGGTAGAGGCAAAACCCCGCAAATGCATTATTGCACATCGAGCCTTGGTATTGCTACCGAATGGGTGCATTGCGAAGCAATGATCCAAATCTATCAACCAGGTTTTTGCTTCCAAGCCTCCTCCCGAGCCATCGAAGGTAGGAGGGTGAGCTCTCAACAAATCCCTCATATTCCCTGCTATTACTGCATCCTAATCTGCTGGAGCATCCCTGTGCCTTGGAGACCTTTCTCTCTCTCTTTTGATTTGTGACTCTTCCTGAGGCCTAGGTCCCAAACGATCAAGGAGTTCTCCTAGAAGACGTTGCAACTAACCATCCAAACAAGGCTGTCCCGGATTCTGGTCACCAACTGGTGGATTACTTTGAGGATTTAAATTTTCCTCATGTTCAGAACCATGGAAACTCGGTGGGGATGGACTATGATGACTGCCTGCTCGACCACCACCTCAGACTCTTCCACGGCCATGACCTCTAGCTCAAGGCATGATCCTGCACATAGTTATAGTATGTAAGATCAAAGTTAACACAAAGGTTGCCTAACGGACACTGACTACCCAAAGAACCCAATCTTAGCAACCTTGGCTTTGATACCAAGTTGTAATGCCCTGCCATGCAACCCCAAAGGAATTAAGTAAAATGCAACCATTTTTTTTTTAAAACATAGGAGAGAATATTAAATAACATAATGTAATCATTATTCAAATTGCATGACTTAATCCTTTGAGGTACATGAGGACATTACTTAAGAATTAACCCCTTAACAACATGAACATCTAACTAACCATTACATTAACCATACATTCATACATCCATGAATATAATTACATCAGTAACAACAATAAAGACATAAGATAAAATAATATCCAAAGTTATAACATCATTGCAAATTCTTCTCATAAACAAGTTTACAATAAAAGTACAATGCATCAACATGAGATTACATCACAATAGCACCCTATGCAATAATATACAAGACTTTCCCAACTAGGCGGGAATGATACATTGATAAAAGAATCACATAAATACATAATTCTGGAACCCACGAGCAAAGAATCCACTGATACTGCAACTCAACAATGAAAGATGAACCTGCATAAAAGAGAGAATCCCAATGGGGTACAAAACACGATCCACCCGACCACCCCCGTGCTAGGAGCTGCTAAGGAAGGGTTCCTGCCCAAGACCAACAAGGCAAAGACTCACTACCAACTAAATGAAATCACACAACACATAAAAGCACTCAATTTCAAACAACAACAAAAATCATCAATACAAGGCAAGTGACCAATTCTAGAGGATTTCCAAAAGACAACACAAATATGAATGTTAGAGGGAAGTGTCATCGTATGGCTTAACATGGATTCTCCAGGCTACCTATTCCAAGGTACCACCTCCATCTACTGACGGATTATCCAGGCAACCAAGCACTAGGAACCGCCTCCATCTATGGTTATCTAGGCTACCTATCTCAAGGAACTGCCCCATACGGTTGCTCATGTAGAACCGTTACCTTTCGTGGAGACAAGGCAACGATCATTCCAACCACAGCCTTCTCAATCCCCTTTAGTCTGTGGTAGCACTAAAAGGTGGATGAGGCAACAATTATCTTTTTAGTGTGTTACTACCCACCCCATAATTAATTAATTAAATTGTCACTTATTAAATTCACTCTAACGAGGGCTATCTTGGCGCCCCTTTGTGCGCCGACCACCCATTTAGAGCCACTCCCTCTAAAGACTCAACCACAAAATAATAACATCAAGGATTGTACCACTTAAGAACTGAATCAAATAATAATGAAAAGTGAGGCATGACCATCTCACCAACTACAAAGAGTCACAACCACAATCCGGTACCATCCAAATGTACAACACCACAATCTAAATTCAACTCAAAATCAAGAATAACTAAATTATCCCACCTCTGGAATCACTTGGGTTCCTAATTAGGATTGATAAACTATAAGGCTCCCTTGCAGAACATGAACCTCCAAACAAAGAAAATTCCATAATACATGAAACTATATAACTCAAAGAATCATTAACCATAATACAAAAGGAACACGTCTTAAACATGGAGCAATTCACATCAAAATGTAATTCAATACACAAAAATTCCATTTAATTCAAAACATCCAATTATCTCTACTTTTCACCGTTATTCTCATTTCACAATATTCCATAAATAAAACTAATTGTATCCTATCCTCTTTTTATACTATCAAATTAAAATTAACCTACAATAAAATTACCATATACATATATCAAATCTACACATATGTATAAATATATAAATTAGTATTGACTTTAATACGGATATTAAGTTTAACCCCAATAATCACCTATATATATCAACATAGATCTCTATAAATATATACTTGTTTAATTACCCATAACTCAATTTTATTATCCATTAAACGAAACACAAATAAAAACATATAAATTAACACACGCAACAAGAATCATATACATATATCCCGAGTATGACCCCAATAAAGCAGTTATATTTCTAAATTATCGTGCATCAGATAATAGCCTATCACTAAGTACACTAAACATGGCCCAAACAATGGAAATTACATTCTTTTAACCGAACACCATGCGACATTAGTACTTTTCACTACACAAGAGTATGTACCATGTATTGCTTGCGAATTCAACCAAAACTAATATATTCATATTTCGAAACTAATGCTATCAGTATATATGCAAATAAAATAAGAACGCAGAAATGAACCAAATGACTATCCTTAATTATTCGAACGCATCCATTAACTTATGAAGAAAGAACTATAGCCGTGCCTTTTCCCAACGAACACACACTGTGGCGGATGAAGGGATAAACGCTACTATACATGGCACTCCACTTAGGGAAAGCATAGGGAAGTCTACGCTCACAACCACCGGAAAAAGGAGGACGGGGAAGTATGGTTGCCGCCAACCTCACCCCTCACATGCACACAGAAGTTTGGAACAAGGCAAAAGCACCAGGCACGAAAACTAACGACCAAAACAGAGATTAAAACAAACATTACAGTTTCAATATTCTAATTTATAATTTGTGGATTTCTTCACAATCTCCCGATTTGGAGAATTCCATTACGGAATTTTTGTATGCCAATATAACACGAAAATCACATTACATTGAGAGGGAGAAAAATAATTTATCAAATATATAATTAAATGATAAAATAGGGGCATAAGGGCATGATAAGTACACAGATTGGACAACCACTATGGATTTCAACCTGTGAATTGGAGATTTCAATTCAGGGAAACAAATTAAGTTTAACCGCCATGCAAAATATCATTTTGGGGTATGGAAGCGACAGACGAATATACTGACATAATTGATCAATAATCGAATTCTGAATAAATACTTTAATTTTCATTCAATACAAAAGAATGAATCAACAAATTAAACCCTATATCATTATGTATAAAAATGAATTCCCTAAAATAAATGAAACAATAAAACTCACGGGTTTTGAAACCCAGCGAATTGTACACAGCATTTAACCTTTCTCTGTTTTGAATGAAAACTTCCCATATTTAATTCTAGATCAGACATTAAACAAATATTTGTCCTGAACAACTATAATTCAAGATCTGGGTCAAAAATCGAACAATAATTCTTTTTCCAACTACGGATTTACAATAACTTGTATTGAATAAATCTAAACAATATATTTTTCCTAGATTTTATGGAAAATTTGCAAGATTTCTACAGGCAGAAATTTTCAATCAGAAATTTCAACTCAGCCAAAGATTCAACTCAACAAACAATACAGCCAACTAAAAACAAAAGCATAGCAAATAGAACAGAATTTCAAAAGGAACCTGGCGTCCTACAGCTGTAGAAGAAATCCAACCCCGATGCTTTCCTTCTCCTTTCCAATACTGCCCCTTTTCCTGTAGCTTCTTTCTCGAAACCAAATTCTCAGACAAACCTCCAAAAATTCCCTATCTACCTCTTTCCTCCTCCTTTTAAAAGAATACCAAATCCCATTTCAACCACCCCTCACTCTTCCTCTTTTGTTCCCGTGAAAAGATTTCAAAAATAACAAATTTTATTCTATATGAAACTCCAGCTTTAATTAATTATTAATTATGTGTTTATTTATTTTAAATTACCACCACTCAATTCTAATTTTTTTAATTAAAACAAGCTTTTATAGATAATTAACTTTTAATTAAAATATAATTAAACCTTAATACTTGCTAACTCATAATTAATAAAAATAACTTTAATTTAATCTTTTAACTCTAAAATAATTAAATTAACTATCACCAAACCATAATTAAATTAGGTAAATCATTTAACTCAAAAGTAAAAATATCAAGACAAAATCAGGTCAACACATGACTCAACAACCTCATATCGAAATGATGGACTTGGGTCAGGAATTCTTCCTTAACAACTCCTTTTTTAACCACATTGTACACGTTGGGTTTATTTTGTGCTTGCCTTGTCTTGCCGAAGCAGGTGGAATCGAGACTTTTAATCCTGCAATTCCTGCAAACAGATAAACGTCAAGTAACATATAATCTCCACTGAAAACACATGGTGAAAGGTAATGGCGGGGTAGCAGGGTGCTCGCAAGCGAGTGGTACTACTCTGTCCTTCCACCATAATATATTGAACATGTCATTGTAAACATAATATGAGGAAATTACATTATCGCATATAAATTTAAAGAACCACCATTGCATAATAAATCAAATCGTCTATATATAATGTATCATCAATTGTCCCACATAATGTAAAGAGAAGTAAGCAAATAACTAAGAACCACACATGATCAGATATAAAACCACCACACAGAGTATCACATAGTATCCACAATATCAAAAGTACCAAAAGTCTCTAATATATCAGCAAACATGGGGGTAATACACAAAGATACATGGATGACATTGAGGTTCTAGAACACTTTGAATGAAACATTGGGGACTAAGTTGAACTTTAGTTTAGTCTATCATCCTCAAACTGAATATCAAAATAAGAGAGTGAATCAGGTAGTATAAGATCTCCCTTGGATGTACTATATTCATCAGTAGTATAAATGGGAAGAGTATCTACCATTAGTAGAATTTTCTTATAACAACTACCATCATGCACCTTAGGAATGACACCTTTTGAGGCTTCGTATGCGTGAAAGCATTGTACTCCCATTCATTGGGAAAAATTGGAAGAAAGGATCATAGTGGGTCCTGAGATGCTAAAAGAAATGGAAGAGTAGATGAGGCTTATCAAGAGCAAACTGAAGGAGGCAATAGATAGGAAAAAGAGCTATGCCGCCAGAAATAGAACCTTTAGACAATTTGCATTTGGGGACGAGGTATTTCTTACATTCAATCTAGATAAGATCTCTATTACTTTCATGAATTCATCCAAGCTGACTCCAAGATATGTGGGCCGGTTTGATGTGTGAGAAGTAATCAACTTGGTTGCATACAGACTTTCTCTACCCCCTGCTCTAGCTCAACTCCACAATGTGTTTCATGTTTCTTTGCTAAAACCATACCACCCATATGTGTCTCATATACTTTATTGGAATTCTTTATAGGTGGAGGATCCAGGAGTTGTGCTAGCTTGGACCCCAATAGAATTCTAGATAGACGCAATGTCAAGTTGCGAAATAGGGGCATTGTTCAGTATAAGGTCCAATGGGACTAGTATCATGAGGAAAATGCTACATGGGAGGATGCAAAGGAGATAGAATGCTCCTTCCCTTACTTTCTTTCTTAGATATATTTTCATGATTATCATTATATTATTTCCTAATATTTTGGCTTGAAAACAATATGAATTGATAAATATTCATGATTTTTTTTTATTTGATTAGACATTGGAATGATGTGTCTTTCTAGTGGGGAAGGATGTCATATCTCAATTTCATTTCTTGCATTTTAAATGTTGAGGAAATTGGAATATTTGGAAAATATAATTTATCATTTTTTGTTTATGGATTTGATAAAATGCAAAGATGAAATTGAAAATGAATATTATGCAATTATGGGATTTCAGAAATTATTTCATTTGATTATCGATTAAAGGTTACTAATAAGTGGACAAGTGTAAGAATGTGTGTGTAGGAACAAATTGAAGGATGATAACTTGATTGAGGTAGGTACACTTAGTTGAATGACCACAATAGGCAAGAATGGAATCTAGAATCTTACATGCCACAGTAGATCATGACATTTGCATATGTTTGAAAATATGATGAATTTAATTTATATTCAGTGTGAGAATTTTAATTTAATGAAATGAATGAATAAGTGCATTCTTGCCTTAGCTTGTCTAATCCAAATTGATATTATATAAAATTGGAAAAGAAACTCATTTCATCAAATACAATTATTGCATATGAAAAACGATTGCACTGTTTATTCTTTTAGATGAATTTGAATTGTATTTCAAATAAGGAAAAGAAATGGATAAGTGTAAGAGAAAGAATTTGAGTCCATGAAATGTGGAAGCTTTTTCCTTAGCCAAAAAAATGAAATTGGCTTGCCAAAAATGGGAACCCATTTTTTAATAAATGGGATCCCATTTAACTTCAAGATCTCGAGCCTAAATTCTAAATGGGATCCTGTTAATTAAAAATCAAGATCCTTTTTATTAATGGGTCTCGAATTGATGGATGGGAAATGAGATCTCGATCTTTACAAAATGGGATTCTGATTTCTACAAAGCAGGATCTCGTTTTGTAAAAAAAGGGATCCCATTTTCAAGTGGTATTTATTTAAAAAATAAGTGAAACTCAATTATTATACCAGCTTGGGATCCTAATTTAGGACAGTTCACAACAGTGATGACAATGATGACAACGACCTCTAGGTATGCCTCAACCCTAAATCATTGTGCTTTTTTCATGATTTTTTGAAATTTTTAATACAAAAGTAGGTTTTAGCATGATTTTCTTCAATTTATTTAGCTTTTTATGTATTTTATTTACCTATAATAGAAGAAGTGATAATTTATAGAAGTAGAAAAAAATGAAATGAAACCTTCTAGAAACAAAAAAAAAATCCTTAAATTGTATCTTAAGAACAAAATATAGCTTTTGGAACCTAAATTGTTTAATCAGGCAAACCAAAATTGCATTTGAAAACCATAAATTGAAAGAAAACAAAAAAACTCGCATTGAAAACCCTAATTTGAAATGAAACAATAATTTATATTGAAAACCCTAATTTTCTCTTCAAACCATAAATTAAATTAAAATAAAATAAATTGCTAAAACCCTAAATTGAAATAAAACAAAAAAATGCATTTAAAACCCCTAATTTGAAATGAAACAAAAAAATTCTATTGAAAACCCTAATTGGAAATGAAACAAAAAAACTTCCATTGAAAACACTAAATTTTTCTTCAAACCCTAAATTGAATTCAAATTTTTTTTTTACTAAAACCCTAAATTGAAATCAGACAAAAAAAATTGCATTAAAATGAAAACCCTGATTTCAGGCTCAAGAATATTTGATAACGGAAAAAAATGAATTGTAAATTGCTTAAATAGTTTAAATTTCATTTGCATTATATGGAGACAAGTATGTAGGGAAAATTTCAATGTTTGTTTGCAAATTTAGTTACAATTGATAAATTCTCAATGTTTGTTTGCAAATTTAGTTAGCAAATTCCTAAGTCCTTGTACAATCCATTTCCAATTGTCACTTAATTAGATAATATGTGGATTCATTTCTATTTTATGTTTTTATCTCTCTTAGTCATGCCTTGTTTCCATTTCTTGTTTGCATGTGTTGTCTCTTTTTTTTCAACAATCTTAACTCTCATTCTAGTCAATTAGTTTTTAATTAGTCTTTTAGTTTAGTCTAAAATCTCAATTTGCACTAGTTTCCTAGACACGAAAAGAATCTAAATATTTTTATTTTCTTTCTTTTAGGTTCTTTCAATTCTAAACAATCCAAAATAAAATAATATTTCACATTAATTAATTTTATTATACATTTTATATCATAAAATTCATTTAAGTGGGAAATATTCAACTTTATCATAATATATATTAAACTTTATATATATATATATACGTATATATATATATATACGATCAATATTAATGAAAAAAATACATTAAATAAAATAATCTTATATTCAATTAAAAAAAATCAAGTTAAAGTACACATCAAACTCAATCTTAATAATACATAATTATGTGTTTCTATTACAAAAATCTAGTCACTCTATTCATAAAATCAAAAATATTCATAAAATAGTCAATCTATTACCCTAAATCATAAACCAATGTCTTGAGGGGTCCTAATATGACATTTCTTAAGGGGATCAAAGTTCTCAAAATTTGGTGAAGTTTCCTAAGGCAACCAAATTTAACTATATAATAAGATTGTGCAAGATTATAATATGAATGAGATTTCATGAGAGGTTGTTTAGTCAAAATAAGAGCTATATCAACCAACTGTTCCACAAGAAAATTTTTTTCACTAACTTGCAAGTTGATTATTCCAAGGACCACCCAAACTTCACCCTAAGTTCCTTAAACCCTAATTCCATCATTCTTCCTAGGCCCTTAATGAAATTTTGTTGCCTTGGGAAACTTCACCAAATTTTATTCACTTAAGCCATGTCATTTTGTCCTTGGACCTTACTACATAGATCCCCTTAAGCCATCCTATGACCCTAAACCATAAAATGATGTCTTAAGGGATCCTAATATGAAATTTCTTAAGGGGATCAAATAAGTTCTAAAAATTTGGTGAAGTTGTCCAAGGAAACCAAATTTAACAATAATAAGATCGTGCAAGATTATAATATGAATGAGATTTCATGAGAGGTTGGTTAGTCAAAACAAGATCTATCTCAACCAAATTTTCCATAAGAAAATGTTGTTCACTAACTTTCAAGACCATTATTCCAAGGGCCACCCAAAATTCACCCTAAGTTCCCTAAACCCTAAACCCTTAACTCTAAAATCTAAACCATAAACCCTAAAGCATTCATTTTGTTCTAGGACCTTAAAATAAAATTTGGTTTCCTTGGGAAATTCCACCAAATTTTATTCCCTTAAGTAATGTCATTTTGTCCTATGACCTTACTACATAGATCCCATTAAGCCATCCTATTACGCTAAACCTTAAACTCTAAACTCTAAACCATCATTTTGACCTCAGACATTAATGAAATTTGGTTGCCTCGGGAAACTTCAACAAATTTTATTCACTTAAGCCATGTAATTTTGTTCTAGGACCTTAATACATAGATCCTCTTCAGCCATCCTATTACACTAAACACTAAATCCTAAACTCTGAACCATAAACCCTAAAACATTGATAAATTTTCAGGTATGTGTAGGATCATGGTGCGCCAAAAAGTGGCAATATTTGTAGGGTATGTGGCTGATGACTTTTTTTCACCAAAAATTAATGAAACGAAAAGGGTTTTTAGAGGAGATTCTCAGCTTTCCAAAAATATAAATTATGATTTAATTTGAATTTAATAAATAATTATTATTCATTTTATATTAGAATTTACGACTAAAGTCCTGATCGATAGGCTGATTGAAAACATCTATAACTTTCAAAGTATCATATTTTTTGAATCCAAAACATGCATCACATTCTATGCTTCACATACTATAGGATTAAAAAGAAAAATTAAATTTCATGAAGTTTTGACCAAGTTAAGGTGGTCGATAGACGAGTTTTTATATTTTCTAAAAGTTGTAATAAAAATTCATAATTAATTATTTACTTGGAAAAAATTACAAAAAATATGCATCACATCCGGACATGAGTCCTCTACTTATATATAAAATATTACAAAAAAATATTATCATTTTATTATGGTTAGGGTGGTCAGACAGACACCTACTTCTTATTTTTTCCCTAAAATTTAAGTACTACTGTATTGAAATTTCAAATTTTCACCAAATAGATTTCATTTATTTTTAAATAAACCTAGTATTTTAGAAACTAAATTCAATTTTCTACAAATTCTATTGTTACATATTTTTGAAATAATATAGATAACTTATTCAAATATTTACGTCAAGTTGCCTAACACTGATTTTTCTGAATTTTTTGCCACTTAAGGGTCTGTTTTTTGCACGATGATCCTGCACATACCTTTTCCTATATTAGTAGTTAATTTTTTTTTCATTCAAGTAACATGCCTTAGACATAAATGAGGATTACACATTTTATCATTTGTATGAACAATTAGGCCATTTATACTCAATGGTTTAAGGATATATCCTAAACATGTATCTTACATTTTGAAATTACAAATCTAATGCAAGTTCACTTATATCTTAGAGATCACATGGATCAATTCAATAATATCTGTAATCCACCTCCATGCCCTCCATCTCTGCCACCTTCACTTCCACCTCCACCCACTCCACCTGATAAGCCCCCATCTACACCACCTGAAACCAATGGTGCTCGCTTGCAAGCACAAATCAATGCCAAAGTTAGAACCATTCAAGATCAAATCAACATTATTCAAAATGAAGAATGTATTGCACCACCCTTGAGGATGTTTTCATCTATGATGCAAAATGTTGTTGATGTTGTTAGGGCTATGGATGGGATCTTATATGAACATCTTAGATGGATAGAGGAGAGGATAATTTTTATTTCTGAAAAGGAAAACACAAAGAAATGAAGAGATGTAGTAGAGAGCCACAACACTTTATAAATTAAGACAATGATCTTATAGTTATGAATTTATGAATTTGGTTCGATGGATATTTTATGTGATGAATTTATGAATTTGGTCAGGTGGATATTTTAGTGACAAATTTATCATTTTGGTTGGATGGATATTTTTAGTGACATGAATTTATGAATTTGGTTGGATTTATGAACGTATAATGTTGAATTTATAATAGTATAGATTTAATGACTATCTACTAGATCATGATTTCTCTTGTTCAAAAATGTAATATATATATGTGTGTGTGTGTGTGTGTGTGTGCGCATTAGACATAAATGAGCTTTTTGTGAATGTTTCAAGTTTATTTTTTAGTATGTACATGTATTAAAATTACATAGTTCTAGATCTGAAATTTTGAAATTTGTTTGTACACAGAGTTTCTAGTTGAATGATGTATGCATGCATTATGCATCATAGTTTTTATTTTAAATGTATGTACATGTTAAATTTTGAATTTTTTATGCACATGCTCAAGTTCAATCAATGTATGTATGTGTATGTGTATGTATGCACATCCTATTTAAAAAAAATTGCATGTAGGTTTCAAATTTAACTATTTCTTGTAATTTTGTAATTTTGTATGTTAAATTTTGTATAATTTAATGCAAGTGAACACTTATATAGATATCATGGATCAATTTAACATTAATGATATCATCAATCCAACACATCAACAACATTAGATGATACCCTAGTATTATCATGCGAATATTTTTCAATCAAAGATTTAATTTAAACATTCAATTTCATATCAGACCTCGAGAGTCGACCATTGAAACTCCAACATTGGTTGATAGGATCATTTTTCAATAAAATATTTAATTTCAACATTCAATTTCATCTAGCATTAAATGATACCCTAGTATTATCATTCCAATAGTTTTCAATCAAATATTTAATTTCAACATTCAATTTCATATCAGACCTCTGGATTCGACCACTGAAACTCCAACATTGGTTGATCAGATCATTTTCTATACTGTCTCTTTTCTTTTCCCCTCTTAGCAATGTTTTAGGATGTATTTTTAAAACTTCATTAATATTCTTTACCATTCTTTTATTAAAAGTTGCTTTATTAACTATAACATTTTTTATAGCTCTTCTTATTGCATTCTTATTTTTAGATCTACTATTTTTTCCAATACACTGAATGGCACTAGCAATAGTAGATATAGCATGTTTTATTGATTGATCTTTTCTTCTTTGTTTAACAAAAATGCCTAACTTTTTCATTACTTTTCTGATTTTTTGCATTCTCGTTAATTGCATCATTAGTTGACATTGAACTGAAAGTTTTTTACGATAAAAAAATTGATTGTATAATCTATTAGCATGTGGTCTTATTTGTCTCCAAGAAATATTACCACAAAGATTATCCAAAATATCACTTTCATTTTTTTTTTTAAATGTTTATTATCAACATCACCTCCACCAAATTCATTTTCATTTTCAACTTCAAAACTATTTTCATTTTCATCTTCATTTTCATTTTCATTTTCATTCTCATATTCATTTTCATTTTCATTTTCATCTTCCTCTTAATTTTCATTTTCATCTCATCTTTATTTTCATTTTCAATTAAAGGATTTTCATTTTCATTTTCAATAACAAAATGGTTTTCATTTTCATTTTCATTAAAAGGATTTTCATTTTCATTTTCAACAAAAAAACGGTTTTCATTTTCATTTTCAACAACAATTTGACTCAAATCTTGAACTCTATGAATATTATCAATGTCAACATTGTGATGTCCAACACTTTTTAAATCTCTAATAAACACCATTTCCATGAGGCTCAAAGTTGGATTTGAAGACGTACCTAGACTTGTGCCTATTGAAAAATTCTCCATAGAATTGGAAGGGATATTTGAAGCCATACCAGGAGTAGTTTGCATATTCATATTAGTTTCCACATTCACCTCTTGCAAGTTTGCATCATCTACATCCATGGTCTGCTCAATGTTTCTATCTTCAATAGTTATGGAAGTGGATGGTTCACCATCATTCATGATCAAATTCCCATTCTTCTTTCTCTTTGTCTTTGTTTCTCCTTCTCTCTCTTTGCTTGAATTTCTTTAGGGGTCAATACCTTCCAATCTTTCCTCTTATTCTGACATTGTGATCCTATGATTGAAAAAAAATTGAAGTATACACAAATGGATTTCAAAAACTTGAGAGTCTTCCTTGTTTGTTCCTCCTTCAAACAAGTAGCATTTTTTCACAAAATTCCTCTTCCTCCTTCAAAAAATTAGCAATTGAAAAAATTTCATCTTCCTCTTTCAAACAAGTAGCAATTGAACAAAAATCCTCTTCCTCCTTCAAACAAGTAGTAATTAAAAAAATCCTCTTCCTCCTCCAAACAAGTTGCAATTACACAAAATTTATCTTCCTCGTTTAAAGAAGTAGCTCAATTTAACAAAATTTCTCATTCTCCTTTGAAAACAAATAGGAATTCAACATAATCTCTCTTCCTCCAAACAAATATCAAATAAATAAAATTCCTCTTCCTCCTTTGAAAAAAAAAATCAAATGCACAAAATTTCTCCTCCCCCTTCAAACAAGTAGCTCAATTGAACAAAATTTGTTATCCTCCTTTCAAAACAAATAGGAATTCAACAAAATTTCTCTTCCTCCTTCAAACAAATAGAAAATAAATAAAATTCATCTTCCTGATTTGAAAACAAATAGAAATTCAACAAAATTTATCTTCCTCCTTCAAACAAGTAGCAATTAAGTAAAATTCCTCTTTCTCCTTTGAAAACAAGTAGCAATTCAACAAAATTCCTTTGTAACAACATCCCAATGATGCCTCCTTTCAAAATTGAAAAAAATCCCAACTTGAAGAGTTTCAACAAGACAAAAGGTGATAGAAAATAGGGAATATGTCATAGTCAGTTGTACAAAATAATTCTCAGACCCGATATACCACTTTTTTACAGTAAAAATAAAAATAACAATAAAAATAACTTGGGTCCCCATTGAAGAAATAGGATCCTGATTTATAGAAATCAGAAGTTATCGTTTAGTAATCGAGATCTCAAGTTAAACAGGATCCCATTCCATTTTCAATGGATCCGCAAGTGAATGGGATCTCGTTCCATTTTCAACTGGTAAATGGGAAACAAGATCACATTTACTAAACGAGATCCCATTTATAAAGAAAATGGGATCATGTTTAGTAAACGGGATCCCATTTTTTCAAATTTGAAATGTAGGCTGGGTTTTTACTTTGTTGAAATGTTCGGGAAAAGGTTTGGGGATCTAAACCTATGCCCTAGACTTGGTTTGACCTACAAGTTGAAGGTCCTAGCAATGTCATGAAAAAATAGTTACTTTGGGCATATATCTGAAGGTTTTTTTTCTAGAGTTTTTCAATGAAATTAAAACCCATTATAGATTAGATAGAGTAGATTCCAAATATGTAATTTTTTTTACAATTGGATTATTTAAAACAAAATTCCTTTAATTTTGGATTAAATAGGTCTATAAACTTGAATTATTAGGGTCTTTTAGTATTTCAATAACTTTTTATTAATCTAACATTTTCACAAATGGATTGCATGAAAGTGCACATCAGAAAATTCCTTTCAATAGAAAAATAAATTAAAAAAATATAAGTTTAGGTCATGTTATGTGTGACGCACATAATGATTTTTTAAAACACCAAATATGGCCAAAAAAATTAACAAAAAAAATATTCAATAAAAAATTACACAAAAATATGGAAAGCATGCTTTAGTGAATTACAAATATTTTCCCAAAAGGATTTAGAAATATATTATTTTTTAGGTAAAAATATGGATGATGTACACGTGCATAATATGGTAAAAAAAATGACTTTTAAATAGTGGTTTTTGGAAACTCCTAGATTGAAAATAAATTTGTATCTAGGTATTGAAATAAATTTCATACTTGGAAACTAGTCTCCAATTACTACATTTTATGATTAGTGACTTTTTTCAAGATTCCATCTCTAAGTGCTTCAAATTTTAAGGTCAAATGTGTCGAATTCTAAAAATGGGGGAAAACACTTCCACTAAATGGCTAAAGAGCAGAATCAACTTCTTGCCAACACCCATAAGATAGATATGTAGGTTCAAAATAAAATATACGTTTTGAATATATTCGCATAAGTATATATTCTTATGGAGGTGAATTGTACATATAAATGTATATATGTATATATAAATAAATACATACAAAAAGGGCTGACTCCTTCCATGAAAAAAGCTTCAATAAACCTTCAAAAAGAGGAGTGGATGGTCAGGTAAGGTTATGGAGACAGAGAAATTCAAGACCACTATCTCCTAAAATTAGCAAGAAGAGATTTGAATGAAAAAGGGGGGAATTAAGCAGAGAAAAAAGGAGAGAACAAGTAGGAAAAATAAAGGATTGATTTAGGAGGTAGAAAGAAAAGGAATTGAAATGTTGTTGCCAAATTTCATCAATAGTTTTGCAAAGAAATGAGGTAATGCAAAAACCCTTATTGATGTTGCTTGATATCAAAAGAACTTTTCTTCATTTTGCATCTATGTTATGTATTTGTGCGAGCTATCTTTCATATGTTTACCATTTTTGGTTGATTATATATAACCATGATAGCTCAGCTGGGGCCAAATCCTTCACAACAAGCTTAGATTATGATATGTCTTGCATGTCTAGGTATCAGCTAGACCGCTTTGACAGGTTATACCCATATGCTCATCTTTCAGAGGGTCGAGGCCATTCCGCCAACTTGTGTTAGTGTAATGTCTTTCATACCCTTAGTGAAGTAATGTATTTTCTTCCACGACACTATTTGGTGATTGGATTGTATTGTATGAATACTTCCCTATGGGCACCTTGTTCTTATGGCCAAGAAACTCATATCACTAACAGTTTCCAATGGAGAATGACATGCATCATTTGCTTATGTCGCCCCACCATTTTGGTGGTAAACTATGGTAATGACCACATATTGCCAAGCTAAGGAAGTTACTATCATTTTTTGCAAGCATTCACCATGCTCTGTGAAGGATAAACTATGAAGAACGAAGTATCATTTTGTGGAAACCTTGGTCGAATGATGCTATCATTCAATGAAACTTCTCAAAGGAACGAGCCACCATTCATGTATGTTTAAATGTTCATAAAATTATGTGAAACAACATTCAGCCTCCTATGGCCATGAGATATAGAATCCCTTTGGCTTATCATGCAAACGATAGTGCAATTGTGTGTGTGTGTGTGTGTATGCATAATTTCTTGTGTTATCATTGTCAATTTAATCCAATGCTATATCTAGGATTGAAGAATGATCCTCTCTATTAAATTTATATAAGAAATGTGATGGGTGCTTCCATACTATCAAAGACCCCACTAAGGATTAAATGTTATGAAATGTAATGGAGATCCTATAGTGAAATTGATGGCATGTTATCATTTTTAGGATAACATGCCTATCAACTAGTTTTTCTTTGAAGTAGAAACTTGTTTGATAAAATAAAAAAATTATATTAAGTTGATTATTGATGTTATTTTAAGAACTGTTATAATGGCAATGTCAAATCAAATGACAGATAGGCATGATTAACCTAAAATAGAAAACCTATAAATAGAATTGAAAAATGATTAAACCTATTATTCTATTCAGAATAAACTAACATTTATTTTGTATTGATTACTAGGAATATTATAAGTAAACCTTGTTGGCTAAATCTCAATGGTTAAATGTCGTTGAATTACTAAATAGAAGTTTTGAACAAGTTGATGTTTAAAATTTTTTTAATATGGATTTTCTATATGTAAGGATGGTTTTTTTTTTCTATTAAGAATGTATACACACTTTCCAACTATGTTCACTTAGGTACATATATGTGCACATACATAAATGCTTCATTTATGAGCATGCACATACATGTGGTATACCTTTTGATTCATCTTGATTAATATTTGAGTAATATTATTAAAATTTGATTGCAAGAAAGGAAATGTAGAGATAGAATGGTTTTGATGGATGGATGAATGGTTGTACTTAATTAAAATGACTTATTTGTGGTCAATTAATGAAATGGAATGATACATGAATTCAATGGTAGACTATAGCACACTATAATATTTTTCTCATAGATGGTCTAAAAGGGATGGATGCCCCTTTGATATGATAGGCTTTTCTTCTAGGAATCGGTGCCAAAGAGTGTAGATTTTCTTTTCAAAATCTTACTAGAGTTTCATTTTATGCAGCATGAGCTTGGACAAGAGTTGTAGTATATATATATATACTGAATAGACTATTTTATTTATCCTCTCTCTATTGTATTTGTGTACCTAATATAGAATTTACATATTCTAACAATAGATAGAAATGCATGTAGTTAGGCACACACAAATTCCACCTTACAAACAATATCCCATGCTAAGCGTTTCATGCAAGTTTGAGCATTCTTTGATTGAGTGAAGAATTTCGAGGAATATTTGCTTCATGGTTGGATTGAAAAGCACCACAATCATGTTCTTGTCCACCAATGGAGGCAAGCTGTCATAAGGAATCCTATCAGAATTCTATTATGTAAATATATCATTGATGAAAAAGAATAAATTTGAACCAAATTTCTAGAATAACTATGTGCACATAGTTATTCTAGAAATCTGGTTCACATCTATCATGGACTTTGGAAACAAAATGTTATTAAAAGAATAAATTGATGTAATAGAAAGAAAACTATGTAATTGAGAATTGATGTTGAGCCATTGAATGCCAATTCAAACTTGTATGTAACTCTTGACATTTGGCAATGAATATTCTTTTATTTTAGATTTATTGGTGATTCATGAACATAAAAGTGCTAAATGGAATTAGCTATGGAATTTGTGTCATAAATATTAATATTCATAATGCCAATTTTTGGTTTAAAGGTAGAAATCTAGTTGAGCATGTTACATCTAGATACAAAGGTTTTTAATGAGAACCGTGAACACTTGAGGTATGCATCATAAATGAACCACTTAAATCTCTATCCCTTCTTTTGAAACTCATTACATTCACATGAGGATTTAGGCATGTCATAGCATTCATTCCCCAGATTCACACTACTTGGTTTTTCTTTCGTATGCTTTATATAGCCCACAGGTAAATGTGTTTTTAGGGTTTCCTAGAGTTCTCCATTGTGGGATGTCTCAAGGAAATTCCATATATAATAAAAGAAAAGGAATGCTATTTCTCTTCACCCAAGATTGCATGAAGCACAAGGAAAGAGGATATGTAGCAAGCCTTTGGGTGACTCAAAATTTTTGTAAACTTAGAGTGTTTCTCTTCACCCAAGATCGCACAAAGTGTGAGTGGAGAGGATATGCACTAAAATTCTACACAATCATGACAATCAAAGAAGACAATGATTCATTTTAGTGCACCAGCATTAAAAGTTATGTTCATTTTAATAGCACTAAAACTGAGTGTGAGTTTGTGTTGCTCAATTTTAAACCAAATTGAAGTGTGAGGATGTTTGGGTTCAATTTTAAGCTAAATTTGGAAAACTCATAGAATTGTAAGTTTTAAAGGCCAAATTGGAAGTTATTTACTCTAAAGCATGAAGTAAACAAAGCTTAGGTTATCCTTCCATGATTTTTTAAAAACATTTTTAGAAGAAACTATTAAATGATGTTATGATAAATGTTAATGAACACTTTGGTCCTTCACTTCAAGATTTTATGCTCTGCTTAAAATATGAAAAATAGTTAGCCTTACACAAATGAACCAGAAGTCAATAAGTGATCAAAGAGTAGATAAAATTGAAAATTTAAATTAAGCATGTAGATTTCACTCTTTGTTTATCCTGACAATTGTATTTTTATATGACAGCATCATTCTGGTTCAAGACAATTGTCACTTTTTGACAAATGATTCATTCTTGTTTGGAAAACTATGTCGAAGTCTTAAAAATGTGTCACTCTCATTGAAGAAAAAGGAATCAATCTACAAGTGTTTCTCTCTAGTTCACTTGAAACATAATAAAAAAATAGAAACATCAATCACACTAGACCAACAACCAGGTCATCCTAGCTAAATGACAAACATGTAACAATGCAAAAAATAGCATTCCAATGCACACAATAGCATCACAATTCCATAAGTGTGTCACTCTGGATAAATGATGAGTGTATCAAAATGCAAACAATAGCTCACAAAAATGTAAACAAATGTTTCACAATTCCATAATTGTGTCGCCTTGCCTTAGAACAATTACGTTCACGGGACCTAAAATCTGTAAAACATAGAAAAATCAAGGAAAATTTGTTAAATATAATTATTAAGCCCCTCCCTCTAGTTCTAAAATGTGAGAATGATCATAACCTAATATAAACATGATTAAACTATAAGAATTACCCAATATCTAACTAGTTAAGCCAAGCTCCCAATGAAATTCTTGAAAACATTAAACTAAGAAGCCATTAAAACTAAAATGCATGAAGGAAACCTAATTTAGTGCCTCAAACCTCATCCCATTGGGGGATTGGTGTTGCATTGAAGTGGAATGTTAGGCCTATCCCAATACCTTGGTTGAAACAAGCTTGAAGATGGATTCCATTGATGAAAATGGATGCAAAGCTTAACTAAAAATGGAAGCTAAATTGATGAAATTTCTCAGGAAGAATGCTCTAAAATTCACTATACTATAGATGCTATAAATGAATGGGGATAATTTTTTCATAGAAATGAGGATTATTTATAGGAAAAATAGCTAAATCAATGGTCAAGATTGAATTGATCAATCAATGGATGAAAATCAATAAGAGGAGTTGGCATGGATCAATAATTCAATTCATGAATGAGATTGAAAGTTGGAAAGGATTGAGGAAATTAATCAGTGGCTCAAATTGATTTGAAGAAACACAAATCCTAAAAATTAGGAGTTGTTGCAAGATATTTCAATTTTAGAACAAAATTGAGATGGAGGAATATTCCATGGGAATATTCCTTTTTAAGTGGGAAAAATGAGAGAAATTAGTTAATTAGATAATTAAAACAATATTTAATTGTGCATGATGGATGAATTTGAAGATTTAATTAAACAATTAACTCATTTAATCAAAAGGGAAATTAATGACATTCAACTAAATAATTAAGATTATTTAACCAAATGAGAAGACTCTTGAAATTTAATTAAATAATTCACGTTATCTAATTAAATAGGATGAAAATTACTTTGAATAGATAAAAATGATGAATTTAATTAAATAATTAAGATTATTTAATGAAATTATCAAAATGGGTGATTTAGGATGGAAATGGTGTTGGTAATAAAATTTAGATGTGCAATATTGATCAAAGATGATTTCAAGCATGTCTACAATAGTAAAGATATTCGAAAGAAACTATAATTTTGTAGTATATATGGTTTACCATTGGTGCTTTCATATAGAGCAATGCAAGAAATGAGAATAACCAATATTTTAAAGGGAAAATGGAAGTAATAGTTATCTTAAGAGTATAGATCAAAAATCTATTAGGGTTCTACATAAGTAGCAAGAGACAAGAAAAAAAAACTCATTATACATAATATTTATGGGAAATAATGAAAGAAATAATACAAAATGATTCTTGTGTATTAAATGGCTAGAGAATATATTCATAAAATATTTGAAAATATTGTGAAAATTTTGAATAAAGCTACAACAAATATATTTCAAGTATATTTCAAGAAATAGGAATCATTATTTGTAATTATAAAAAGTACTTAAACATTTGATATGATTCTAGTCTAGACTCTACTACATTTATATTAGTATCAAGATAAGAATATGCTGGAATTAAAGTTTTGAAAATTCTTGAGTAAATTCGAAGATGGAGTTTTAAATTAAGGGAATTATCCTCAAGGAACAAGCTAATTTACTCCTAGAACATACTAAAGGAATGGATGTTAAACTAAGAAGAAATTGTAAATTAATCCATTATTAACTCTATATTTTCATTTCACAATGAGGTAGCATGCTTAAGTAAACATGTTGCATATATTATAATAATTAAAATATAAGAATATGTCAAATTATAATCAATATAATTATGTTATTTCTCTTCAAATATTCTATCTATTTTGCTTTAATACACACTCATCATTGACAAGAAGACACGTGAACATAAAATTATCCCATGTATAATAGATAATCCTTCTTTAAAACAACTACGACATAAAAGGTGTAGAGGTTGAAACTACAATCTATCCATAAAATCAGGATGGTGGAGAACCTTTTATGTTGCGCACGGGGTTTGGGGAGGCCAACGCTGCCTAGTGATGTTGCTTACCCTCATATTTCTCCATGTACCAGTTTTTTGTGGAATGGCCAGTGGTTTTCTCTCTACTGTTCATGCTTCTTTGGGTTTTTCTTTTCATGTGTGCCTTGTGCTCTATGTTTTTGTTGTTTCTGTGTGCTTTGTGAGTGGTGGGTTGTGTAGTTTACATGGCCCCTATAGGGGGTCTAGGGGACCCCCAAGCTTTCTCCTTCAAAGAGCCTATCCTTGGTGGGTAAGCCTCATCCTCTAATCATGTTGAGGCTATAAATTTCCTCTTGCATGCAGTAGAGGAGTAAAAGATTAATCAATCTTAGGTAGTTTGTCCAAAATCCAATGGGTGTTTGGGGAGATGTAAGGATCGTCTAGTGGTGGTGATCAACCTGGATTTAGTTGCCAAATATTTTTTGTATTTATCTGAGAATGCACTCATTTGCAAGTTCATGGGGGTCAGGATCACTTTGCCTTTTTTGGAAAAATTGGGTTTGCATGAATTGGAACCCTGAAGGTGACTTGGAAGTTATTTTGGGAGCCAATGGATATTTCTTTGTGGTTTTTTTGTAGATTTCTAATCGAAATGTAGTTTTCGAAGGTGGTCCATATTTTCACAACTAGGCGAGCCTTTTTATCAAACCCTGCATCTAGGTTTTGATCCTTCTATAGAGATGTTGTCAAGGACTCTAGTCTAGATTCTCCTCCCCTGTCTTTTGATGGAGTTTTGGTGAGAGGACATTTTTCATTCTATTGTAGTTGTTTAAGGGAAGCCTTTGGGTCCTTCTTGTTAGACTCTTGAATGAAGCATAACTTCTTTTTCTCAAGTGTGCATGGAAATCAATTTAAATAACCTATTACTAGAGTCTATTGAAGTTATGTTGCGAGGTACGTGTTGGATTCAATAGGTGGATTATGATGCCCTTCCTTTTCACTATCATACTTTTCATGAATATGGGCATTTGCAAAGGAATTGCCCCAAGTTGTGTGTTAAATCTCAACAATCTCTTCTGGGAGAGAAAGAAAATCCTTCTAAAGCAAAGGGAAATGCTCTAGTTCAAAATGTGGATCCTGATTCAAATGATTTTTTTCTAATGAAAACTTGATCAAAAGCAAAAATTTCAAACCATCAAAACAAATCTATACTTAGAGAGGCCTTTGGTAATAGATTTTATGTTTTGGAAAATTTTGAACAGTTGGATTCTATGGAGTATGACCATAGCATTGGGACTTAGTCTATTCATGGCTTGGATACTATTGGGTATTGCCTTCTTTTCCTTACTCCAAAAACTGTCATGCATGAAGGCCCAAAGGATGCACTTGTTGATTCTTCAGCCTCATTTGAGCAGAGGGATTCTAGGCTAGAGATTGTAGAGAATTAGGTGGAGGAACCAACTCTTAACCCCTTGGAGGAAGCCCATCAGGAGCATATAGGCCCTGATGGACTTAATGAGTAGGACATGGATTCATGGGCCAAAGATTATGGGAAGAAGAAGAGTGGTCATCTCTTAGGCATCCACCAAAAGAGCTTAAAGAAAGTGACAGGTGAAAAGATGGATAAAGTTTGGAGGAAAAAGGATTTGGAGAAAATGAAGATTATGGGAGAATATTTGGTTGAATCTAGTGTGGTTAAGACATTGGATTCCCATTTTTCTCTCTCTCATAGGGTATGTGCAGGATCATCATGTAAAAAATAGGCCCTTAAGTGGCAAAAAAATTAGAAAAAATAGTGTTAGGCAACTTGACGTAAAAATTTGAATAAGTTATCTATATTATTTCAAAAATATGTAAGAATACAATCTGTATAAAATTGAATTTGATTTCTAAACTACTAGGTTTATTTAAAAATAAATAAAATCTATTTGGTGAAAATTTGAAATTTCACTGCAATGGTACTTCAATTTCAGGGATAAAATAAGAAGTAGGTGTCTGTCTGCCCACCCTAACCATAATAAAATGATAATATTTTTTTATAAGATTTTATATATAAGTAGACGACTCATGTTTGGATGTGATACATATTTTTTGTAATTTTTTTTCAAGTAAATAATTTATTATGAATTTTTTATTATAACTTTTTAAAAATATAAAAACTCTTATGTCTGACCACCTTAACTTGGTCAAAACTTCATGAAATTTATTTTTTTCTTTTTTTAATCTTATAGTACATGAAGCATAGAATGTGACACATATTTCATATTCAAAAAATGTGATACCATTTGAAAGTTATAGATGTTTTTAAATCATCCTATCGATAAGGACTTTAGTCATAATTCTAAGAGAAAATGAATAATAATTATTTATTAAATTCAAATTAAAGCATAATTTATATTGGTGGAAATATGAGAATCTCCTCTAAAAACCCTTTTTGTTTCATCAATTTTGGGTAAAAAAAATGTCGTCAACCACATACGATACAAATACCCATAATATTGCCACTTTTTGGCCCATCATGATCCTACACATACCCCATAAATGATTGTGATATCCTGGAATGTGAGGGGTTTGGGTAGCATCCCTAGAAAAAAAGATACTTGGGATTTAGTTTGTGATCATAAATATGATATTCTTTTAATTCAAGAGACCAAGCTCTCTGTTGATGATATGATGAAGACTATTTCAAAAATCTGGAAGAGGGGACAGTGTCAATGTGTAGGATCTCAAGGCTTTATAGGTGGTATGGCATGTTGTTGGGACCCCTACAAGATTTTGACTCTTTGGTGGATGGATGGAAGGAACTCCCTTTCTTTGTTAGCTTCCTACTTTGATTTTGGAGTAGTGGTTCTTCTCACTATTGTGTATGTGTCCAATGATTTTCCTAGTAAGCTTCTACTTTGGTCTCACATTAGATTTATTCATTATCTTGTACCTTCGTGCCCTTGGATTTTGGCAAGTGACTTTAATTCTATCTACACCTTGGAGGAAAAATTAAGGGGAGTGAGTCATTTGGGGCCTTCTTCTTCCTTTCTTCAAGATAATATTAAGTTTCTAAATTTAGTTGATTTTTTGCCCATTAATGGGACTTTTACTTGGCACAATCGAAGATGTGGGGAGGGTTCTATCTTTGAATGGTTGGATAGGTTTCTTTTCTCTACTGAATGTATTGGGAATAGTTTGAATTCATCCTTTAAGATCCTAGGGTGGAAGGGGTCAAATCATTTGCTAATTAAGTTTTCTTCTTCTCAGTTTTCTTTTGTCAAGCAACCGCCCTTCAAATTTCAGCTAATGTAGCTTAGGGATAATAGTTTATATAATCCTGTGGAGTAGTGGTGGGTAGAAGGGAGGCATTCCTTTGGAACAACTATGTTATCGTTCTTCAAGAGGCTTGAATTTTTCAAATTAAAATTAAAGAAATGAAACATGATAGTTTTTGGCAATCTCCTTCAAAGGCGGAAACAAGTTCCAAATTAGCTTGATAGAATCACTTTCAAAATCAAGAAAGAGGGTACGATTATGGATTTTCTTCAAGAAGAAACCAAATTCTCTAGAGAAATTGCTAAATAGGAGCTTCAGGAGGATATTTTTTGGAAACAAAAATCTTGAGTGGATTGGCTCCAAGAAGGTGAAAAGAATGCTGCCTTCTTTCATAATTTGGTAAAGGGTAATAGAGATGGGAATATTATTTCTTCTCTCATGTCGGCCTAGGGGCAATAGTTGAATTCACTTCAGGCTATTTTTAGAGGAGGTGGTTCATTTCTTCCAATCTCTTTTCACTGAAGATGCTCCTTTGGATTTGGTTGAGGAGAATTTGGTTCTGGCTTGCATCCCCACTTTAGTTTCCATGGAGATGAATAACTTTCTTTTTGTCTCCATCTCTTTGGAGGAACTTGAGGCTATTGTATTCCAAATGAAGAAAGGCAAGGCCCCTGTACTTGATGGTTTTCCCATTAAATTCTTCCAAGAATTTTGGGATATGATCAAAGTGAATTTTTGGGAGGTGGTTTGAGAGTTGTATACTAACAAGCTAATTCGAAGGGCTGTAAATTCAACCTTTCTCACTCTAATCCCTATTAAGGAGGGGGAAAAATACTTAGACTCCTTTTAGCCTATTGCTTTGTGTAATGTGACCTACAAGATTATCACTAAGTTGATTGATGAAAGACTGTAAAATTGCTTGGATCCCTTGATCTCCAAGGAGCAGAGTGGCTTTGTGAAGGGTATGTAAATTGTGGATGGTGTTGTGGTGGCGGTTGAAGCTATTCACTCCATGTCTCCCTCCAAAGATAAATCCATGTTCATCAAATTAGATATGTCTAAATCCTATGAAGATTTAGGTGGTCCTTCCTTCAGCACCTACTATTGGCCTATAGGTTCCACACAGAGTGGGTTTCATGGGTTATGATTTGTGTGACCATGCCTTCCTTTTCTAATCTTCTCAATGGTTCTCCCATGCCTATCTTTTCTATCAGTAGGCAGCTTAGGCAATAGGACCCACTTTCCCCTTATTTATTTATTTTCATGGCTGAAGGTTTTGGGAGGTTGCTGAAACAATTTAGGGATAAATTATCCATCCATGGCTGGAGTTGGTATCAGGGGTCAAAAGCACAGACTCATCTTCAGTTTGTTGATTACACTACTCTAATGGGTGTAGCCAGGATTGAGGAAGCAATCAATTTCAAGAATGTTTTGGATGTGTATTTGGCTACTTCTAGTCAACAAATTAATGAGAATAAGTCACACATTATTTTCTTCAATACTCCCCATTTTGATTTAGCTTAGAATTTCCAACATTCTCCACTTTTAGATTGGTTCTCTATCCTTGGAGTATTCGGGGATCCCTCCTTGTGTAGGCACCTTGAAAAGGAATGACTGATATAATATTTTGGATATATTTCACTCTAAGGTCAATCACTAGAACTTTAGATGGTTATCTTTAGTTGGTACGGTGATTCTAGTGTCATTTTTCCTCTAGGTCCTTCCTTTATACACGTTCATGGTGTTTTTTGCTCCTAAGAGTGTTCTCAAGGAGTTTGATTCCCTTACCAGGAAATTTCTTTGGGCAGGAAATCTTGATATTCATAAATGGAGTCTGGTGAGCTGGGATTAGGTTTGCAAACCAAAGGAGAATGGTGGGCTTGGGCTTAGGCAGGTGGAGAAAAATAGTTTGGCTTTGGCTACTAGAATTTATTGAAGGTGGTGTAAGTTTCCTAACAAACCTTAGGCGACGATTCATAACTAGAAATACTTAGGAGGTGTGGATAGTAAGGATATCCTACATGTTGTTTTATCTAGTAGAGGTTTTATGATTTGGAATACTATTAAGCATCGTTCAACTCTTATTAAGGAGGGCCTTTTATGGATCATTTAGAGGGGGAGCAGGCTCTTTTTTGGACTGATTCTTGGGATAGGAATCCTACAATTGTTACTTCTTTTCCTCATCTTCATGCTTTAAGTGATGCTTTTGTGGCTACTGGATGGTCCAGGGTGAGTAGTTTCAAATTTTCTTCTTTTTTGGGAGGTAATAGAATTTATTAGTGGCATGATCCTACTAGTTGGCCGAAGGGGCGCTCCTAAGTGGAGAGAACTATTTTGGCTTGTAATTTAGCTAAGAGACCTTGTTGTTCTTCAGAGGAAAGGGATGTGTTGGCTTGGGGTAATGAACCTAATGGTATCTACTATGTTGTGCAAGGATATGCTACATTTGTATTTGAACATGCTAAGGTGGGAGTTTATCCTTGGTGGAGACACATATGGAATTAGGTTAGGTGGCACAAATGCAATATGTTCTCACAATTTCTAAGCCATAATATATTCCTTACCTAGGAGAATATAAGGAAGCATGGCTTATGTGGGCCCTCTTTGTGTTTTTTATGTGGATGTAGTGAAGAAATTACTTCTCGTCTATTTTTCTAGTGCTCTTATGCATTGGAAATCTAGAGATTGTGGTGGAAGATTCAGAAAAAAACTTTTAGGTTTTCCTTATCATTGTAGGATATCTAGGAGAATTTGGGACATCCTCCAATTCCAATTTCTTGCTTAGTGGCTACTTGGGAGTTGGGACTGTCTATTATTATCTGGTAGATTTGGTTGGAAAGTAATCAATGTATTTTCCATGATTGTCGTTAGATGGTTGTGTAGGTTTGGCACAAGGGGCAAAGTATTTTGAAGGAAACAATCTCAACTAAATTTGATTTGGGTGATCCTATTTCATCTTCAAATAGGTAGTTTGCTTCCAGTCTTGAGATTTATTCCCCTCTTAGTCACTAGGGGATTAGGAGGAGCAATTCAAATCCTTCTAAGAAAGTGAGTAGAGCAGGGTAGTGGTACCTCCCTGATGGGTTCTTCGAAATTAACACTAATGGCTCTACTCGAGGCAATCCTAGAGTTGTTGGCATAGGAGGTGTAGGTTGTGATTGCAGGGGAAATGTACAATTCCTCTTCTCCATTTACATGGGTGTGCAATCTAATAACTAGATGGAAGCTTGTGCTATTCTTAAGGTTCTCAAGTGAGTTGTTGAGGTTGGGTGGTAGAATGTGATTTGTGAGACTGATTCTATGAGTTTGATCTCTCTTCTTAATAAGAGATATTTTTTAGGGCTCGGTGTGGAGGTTGGTTCTAATTGTTAATCAAATCCTTCATCTTGTTTCAAATTTTGAACACATCTCATTTGTTCATATTCCCAGGGAATGGAACAGGGTTGTTGACTTCCTTGCTAAATGGGCTTCTGAAGGTTGGGGGGTTTGGAATGTGGATGATTGGAGAAAATTGGACCTGGATAAAAGTAACTCTTTGTCTAGACTCTTGGATGAGGATCAGAAGTTGTAGTTATGTTTGCTAGTTGGTTGGTTTTTCTTTGGGGCTCTATCCTGTGGTTGATTGGTTTTGCTTTGGTTGTTTTATACTGATTGTGGCAATTTCGGCCTCTTATTGTACTTGTTGACTCTTTCTTGAATAAATATTTTTCACCCCATTTTCTAAAAAACCTACGACATAAAATTATCATATTAAATTGAAACTAGTGTGATGACACAAGAGCTAGGAAAAGCAATATAAATGCATGTGACTAGCAAATTATAGTCATGAGAAAAGTTTGAGAGAAATAAATTATATTAAATAAATAGCTTACCAACAAAACCATGGTGTAAGTGATCAAGAAACTGGATGGTCTAAAGGAGAAACCTCTCTCAATAAATATGCGTTTTAGATCTTATGTTTAAAAGATAATGAATTAAAGAAAAACCAAATGCACATGGAAGACATTAACGAAATATAGATTGCTTCTATTTCAATTTACAAAGGAGCATATAAACAAAATCATGATACAAGTGCATAGGGAATGAAATTACCTATAAAAAAATAAAGTGGAAAATTTAGATCTTCTTTCATATGATTATAAAATATTTATAACCATAATTCAATGTGAAGGATTGTGCAAATCTTAAAAGTACATTTATATTACAAGAAGAGAGAAGATATTATAATAATCCAATATGAACCATCGATATTCTACTTGCCATATCACTTGCACTCCTTGATGATTAGTGTTATGTTACATGGCTTTAATCATCCACATGTATAACTTTGTAAGTAGTCAAGTGTCATATCCAAAGTTATGGATATTCACCATTGATATTCTACTTGCCATGTCGCTTGCATTCCTTGATGATTAGTGTTATGTTACATGGCTTTAATCATCCATATGTATAATTTTTCAAGTAGTCAAGTGTCATGTCCAAAGTTATGCATATTCATGGATGGAAATGCATGACGAACAATTTGTTGTTTCATGTGTAAAAGAAGATGATGATAGGTGCTAACTATGATGGTACAAATACTATTTTTGTAGTATTATATGATTACAATCTAGTCATTCACCTTTCTAAGTAAGTGTTTATTCCTATATATGGAAATCAAACCTAGATTCAATGAAGATTGTATAACTTTTCTTGATCTATCTAATCATCTTTACTAGCCACTTCAAATAGGTGAGGTGATTCTTTGCAAATTCATATTGTAGTTTGAGTGATCTTATGTCACATACAAGTTGTGCAAGTGGTTTGAGTGGGCTTATCTTCCCCATAAAAAATAAGGTCATTGTCTATAATGAAAGATAAAGGATAGTGATTTTCATAGATGTTGCTATCACTCATAAATTTATTAGTAGAAAGTAGTTCAACTAGCTACACTACCATGTTCATGCCTACAATATTTTTCTAATTATGGTGTGCAATGCTAATAGTATGTCCTATTGGGAAAATGTTATTATACAAACCTTAAATAGGCTGAATAAATATGGTGTTTGGTGGCTAGTGGTGGTAAAACTTAGGCCTAACCACTTGTGAATATTGTTAGATATTGCTTAAATTCTAGAATGATGGCTAAGGTAATACATTAAAAGGATTGAAAGTGACTAAGGTTCAAATTGTTAGTTACCATTTTTATAGAAATATTATTGAAAAATGGGGTGTTTTAGTTCCTAGTCTTATGAATGTTGTATTTGATCTTTCTCATCAATATTAATCTGTTCGACTACACGGTGTTATGTGGGAGAAATCATTCACCTATTAAACTAAAAAGCTCCTCAGAAGTATCTTTAGCTTATCTCTAAACATCCTCTTGATACATACAAATATCTCAAAAACAAAAATAAATAAATTTTTAAATACATTTTTATCAAATTAATTATACATAATTCATATAAATTTAAAACATGAAATTATCATACAAAATAAAAGAAAATAAAAATAAAAAAATATTAAATCCTTGACCACATCATGTTTCACCATGCAAACAAATATCCAAATCCATGGTATGAATAACAGCTAGTGTTGGAATGCAATGCCATGCATGAAGGGAAGAGGGGCTCAATATTTATGCTCTTTATGGCTATCATTTCGTGTACGTTTCAATGAAATTATTTAGAAGTATGTGTACATAATTTGCTTTGTGACAATAACGGTGAAAGATTTGTCGTAGCACACCGAAGAAATGAACGTATATTCCAATTCTTTAACAGCTGGACAAAGTGGTAACTAAAGCAGTAAAAGTATCCCGGCATATAATATGGAGTGGGGATTAAAACACTCAATAGTAATACCTTTCTTCGGTCGACGATCTTTAAAGCCTTTGAAAGAAGGGGATTCCATAGAGGAAGGGTGAAGTGCAAGTCGAGGATCGGATTCATTGCTTGTCAAACCAACCGACACATAATTTCACGCTGATGATTAAAGACGCCTTTCTATAATGGCATTTTGTGGGAAATGTGAAATCCCAATCATTTGGGTAATATTAATGTCCTTTATCTGGTTTCGCTTCAGCATTTAAACTTTATTTTTCACTGAACTTCCAATATCTTGCTTTCATTGATATTGCTTTTAATAAAGCACCTTATACCTACCTACATTCTCTTAACATTTAAGGTCTTAATAAAGAAGAAACACTTTATTCTTGTCTGCTTTAAGATCATATGTTAAGGAAAGGAAGGTATTGGATATGATGTTAGAAATTAAGTTTGATTGTTCAATATTTATGGGAGAGGGGTCCATAATGGAGTAGGGTCCAATACTGGGGATAGAAGTAGTCCTTAGTGGGTCTTATAGTGGAACACCCTAATGTCCAATTGTAAAACACTTTTTATCCATTAAGTACACAGACTGACAAATCATGTGATGCCACATCAGCGCACCAATAAAATATGACTTAGTGCACCACTATCGGTCTCACGTTTTTTTTTAGCCTTTTTGGATACCTCAACAAAAAGCATGTTGATGTGGCATCATATTTGATGATGTCGCCCTAAAACGAAATATAGAAGCACGTAAGTTGCCAAATAAACTACTGTACAAAATTGGGAGTGATTTGAAATTTCCACATAAGATTTTGAGAAACGTGAAGTTAGGGTGCTCCACTATAGGCCCCTCTCCTCTACTTCATATTTTAATAAAGAGTATTAATATGCATAAATGATTAAAATTTTATATTTGATATGGAAATTTATTTTAACAAGCTTTTTTCATCGTAAGATTCTTTATTAAGTTTTTAATTTAGACTTCACATTATCTATATAGAACTTTGTTTCTAAAATATTTTAAAGATCATTCATTAAATATATATAAGAAATTTCTTAATTTTGTCTTTAATAAAATTTAAATTCTAAAAAAACAAATTAAATTTTAAAATTAAAAATTTGTTTGATGAATATGCCAAGGAATTAACTTTGCTTAATATTATAAATGATTGTATAATATAATTTTTAAATTTAGAAAAAAAAAAATAAAGTCTTTTATTAAATTATTAAATTGTGTGTTCACTTTAATAGATATGTCTTAATGCAATAACACATTGATAAGTAACTTATTGTTGTATTATATTTTAGCTTGTAGATTAATTATTATTCATCCATTTTTATCCTTAGATGCACTGATTCCTACACACATACTCAACATTTCAAAATTGATATTTTACCATTATAAATTATTACTATGGAATGCAAGATTAACAAAATTCAACCACTTATTGTATTGGAATGATATCCAATTTCTAGGACATCAAATTCTAACTTTCTAGACCATTTGCACTAGACATTATGAGGTAAACTACTAGATGTTTCAGGTGACATGTTGTTATGTCAAACAATTTGAAGGCATTTAGTGTGCACATGATTTTATAAGAGGGATAAAAGTGAACATTTAAAACAAACTTAAATTCTTAAAAGAAAAACAAATAAAATGTACATAATCAACACAAAAGCTATTTATATATTTGTGAATTTTTTCTTCAATATTTTTCATCATTAATAATTATATTAGCCAAGGGGTTTGACCTAGTGTTGACAAGAGGAAGTATAGATCAATATTCTATGTTTATGGTATTTTATGTTGTATTTATCTCCTAATGTAAAGAATAAGAAAATAATGAAAACATGTATAGTGAACTATTAATTAGTACAAAAGTATATTAAATAAATAAACCAAAACATACACATTACTCTCACACATATATCATATAGCATAAACCACTATATAGTCATCATATCAACTTGTAGTAAAAATTCATCATCCTCTTAATACAAATTCATTTCATATATAATATTCCTCCCGTTCCTCCTCATAATTATACATCATATCTCACAATTCCTATTCCATACTATTCCATTTTGTGTCATCTCACATATCAAATATTATTCTCCATATCTATATTACTTGCTTTCCCTTTTACATACATTCTACCATATTCTCTCTTTTCATTACATAACATATATGTGGTACATCTATATTCATTCTTTTTTAAGTATAGGGATGCGACCCTCTTCATGGGTACACCTCTTTGTATGTGTCACAAGCTAGTTGTATGTGTTGCACTTGATTTACAATGTCTTTAGATTGGTTTATCATTCTTGGGGTGTGTTCTTATGCTACTATCCCCTTGGGGCCCTTGTGGAATTTTATGCCTTCATTAGACTATCCTTTTAACATTTTAAACTTAATAAGAGTTGCGTGGCTATGTACTACCAACATCATCCTTTAGCCAAACACGTCTTATCCTAAAGATATATAAAACCTATCCATGAGTGAATAAAAAATAATTTAGATTATTCTCTCAAAAAAATATCAAAATTGTTTACTAGTATAATTTTTTGTAAAATGTCTATACGAACCCTTATATTATCGTAAGTGTACCATAGAAAAATGGATCTTTGGAAATTTTCATGGTCATTTAGGTCTTTTTCCTATGATTCTTGGCTTATTTTGCTTAGATTTAATGTTGTAATGTGACTTATGCATTCACATTAGGTCTTGGATACTCAAATTATGTTGTCTTGTGAAGGTGTTCTGAAGTGTTGTAACACATTTCAATGCTTTTCTAGACAATTATTATTATAATTCATCTAAATATCACCTTTTTATTCCTTATCGGGTCCTATTCTAAAGTGTTGTAAAGGCTTGTAACAAACTTTCATGCTTCTCTAGGCTTGTCATCACTAATTACACCTTTCTTATGCTTTATTTGGCCTCTTTATGCACTTACAAGCCTTAATTAAGTATTTTTTTAATACAAAACCAACAAACAAAATTAAAAGAAACTTAATTCCCAACACCCACTTGTAATCCTAAAGTGGGACCCATTCGCCATGGGTGGCGAATGAGTCCCTCTTGGTACAAAATTCAAAATAAATTCAAATTTCCTTCTGGTTTTTATTCATTAAGACCTTATATCAGCTTGTGATGTTGTAATTTCAGGTAATTAGGGAATAAATGTGTATAAATAAATGATTTTCCATCCGTTTTAACCCCCATTCATCAAGTTTACTAATCCATCCATTCATTCAAGCATTCAAGCACTTTGCATCATTGAATCAAGCAAATATCAAGTATCTTGGAGCAGCCATTGACATATCTTTAGACTTCAACAACAAGGGTTTGGTGAGTTCATGACAGTTGCATATTATTTGTTCATCATTCCTTTATTATTTCATTTATTTATTAAGGATTTGATTACCAAAGTGGGATTTGACCATGGAAAATCCCTATACTCTAACCCTTAACCATTTCCCCCCTCTTTGCATGTGTGTTTACAGGTCTTGTAGGAAGATTTTTCAAGGAGATAGGTGTTGAAAAGTGGTCAACAAGTAATCAAAGCTATTCATGTCAACTAAACCCTAATTCAAGCTTAGAGGTCCAACATTCAACCTATTTTTTGTAGATTTGGTTTCGTCAACCAAACAAGAAGACAAGTGCAGCTAGACTCATAGAGTTGGCCCCTGAATTTATAGATTTTTGTAGGAGGAATGATTCGCCATCAGTTGTGAATGAGTCCCATTGCTAGGCTGGAAATTTTTTTTTCATTAGATTTCAATTCTTGACAGTCAGAAATCAGTTCTAACAAAGTTTACTAGAAGTAGGACTAATTCATCATCAATGGCGAATGAGTCCCACTATCATCAACAATGATTTTTGTTAGATTCCAAAACTTTCCATCATCAAAATTTCATCTCCAGGTGCACTCTGTTCAGTCTCATTCAATTCTTTTTTCATTTGTACATGTTTCTAGTTCATTTTTGCATATCACACCATGTTTTCAAACACTTCATATTTCATTAGTTTTGCATAAATAATCAAACAATTTTATCAGTTCGATACATCTAGATAATTGCATTTAGGCATAATTCCATCATACATACATTAATTTGAGTGAACCGCCATATTTTTTGGGTCTATCTTTCCCCTTTTAGGTGAAAAACCCTAAGAGTGCAAGAGAAGTACATAGCCACCCAAAAAATGTTGGTTCATTTTGGTGAACCTACATATTGAACAACATTACCTTTTTTACTTGCATTGCATTTGCAACCTAGGACTCATAGCATTAGCTTTTGCATTAGCCTTTGCATAAATTTTGCATCCTAGGGTTTGCAAACTTGCATTAGTGAATTTCTCATATAGATTTCATTTTGGCACTTTAAAACATGAAAAAAACTAAAAATTTTCTTTTGCATCTGAAAATCTTAAAAGCACTTTAAATTTTCTAACAAATCACAAAAAAACTCATCCCTGGACTCATTTGCAACCTTGGGCGAATCAGTCTAGTTGCACTTTTTGCATAGTAATTTTTGTCATTTTCACAATAGTTTATGCATCTTTGTTTATTATTATTTCCTTCTTGTTTTAGTTTACAAAATTTTTGTTATTTGTATTTTATTATTCCTAGTTTTCATTGCATATGCATCCACCCCATCTCTTGTGGTACTTGTATGAGTGTTTGGTACCCTATTTATAATAATTTTGTGAGAATAATTTCCCAACTCACGGCTTCCTACAATAGCACATTCGTTGTGGACCTTGGGTTATCTAGAGCTCCTACTCTTGGTATTTACAATGGTGCATTTGGCATGTATACTACCACTAGTACACCTTTTCCTTCCCCTACAATGCATGTTGACACACACATTAATTCCCTTCCACAAGAAGAATTAGTTAACATTCATGAGGACTTAGCACATCTCCAACATAACTTGTGTTGAAAACATTTCAACCACTGTGATTCTTTCTATAGACCACATCCATCACCTGATTGAAAAGTGATGAAGGATTAGATGTTATGAAACACATTGCTAAGATATACAACAAACATGCTCCTTCCACTTCCCAACTAGCAAGCACTATGGTTAGTCAAGGAAGATCTCATATTCCTCCTCCTTCAACCATAGCATCCATACCCACCTATACCACTCCTCAAGTTACACCAACTATGCAATAGGTTAGTCATATGTGACTCCTTCTTTTGCTATTCCAACTAGTATTCCTAGTTTCTTTGTGGCATAAAATGTTCCATCCTCCACCACCTTCACCCCTATTAGTGTCCCCTTCACTTGTCCTAACATTACCTACACTCCATCACCATTCTCTCTTCCACCTCATACCACTTACTCTGATCCTCTCATCACACAACTCTTCCAAATTGTCTCTTCCATGCAACAACATATATCCACCATAAATCAAAGCCAAAATGCACCACCTACATACTATGTATGTAGTAGCCCACTCTCTTTGGAAATATTAAGAACCCTAATGCCACAGGGAATTTAGATGCCTAGGTTTGAGAATTAGAAAGGTAAAGGAGATCCTATTAATCATGTCAATGCTTATACTGCCTTATGTAGTGATTTTGTCCTGATGACAAACTGTTGGCTAAATTGTTTCCTAGGAATTTAAAGGATACCACCTTGGAGTGGTTTTCCTCTCTACCCAATCATTCAATTCGTTCATTTAATGAACTTGTTGATGCCTTTATAAGTCATTTCCAAGTCCATATGACCCCGAAGAAAAAAATGGCTGATTTAATGCTTGGTGTAAATAAAATGTGGATGAAAATGTAACTAATTTCATTTCACGCTATCATTCATTGTATGCTCAACTAGATGTCAAGGTTCTCGATGCACATCTCCAAAACTTGCAAAGTCACATTCAAGATAAATTGACCGTTATTAACTTTCCTTCTTTCACATGCATTTATCCAAAGCCCTTTGCGACTATCACAACTCAGTTACTAGTTTTGATTAAAAATCCACTCCTATCCAAGCTAAGAAGTTTGAATAAAGCAACCAGAACAATTCATAAAAAATTAGAAAACCAAACAAGGGTTTCTTATATTTCAATCCCCTCTTCCACAACCAACTCCACCTGTTAATAATCAAGTGGCAGTCACTAAGGTAGTCGTACCCTTTACCTGATACCCTCCATAACATAATGAATCAACCGATAGAACAACAAATGATCACTTTGCCTATAGTCAAACCACTTGATCCTGCCAAGACTTTTCCCCCCACCTTCAAACCAAATTATTATTGTCATTTTGATCATTGAAATGGACATGACACAAAATAATGCAAGCGTCTTAAAGACCTAGTGCAAGACCTCATTGATTCTGTTCATCTATCCATTTTGGGTGTAAATGATCAAGGCAATAAGTATGTCACCCATCCCAACTAGAATTTGCAAATTTTTACGAACCCCATGCCTAAACACAATGTTTCATTTATCAAAGTGAGTGAACCTTCAAACAATGATGTGATGGATATCGATACAAAAGATGAACAACATGATATTAATCCAAATATTCCACATGTTAATCCTATTGATGAAATGGTGGGAATGATAGACACTATCCATCGTAAGTGCCAAAATAAAAAATCTCTTGTTATTACTTTTTCTTCTCATGATATACTTAAAAACCTTCCTGATGGTCCTCTTTACATAGCCAACTGAATCTATGATAAGCCCACCAATGGGATATTAATAGATCTCACCTATGGAGAGAATGCGATCATGAAAGAATTTTTGGTATTACATGATCTTTATCAAGATGATTATGACAAACCAACAACATGGATTAAAACACATCATGGTTTTGCATGCCCTACAATTGAATTGATCATACGTCCATTACAAATAGGACCTAAAACATTGGCTATAACATTCTCTATCATTCCACAGTTAGATCAGTTTCATCTATGGCTAGATCATCCTTGGCTTTGCTTGATGAAAGTTGTCCCTTTAGTTGTTCAAATTTTTTTGAAGTTTCCGCTTGAAAATGAGATATTTACTTCACACCATAGTGGCTTTAATCCATTGTCTTCTAAAGGTAATTTCAACTTAGAAGCCTTTTGACCTAAACCTATAGAACCGATCAACCCTCACAAAGACTTCTTTTTCATTTCTTATTAGAATTTCAAAGCCAAAAGAATAGCCAAATTTTCTCTCCGCCACATGTCCCCATCCACTTTTGACACTCCTATCTTAGATGAGACAATGCTTCAGCCTAAATCTGACTCTGAACAAACAATACAACCTCATGAACAACCAATGATAAACAATTTACCTTGATCATCCAAACGCCCAAGAGATAATGAAACCAACCCCATTATGCCTCCTCACATTAAAAAAGTTTATAAAGCAAAAGAGAAGGTGATCGACCCACCTCCTTCGGTTCCTTCCATGGAAGAAAAGGAGCCTATCATGGATCAACTTGCTCTTACTCTTCAACAACTTGAAAATAGAATTAAGTTAAACCAAGGTTCTAGAGCATGTAGGTGTCATCGTCATATCCTTGCTCATCATTTACATGTAGAGGAAAACAAAGAAGACCAAAATCCACATTTGACAGAAGCCATACCTGAACACCTTCCTCCTCTTGAGCCACTGCAACATAGTACAACACAACCATCACCACAAAATGATACGATACAACAACCACAACTCTTGTTGCATCCTTCATTGGAAATTACCATCCATCCTCTTATTGTGATTAATCTCAATGATGATGATGATGAGGAGATCTCTAAAATAGATGAAGAGGTGCATAATGATCTAAATTCTTTATTTTCTTCTTCTATGAGCTTACCTGACAAATATCCTACACCAAGTGAAGAACCTAGTACTTCCCCTAGTTTGACACTTGTAATTCTCCCTTTGGATAGTCAACTGTGTTGGCAGATGGTCAATTCTCCCCTTGGGATTTGTGACATGGAATAACCATATGTCGTGGATCTGTTAACTTTAGCAGTTGTATCGAGCATTAACAGGTTGATCTTTTGGTGCAACAACAACTGCGGGCCAATAAAGTGGTATCAGAGCCAAAGGTGTTAGGTTCAAATCCCCTTAGGTAAAGTTGAGGGGGACTTTATTGGTAGATGGTCAGTGCTCCCCTTGGGATTCATGGCATGGACTAACCACCTCTCATGGATCAATTAACTTTGGCAGTTGTATCGAGCATTAACAGGTCGATCTTTTGGTGCAACGACAACTGTGGGCCAACAAACTACCCTCACAATACACTGAACATGATTGGGAGGCAGATGACTTGTTAGATGGTTAACTTGCATTTGGCCTACTATCCTTTTACATTTTCCTTTTTCCTTTTTCTTTTTCTTTTATTTACATGTGTGTATCATGTTCCCCCATAATGTGTGTTTAATGTTCTCTCTCTTTGTGCATTTCCTGTATTTGTCCCTCCATTCTTCTGTATGTCGTCCTTTTCTTTTGGCCTTTCTCTTTTTTTTTTTTCCTTTTTGGGATGATACAAAGCATTGAGATGCCCTATGTTTCTTCCATGTTGACCCAATTGGTCTCTTTTCCTTTTATTTTTCCTTTTCTTGTGATTTCCTTTTGGGGATGATGTAAGGCATTGAGACCGAAATGTCTCCATGTTGACCCAAAATATTTTTCCTTTTATTTTCGCTTTTCTTTCTCCTTTTGGGGATGATGCAAAGTGTTGAGACCACAATGTCTCTTCCATGTTGACCCAAAACATAATTTATTTTTCCTTTGTTTTCACTCTCTTTGTGTCATTCTTCTAGTTCTATGTATCCGAGGAATGATGATAGTTCTGAGCTCTTTAATCAAAACATTGCAGCACCAAACTTACTAACCCCAAATCAATAGATCTCTTATGTGTTTGGTGTATTCCATTTTGGGGGCAACCCTTCTTTTTGTTCCCTTTTCATTTGCATGACACAACCATACTTGAAAACATATGACTTGGCATAGGGGCTTTCTAAGTTGGCTCTCATGTCTTGTTTTCTTGTTGCATTTTTCCTAAGTTGCTACTTTAAAGTAATTCCTCATAGAATAGTGTGTAGCAATTCCTTTAAAGTGAGGACATAGATTCCAATTATTCATTATTCATTTTTCTCTTTTTCTTAGTTCTTAGTGTAGCCTTGTTACTTTATATGATGCGTTTGTCACTTTGTGGATGACATTGGGTGTGATTTCCTTCATAGGTATTATCTATCTTAGTATATTACATTCCTCTTAGTAGACTAATGCGACACAATGCATCCCCTAAGTTGTGAATATTCTATTCTTTGATTAGTCCTCTCTTGGAGACATTAGACACAATGTTCCCTAAGTGATAAACCTCACATGAACTTAACAAGACTCCTTTGAACATTTTTTTCATTTTATATTTTCTCATTTTACGTTTTACAATCATATGGCCACCTTGCATAACATAGCTTGCATGACTGTGGTTCCATAATATTTTTTCATGAGTTCTAAGCATACAAAGCTTTGCTTGTCTCATGGAACACAAACCAACATTTTCCTTTGTGGTGCTTTATTAAATTTATGAGGAGGTATAACTTTGATATGGTTGAATGGGAAGCCCATTCTGAGGCATGACTTTCCCCATAGCCACCTATGTGTCTATGAGTACATACCAATCGAGCATAGGTTTCCCACATTTTGGACCCTCTCACCTGGTGGACAACCATGAGTTTCATTTCCCCAGAGTGAGTATGCATTTTATAAAAACCTAGATCTGATCCACAACTAGCTAGACAATCGAAGCTTGATCCAACTTTATTTCCTTCCCTCTTTCATTCTTTTTCATCATCTTCATGTGTTTTCCTTTGTTCTTATGTTTATTTTTCCATGGGATCTTCATCTTGAGGGATTGATCATCCCTCTTGATCGTTGTTATTCCATCTTGCTAGCATAAGTGCATTTGGATCCCCCTCGATATACATGACTACTTTAGTGTGAGTTTGAAGCAAGTTCATCCTCTCACTAAAGTGGGGGTTAAGTGTACCATAGAAAAATGGATCTTTGGACATTTTCATGGTCATTTAGGTCTTTTTCCTATGATGCTTGGCTTATTTTTCTTAGATTTAATATTGTAATGTGACTTATGTATTCAGATTAGGTCTTGAATATTCAAATTATGATGTCTTGTGAAGGTGTTATGAACTGTTGCAACACATTTCTACACTTTTATAGACTCTTCTTATTATAATTCATCTAAATATCACATTTGTATTCCTTACCAAGTCCTATTCTATAGTGTTGCAAAGTCTTGTAACAAACTTTCACACTTTTTTAGGCTTGTCATCACTAATTACACCTTTCTTATGCTTTATTTGGCCCCTTTATGCACTTATAGGCCTTAATTAAGTATGTTTTTGAATACAAACCTAACAAACAACCTTAAAATAAACTTAATTCCTAACACCCATTTGCAAGCCTAGAGTTGGACCCATTCACCATGGGTGGCGAATGAGTCCCTCTTGGCATGAAATTCAAAATAAATTCAAATTTCCTTCTAGTTTTTATTCATTAAGACCTTATGTTAGCCTGTGATGTATTTTCAAGTAATTAGGCCATAAGTGTGTATAAAATAATTTTTTTCCATCCATTTTAATCCCCATTCATCAAGTTTACTAATCCATCCATTCATTCAAGCATTTTGCATCATTGATTCAAGCAATTATCGAGTATCTTGGAGCAGCCATTGGCATATCTTTAGACTTCAACAAAAAGGGTTTGGTGAGTTCATCACACTTTCATTTTATTTTTTCATCATTCCTTTATTATTTCATTTATTTATTAAAGGTTTGATTACGAAAGTGGGATTTAACCAAGGAAAATCCCTATACTCTAACCCTTAACCATTTTTCCCCTCTTTGCATGTGTGTTTACAGGTCTTGTAGAAAGATTTGTTAAGGAGATAGGTGTTGAAAAGTGGTCAACAAGTCCTCAAAGCTATTCAACTCAACTAAACCATAATTCAAGCATGGAGACAACATTCAACCCATTTTCTACAGATTTGGTTTCGTCAACTCGACAAGAAAACAAGTGCAAATCTGGACCCACAAAGTTGACCCCTAAATTTGTAGATTTTTGGAGGACTGATTTTCCATCAGTGGAAAATGAGTCCCACAGCCAAGCTAGAAAAAAAAATTCATCAAATTTTAGATCCCGACAATCAGAAACTAGTTATGGCAAAATTTACTAGAAGTAAGACCGATTCGCCATCAGTGGCGAATGAGTCCTACTGGTAATCAACAATGATTTCTATCAGATTCTAGAACCTTTCAACATCATACTTTCATCTCCAATTGCACTATGTTCATTATCATTCAATAGTATTTTCATTTGTGCATGTTTCGAGTTCATTTCTGCATATCACATTGTGTTTTCAAACAATTCATATTTCATTAGTTATGCATAAATAATGAAAACAAAAATCAGTTTTTTGCATCTAGATCATTGAATTTAGGCATAATTCCATCATATATACATTAATTTGAGTAAACCACCAAATTTTTTGGGTCTATATCTCTCCTTTTAGGTGAAAAACCCTAAGAGTGCAAGAGAAGTACATAGCCACCCAAAAAATTGTTGGTTCAGTAAGATATTCTTCCATATACTTTGCAAGTTATTGTATGTATGTGTTCACTATATAATGGCTTGTTGTGAAAGTTGGACATGTCCATTGATCTTTAAAGACTTCAAAGATCTTTGACCGAGGAAAGATATTAGTATTGAGTGCTTTAATCCCCACCTGAGTTTACATGCTTTAATACCACTTTGCCCAGCTATTAAAGAATTTGAATGTACATTTGTTCAGTGGGTGCACTATAAAAAATATTTCACCACTCATTGTTTCTAATAAGCAGATTCTAGAGACATATGTCTAAATAATTCCCTTGAAACATACGATATTATAGGTCATCAAAATGATAGCCATAAAGAGCATAAATATTAATCTAATTTTCATTTGATGTATGGCATTCCATTCAAACACTAGCTATTAATAATACCATGGTTTTAGATATTCAGATGGGGGAAAATGTCTTGGTCAAAGGATTTAATTACATTTATTTTTATTAAGGTTAATTCAATGATCATGAATATAATGTTTAAAATGGATATGAATCATTTTTAATAATGTTTTTTTCTTTTTTTTCTAAATATTTGTATCTATCAAGATGATATCTATAGATTATCTAGAGATACCTTTGATGGGCTTTCTAGCTCAATAGACGAATGATATGTTCTAGATCAAATTGTATAGCATAACAAATTAATAGTGATGAGAAAGATCAAATACAACATGCATAGGCATGTAGATGGCATATATGAGGTTGATGTAAATTTGATTCCCTTATTACCTTTATAATAGAAGTGTGCTCTAATATTTGTATTTATCCCTCTTATGAAATTTGGTGTACAATAAATACCTTTAAATACTTTGACCTAGCAATGTATGTTAGATGGATCAAATCCCATAATAGATAGTGCAAAGGATGTGGAAAGTTTGATGGCTTCCTCTCTTGGGAGGGTATTATATATTGAACACAAAAAGTTATATTCAATGAAGCCACAAAATAGAGTTTGTATATTTATGTGTAGAATATTGTGTATATCAACCTACCCAATACTTGCTTTTGTTACCAAGACTTTGACCACAAAAATCTGGATTGTCATCTTGCTTCATACATGTCTAAACTAACCCCCAACCCATGTTCAATGGTATGAAAAGGTATAAACAAGTGGATTGATGTTGGAAACTATGAAAATGATCATAATGGGTCCTCAAAATTTTAATGCCCTAAATGCTCAGCAGAGATGGTTTTTCCTATGTAACAGTGTAGAGACAACATAGTTCGATTGAATTTTACAAGACAATTTATTTTGACAAACTCCTAAAAGACTGACCTAAGCCTCAAGGGCTCATTGGTGATGGCCTTGCCTATGTACATGTGTAAAGGCAATGTAGTTCATTTGACTAGACCTAATAATATTTTTGACTTTTTTGATGTTTTAGACCTATTTATGGGTTTTGAGTTGATTTGGATGTTTTTTAAATTTCAAGATGATTTGGATGTTTTTGGAATTTTAACAAAGCATGCACTTGATATTAATGATTGATCTTTTCTGTCTCTAACATTTAAAGTAACTTTTATGATGGGTCAATCAATGTCATAAGTTGCGTCCCAAAATCTATAGTCCTTATCAAGTGCTCCAATGCTTTAGTGCAGTGATATACAAGTTGTCACTCTCACTTTCTTCTAAGATTCACCCTATTCTCCATCTCTCTTGTCTCAAAACAGTGATTGTGACTATTAAATGTTTTTTAATAAAACTACCTACATTAGATGAGGACAAGTCCATATTTTTAGAATTTAAGGAACTTTATTAGAAAAAAATCACTAATCACCTTTGTGATTGCTCTATGTATAAGTTTTTAGTCCAATAAAAGAGTCTACAACTTAATGATGCCACATGGTAAGTGGTAGCTCAACAATATTCTCTCCAACTTTTTTCATCTTAAAGTTTAAGGATAAATTTCCCTCCCTGTAGTTATGGTGTAATGAAGACTCCCAAAATTGGCAAGAAAAGAACACTAATGGAAGGAGAGTTCTTGAGAAACAAGGCTTACTACCTTATTTGATATATGGATTAGAAGGATGGGTAAGAATTTATTTTAATTTAACTATTTTCTTTGCTTTATAACTAGCACACAACCTAAAGGACCATGCAAAATTTGTTGTTTTTCTATTGGCCTAGGGTTATGAGGAAATAATTGTTTTGGCCTTAGCAGTCACACCATTGTTAGGTCCATGGTTGAACTAAATATTTTTGGGCCCCATTATGATCATTTTTTATATTTTTCTAACATTAGTCCACCCACTTTTACCTTTTCCTACCTCAAAACATGGGTTGGGGGTTGGTTTATACATGTATGTAGTAAGATGACAATCTCTATTTGTGTTCGAAGGCTTGACAACAAAATCAAGTATTCAGAAGGTCAATGGTTTCTTTTCAACCCTCGATGAGGTGAATCTCTACACAAACTCTATGTTGCAGTTTGACTGAATATAAATTTTTAGGTTCAACATATACAACCTTCTCAAGAGAAGAAGTAATTAAAACATTTCACATCCTTTACACTCATACAACCTTCTCAAGAGAGAAAGTAATTAAAACATTTCACATCCTTTACACTCGCTACTACAAGATGTTCCACACGATATACATTGTATACTGTATTTGATATTTTCATCACTTTTCAAAAACCATGAGAACAGAAATATCTAAAACCGTGGTATTAGTAACAGCTAGTGTAGGAATGTAATGCCATACATCAAGGGAAAAAGGGGCTTAATATTTATGCTCTTTATGTCTATCATTTACTATACGTTGAAAGGGAATGATTTAGACGTAACTCTCCAGAATCTGCTTATCGGTGCCAATCAATGATGAAAGATTTTCCATAGCGCACTCACAAAACGAAGGTACATTCCAATTCTTTAACAGCTAGACAAAGTGGTATTAAAGCAGTAGAAGTAAGCCGGCATGAATATGGGGTTGGGATTAAAGCACTCAATAGTAGTATCTTTCCTCGGTCGACGATCTTTGAAGTCTTTCTAAAACGGGATTCATTACTGGTCAAAGTAAACGACACATAACTTCGCAATGATGGTTAACGATGCCTTTCTATAATGGCATTGCATGGGAAATGTGAAATCATAATCATTAGGGTATATTAATGTCTTTTATCTAAGTATTTTATTTTATTAAATGGTTTCCCTTCAGCAATTCAACTTTATGTTTCGCTGAACTTACAATATCTTGCTTTCATTGATATTGTTTTTTACAAAGCACCTTATACCTACCTGCTTTCTTACAATCTAAGATTTTGATAAAGGGTATTATTATACACAAATGAATAAGATTTAACTTTTCAAACTTTCATCATGAGATTATGTATTTGATTCTTGACTTAAACTTCACATTTTTTATATAGAATCTTGTATTTTGAATATTTTAAAGATTATTTTATCTATATATAACATTTTTATCTTATTTTCTTTTATAGAATTTAAATTGTAAAAAATAATTAATTTTTAAAATTAAAATTAGGTTTGGTGCATATGACAAACAATTCATTTTATTTAATGTTATAATGATTGTATAATATAATTTTGAAATTTAGGAAAAAATAAAAATGAAATTCTAAATTATAATTTTTTGTGTCCACCTTGATAGACATGTTCTAACGTAATAACACATTGATGAGTGGCATACTCTTGCATTATGCTTCGTTTATGGATTGTTTCTAATTCATCCCTTTTTACTACCATTTGTATTGATTCCAATACACATACTCTCCACTTCAAAATTGATATTTTACCATTATAAATCATTAATATGGGATGCAAGATTAATAAAAACTGTTCACTTAGAGTATTGGAATGGTCTCCAAATTGTAGGACATCAAATTCAAACTTTCTAGACCATTTGCACTAGCCATTATAAGGTAACCTACTAGACATTTAATGTGACATATTTTTATGTTAAGTTATTTGTGTAGTGTAGAAAAATGTGTGCCTTTGCTTTTTTTACACTTGATATGGGAATAATTAATGATAAATTGGACTTAATGTCACCTTGATCTATTGTTATGAGGTGTTTTACACATCCACATTAGGTCTTGGGTCCTTTTTAAGTTGAATTAACTTAACTCTATCCTAATTTAATGTTGTAAAATGTATTTATTTATATCTTCACATTAAATTAGTGTAGCTTGTAAAACAAGTGGACCTAATCTAGTGTTGAATGCGTCTTACACATTCATATGGGATTTAGGGCCCTTCTAAGCTAAATGGACTCAATTTTTTCTTAATTTAGTGTTGTAAAGTGTATTTATTTACACTTTAACATTGTATTTGGGCCCTATTGCATTTATGATCTTTATATCATCTTTAATAGGACCCTATGACCCCTTATTTGTGCATCCCGAGGCATATTTTGGCTAATATCTCGACAAAAACACTTTAAAACCCCAAAATCTTGAAGACCCATCTCAAAAACCTCAAGGTGGGACTCATTCACCACTCTTGGCGAATGAGTCCCCTTAGTTGGGACCCATTCACCAAGGGTGGCAAATGAGTCCCTTTTGGGGACTTTTTCAAAACTAAGTGAGAAAATTGCGCTTCTAACTGGAATTTTGATGAATGTTGTCCTTGGGGATCAAAATAATAGTCATTTTAGTTCCTTTCCTATATAAGAAAGCTTTCAAATCCTCATTTTATCCAAGCATAAGGTATTCAATTTTTCAATTCAAGCAAGCAATTGTTAGGGCATTTCAAGTCTTCGCATGGTCATCAAGATAGCTTTCAAGATCAATTCTAAGGCATTGAAGGGAAAGATTCATCATCAATTGTTGCAACAACTGAAGATCCATCATCATGGAAATATTTTAATTGCATTATCTCATGTTCATGCTTCATTATCTTATTTCCTCATTTTGGTTTAACTACCTAAAAGGGGTTTGACCAAGGAAAACCCCTATTCCCTAACAATCAACATTTTATCTCTCTTTGTGTGATTGCATATCTAGGTGCTTTGAAGGATTGGAGGTCATTAAATATTAGGTTTCAAACTTGGTGGAGTTGTCACCCTAGTGGCAAGGTCAAAATCTTCACAAAAAGTCACTTACAACCTCAAAAATCAAGGTTTCAAATCCGAACACCTGGAGGTATAGATTGACTAGACTGAGAAGAGTAGATCCAAGCTTTGAATTTCTAGAAAAGCCAAAAGTCCCATTTTTGGTCAATTTTGAGATTTTTGCATTTTCAGATACCCTTTTTCAAGAAACTTGTTCTATGCAGAAGCCTCAATCTAGGATTGATTCTCCCATATTGGCAAAAATTTCAAAATCAATAGTATTTCTAGTCTTCAACATATTTCCAGGTGCACACATTCTGTTTTGTGGCTTTATGTGTAGTTTTTCTTACATTTTCAAGTCATTTAGTTCAATTTTTCATATCACATTGTGTTTTCAAACATTTTCTTTTCCAAGTTTACACTTGGTGGTGAACCCATCATTCAACTTTAAATAATCTCTAAGCATATCCCTAGGATATCCTATTGTTAGGTCTCTTTCCTCTTTCTTCATCGGATTGAGATCTCTAGGGCATCCTTGAATGTTAGTTGGAGAAAAGTGATGTTCTATGTCAAAAAGCATAAAGCATCCATTTTTCAACTAATCATTTTGGTGAACATGCATTTAGAATACATTCTTTTCTGATTTGGAGTCCATCATCACCCTATATTTAGCTTACATTAACTTTGCATTAGGATTTGCATTAGTTAATTTGCATCTAGGGTTTCTAAATTTTTGCATTAGTGAAAGTGCATATAGGTTGCATTTTTGCATCTCAAATCATCGAAAAAATGAATTTGCATTTAGAATGCACATCATACAACTAAAAAGCATAAATTCAAAATTTTCTAAAAATTTGAAAAAAATCTATAATGGGACTCATTCGCCACCTTGGGCGAAACAGTCCCAGTGCACCCCTAAAACCACCCTTTACAACACTGAAAACCTTGTTTCTACACTTTTGTTTTCTGCCATTAACTATCTATAATAGTTTGTTGAGTTTCTGTTACATGCATTTCATTAGATCTAGCTTAAATTAGCTCATTTCATGCATTGCTCAATTTCAAATTTGCATTTACAACATTTCATCTTTCAAGTTGTTGCATAATGTAAGAAAAAAATTACCTCATTTCACATCTAAAAATTTCATTTAAACATTTCACTTTAAGTCATTGCATTACACTTTCTTTACTTTTCCATGATAGCATGTTCACTTTCAATAGATGTGGCTTTGATATGGTTAGAAATGGATTGCATAAGTACAACATCCGCTCTTATGAGTTCAATTTAGATTACAACAATGAGGTCATTAAGAAACATGTTAATTATCCTTCCACTTATGAAAACATCCTAGATCAAGTGGATCAAACCATTGACACAATCCTTAATATTATATTGCCCATTGGTGAGGATGGTAGTGTTGACAATCATAACAATCATACTTGTTCTTCTCCCGATACCTCTCTTATTAGTGATGAAGGTATGTTGGTGAAAGAAGATACAAGCATTGAGAGTCTTGATTGTCTCTCTCCTCATTCCCTTTTGAAAGATATTAGAAAATGAGAAGATGAGATGGGTATGTGCAGGATTAGCATGGAAAAAATAGGCCCTTAAGTGGCAAAAAATTCAAAAATATCAGAGTTAGGAAACTTGATGTAAAAATTTGAATGAGTTATCTATATTATTTCAAAAATATGTAAGAATAGAATTTGTAGAAAATTGAATTTATTTTCTAAAATGCTAGGTTTATTTAGAAAATTAAAAAAAATTATTTGGTGAAAAATTGAAATTTCAATGTTGTAGTATTTAAATTTCAAGGGAAAAATAAGAAGTAGGTGTCTTTCTGACCACCCTAACCACAATAAAATGATAATATTTTTTTATAATATTTTAGACATAAGTAGAGGACTCATGTATAGATGTGATGCATATTTTTTTATAATTTTTTCCAAGTAAATAATTAATTATGAATTTTTATTACAAATTTTAAAAATATAAAAACTCATTTTCACCTTAACTTCAAAATTTCATGAAATTCAAATTTTTTTTAATCCTATAGTATGCGAAGCATAGAATGTGACACATATTTTGGATTCAAAAAATGTGATAATTTTTGAAAACTATAGATGTTTTTCAATCAACCTATCAATCAAGACTTTAGTCATAATTCAAATAGAAAATGAATAATAATTATTTATTAAATTCAAGGTGAAGCATAATTTATATTGGTGGAAAGTTGAGAATCTCCTTTAAAAACCCTTTTCATTTCATCAATTTTGGGTAAAAAAAGTTGTTAGCCACATACCCTACAAATACCCATTATATTGCCACTTTTTGGCCCATCATGATCCTGCACATACCCAGATCATAGGAACATTTCTAAATGTCACCTTACCTAGTCTCGATAGCCATGATAATCAAAATTATCCTTCTCCTAATATCCCTCCTTGATGCAAAGAGGATAGATTGGTGTTATAAGATGCACCTATTAAGAGTCGTGGGAATATTTTTCCTCCCTTCCCTAATGCTTCTACCATTTGGGACAATCTATTTGAAAATCATAATTGTCCTCTTTATTCCTCCCCTGCTTGTGATGAAGCTACTTTATAAAATATAACCATGGATGAACATATTACAAGCTCTCCTACTGGGGTAGATAATATGGCACAAGAGAATGAAACCTTAGAGACAAATGACAATCAAATAGAGGTTTCCACTATTCTACCCACTATCAATAAACAAGAAAATCCAGCCATTGATAACTCCCTTACTTGCGATGAAGTCATTTTAGAAGAATGAGCCTCTAAATATCATGAACATATAGTTTGTCATTCTCCTAAAAAATATTCTTCTAGGGAGGATATCATGGTGCAAAAAAAGGAAAGCATTGAAAATAATGATATTATTCCATTATATGAAGATGATGAAGTAACATTAGACTCTCCTTCACTAAGGGACGTTAATATTATTCAACCTTAACTCATCTTTTACCCCACTTCACACAAACTGCAAACTCAAAACAAACTTGAACTTATCCTTTACCCACCTCAGCCTAATGTATTGCAGCAACTAAGTCATGATATTGTTGCTCATACATATAACACTAGGAACAATTCAAAAACAAGACAAACACCTTCAACATCCCTCCCATTTCCTAATCCTATCCTACCTAACCCTATCTTACTGAGTCCTCCTTGTGGAAAGGAGTATGATCTTGTCAAACAACTAAAGAACACTCCTACTAAGATATCATTGTGGGACCTCATTCAAGCCTCCCCTCACTATCGTGAAACATGATTCAAAGTGATTTAAAAAAAGTTCCTATCCCTTATAATGTGCAACCAAATGACATAGCAGCTATGATCCAAGGAATAAATGTTGACATTGTTTTCTACCAAAGTGAACTCAACCCTTTGGAAATGAAAAAAAAAATGATGCTTTCATGATCATAGCTCAATACAATACGATAGGCATAAAATGAACCCTTGTTGACAATGGATTAGCCCTTAATTTTTGTAGCATAAACATCTTGGACAAGCTTTGTGTGGATAAATCAAAAATTCAACCAGACTCTTTATCTATTAAGGGATTTGACAATATAGGAAAACAACCGCTTGGTGTGATCACTTTTCCTATTTCAGTTGGGAAGGCCACATTGGAAACACCAATCCATGTTATGCCACATAATTTGTCATATAATCTTCTCCTAGGCAGAACATGGATTCATGCAATGAATGGGATTACTTCCACTCTTCATTGTAAAACAAGTTATGTCTACAACAACAAAGTGTACACACTTGAAGCTAACCCTAACCCAAACAATTGTTTAAACATTCAGAAAAAGAAAGAAAATCCTTTAGCAATAGTAACACCAACCACACAAGTAGAACCTATGCAACAAAAAGAAAAAGAACAACATATTGAATAAATAACAAAGCTATTAGAAGATAAGTGGGGTTCCTTAGATTTTGAACATACATTCATGGGAAAATACAAGATCATAGACAAATATTTAGACAAGGGAAAAGAAAAAGTGGTACTGTTAACATAAATTCAGAAGACCCTTCGAAAGCATCCACCTCAACTAATTTAGAAGAAAAATCAAATTACACAACAAACTTCGATGAACTTAATAATGGACAACCACCAAATCCAAAAGAGATGAAGAAGATTTATGGAAAAGGTTATGAGCTTATGAAACAACTTGAGTATGGTGGAAAAGGATTTGGTGCTAGAGAACAAGGTATCTGTGTCCCTATAAAGCTTAACACACAAGAAGCAATTCATGGTCTTGGTTATTTCCCCTCAAAAGAAACAATCAAGCCTTCACTTAATATCAATACTATTACAAAAGATTCCTTGAAAGAAATAGTAACAAAGAAGGAAATCCTTAATTAATGTCAATATCATCATGCAAAACACTAATGATTTGAGTTCATTATATTTTACACCATCCTGTAAAGGAGAGAACAAAATCTTACAATCTAAAGAGTCTTGTGTAGGTATGACATCTTGTACTAAGCAAGAGGTATCTTTGTCACAAACAATAGGAACACCTACCATTGATCAAGAGGGTATCTTGTCAAGACTCCTCCAAGATCACTTGATATCCCTTCCTCCAAGAACATGAAAGAAATTTTATTACAAGACTTCATTCTATGCATATCATAGAGTTCATGGTCATGCTGCTAATGAATGTAAGGATTTAAGTAATCGAATCCAACATCCTAAGGAGTTTGGTACTCTTCCTTATGTGGGGACACCTTGTTCCTCTAATTGATACTAATTTTCACTCTAGCATTCATCTCATCAATTATTTCAGCTCACCCTTATCCTACACTAAGTGGGAGCAAAGGGTTAGGTAGCCACTTCCTCGTATGCCACTTTTCATTGTCTCTTTTGGCTAGTTGTCTTCCTTTCATGTATATATAAGAACAAGCTTGGGATGTGGAAGACATGCCTTAAGTTGTCTCGCATGTGACGTACTGAGTTATCTTTAGTGTTGTATTTTTGGGGGTAACCCTTCCATCCTATTGCATGACATAGCTTATTGGAAACATATAACTTAGCATAGGGCTTTCAAAATAATCTCTCATGTCTTCTACTTTAAAGCAATTGGTCACAACAATGGTGTTAGCAACCGCTTTAAAGTGGTGGCGTCAATTGACACTCTCATTTTTCATTGTGATTTTGTTTCTTCTTGTGATGTGTTCTTTTCTTGGTGGTGTCATTGGGCTTGATTTCCTCTACGAGTTTGATATTTCCTTGTATTTTTCCTCTCTTGGAGACATTAAGCACAATGTTCCCTAAGACGAGACCTTGCATGAACTAAGAAAAATCTAGGTTTGAACATTCTTTACACTATTTGGAATTTACAATTTCTATGAGTTTCAAGCATATGAAGTCTTGCTTGCCTCATGGAGCTCAAAGATCATTTTTTTGTGTCACCTTATATCAAGAGGTATAACTTTGGTATGGTTGAGTGGGAAGCCCAATATGTGGCATGACTCTCCCCATAGCCACTTGCATGTGTGTGAGTTCATACCACGGCCATGAGTGTATGTTTCTCACATTTCGGGACTTCTCACATGCCAGACAACCAAGAGTTTCATTGTCTTAGAGTGAGTATGCATTTATTTAAAAAAAAAACAACCTAGATCTAATCCACATCACATTTGAAAACTAGTCAAAGCTTGATCCATCTCAATTTCATTTTTGGTGCAGTCAAGAATGGAGGATCCAAGAATAGGATTGTCCAACCTTGCAGCAAGAGTAAACATAATAGAAACTAAAAGAGTTGGAATAAAAATCCCACATGGATATATAGATAATGATCAATTATTCACAAGAAACATGCCCTATCTCCTGGCTTACAAATTATAGAAAGATATGGCACTAAGCCTAGAAATACAATATGGGTCAAAGCCCTTATCTCCTATATCTCCCTACTTCTCAATCACTCTATCACTTCTATCACTTGCTATCACTACTACCTAATCCAATTACAAAATGCTTATATATATCAATTCCCAACTCCAAAAAAGGTCTACATCAGCCTCAAGAGGTCTCAAACCCCAAAGTTGATGAAACATGTGAATGTCAGCCAAAACATAAGATTCTCCTTTTATCCTTAGAAAAACATGATGCAAATTAGAACGAAGGCTCCTTAATGAATTATAATCCTTATGAAATGGTTTCCTGAGCTCCACAAGTCATGAGATAGGTCTGCACACTTGAAAATCCAAGACTAGTCTGTGAATGCTCTCTATGCAATTATATTTGATATTATGTTAGCGATATCTTTGTACTAGGATGTCCAATACACTTGAATTTTGGATATGATGTAGATGTTGCAATGAATATCATATATCCTACTATGTGAGCTTTCATATTACAATGTGGTATAATTTGGCATGAAATACTGAGACTAGGTCTTAACAGTTAACTACTAAAATGCAAGAAAACATGAATGCAAATATTTTTTTGGTTGATACAAGATTTCTTGAAACATGGGATGTTCCTATATTAGATACCTGAGGTTGAAGAAAAGTGATCCTCTCACTTTCTTCAGGCTAGAGGAAAACCAATGTGGTCCACCTCAGCCTAATAAATCCATGATGAATCTTCCTCCGGTCTTCCTTTCCATTTGACTAGACATTCCTTGTATTACCTTCCTCTAGTACTATGTCCAACACTATTGTCTAAAATTTACTCAATTTCCTCTAGTGACTCTCCATCATACTGGTATAGGTTTGCAATGTTGAATATAGGTGATATGCCAAATTCCTCTGGTAGTTCCACTTTATATGTATTTCTAGAATCAAACTTCTTGATGATCTTACAAGGTCCAAACTTCTTTATCTTCAACTTATTATATGTCCCATCTGGAAATCTCTCTTTTCTCAAATATACCATTACTTCCTCTCCTACTACAAACTCCTTATGCATTCTCTTCTCATCTACTTTCTCCTTTTAGGTATATTGTTCATCTTCTCTAGGTTCTCCTTAATGTGAGTATGCATTGTTTCCATGAATCCTACAAATTCTTCTAACTCTGCACTCCTTTTATTCTCCATACTGATATCTCTTAATTCAGCTACTCCTCTGGGTTGTTATCCTATCACAATTTCAAATGGTGTCTTCCCTATGCTCTGGTTTACTAAAATGTTGTATGCAAGTTTTTCTTGTGGTAGTATTAAGTCCCAATTTCTTGCTTTGCCTTTAGTCAAACACCTCAACAAGTTTCCAAAACTCCTATTTACCACTTATGTTTGTCCATTTGTCTGTGGGTGAAATGTTGAACTATACTTCAAATTTGTGTTCATCTTCTTCCACAAAGTTTTCCAGAAATATCCAATGAATCTAGTGTCTTTGTCTGATACTATACTCTTTGGTATTCCATGTAATGTCGCAATCTCCTTGAAAAATAGGTCTACAACATGTACTGCATCATTGGTTTTATTATAAGGTATGAAATGTGTCATCTTAGAAAATGTATCCACAATCACAAATATAGAGTCAAATCCTCTTGGTGTCTTAGTAAATCCCAACACAAAATCCATGCTAATGTCTTCCCATGGTCTCTCTGGTACTATCAATGGTGTATACATTCTAGTGTTCTGACTGTTTCCTTTTGCAACTTGAAAAATCCTACAACTTTGAACATATTTACTGACATCCTTATACAACTATGTCCAAAAGTAGTTCTCACTCACCAATGATATGGTCTTATCAATTCCAAAATGTCTTGCTAATCCTCTACAATTCTTTTCAGGTTGATCAAAATCTCTCTCATTGAACTTCTAGGAATACATAACTAATTGTTCTTGAATAACATATTTTCTTGAATGAAATAATCCAACCATTTGCTTCTATTTGTCTCTATAGGTTCTTTGCAAGCCTTCCATTCCAAAATCAATGTCATCCTCATACATATGCTTCAGTTTTTCAAAACCTAATACTTTAATTCTCATCTCTGTCAACAAACTTCTTCTCCTATTGAATGCATCTACAACCTTGTTTGAATTTCCACTTTGGTGCTTAAAAACAAATGTGTAAATCTACAAGAATTATAACCATCTCATATGTCTCTTGTTCAAATTCCCTTGATTATTCAAATATTGTAAATCTTGATGATTCGTATACAACAAAAATTCCTTAGGAAACAAGTAATGTCTCCACTTCTTCAAGGCTTGTATTATTGCATAGAATTTTTGATCATAAAGTAAATATCTTCTCCTAGCATCATTCAATTTTTCACTGAAATAGGCTATTCGTCTCCCTTCCCAACTTAACACAGCTCCTATTGCACTTCCACTAGCATCACAATCTACTTGGAATACCTAATCACAGTTTGGTAGTGTTAACACAACTTGTTTTGTCACCTTTTGCTTCAACAACTCAAAACTCTTATGTTCTCTTGATGTCCACTTGAATTCCTTTCAATCACCCCTCATTGTGTCTTTCATGGGTGTACAAATACTACTAAAATTCCTGATGAACTTCTATTAAAATCTTGCTAGTCCATGAAATGATCTTACCTCTCCAACATTCATAGATGTAGCTCATTCAACTATTGCTTTAACCTTCTCAAGGTCCCTCTTCAATCCTTCCGTAGATATCACAAACCTAAAATACATTAGTTCTTCCTTCATGAAACTACACTTCTTGATGTTTATCAAAAAATTCTCTTCTCTTAGCCTCTAAAATACTTGTCTGATGTGAGCTCCAAATATTCTTCCTTAGGCTTACTAAAAATCAGAATATTATCCAAATAAACAAAGACAAAATTTGCCAAGAATTTCTTTAGGAATTTATTCATTAGCCTCATAAATGTGCTAGGCACATTATATAGTCCAAATGGCATAACCAAACAATCATGCAATCCCTCATTTTTCTTGAAAGCAGTCTTCCATTCATCTTTCTCTCTGATGGTATCCATTCTTTAGGTCTATCTTGGTGAAATACATTGCTCCACTCAGACTGTCCATGATATCATCCATCCTAGGCAATGGGAATCTATACTTCACTATGATCTTATTGATAGCTCTTGAATCTTTACACATCCTCCATTCTCCATATTTCTTAAGTGCAAGTACAACCAGTACTGCACATGGGATCATACTTTCTCTAATCAATCTTTTCTTTGACAGTTCCTATATCTATTTTTTTAGCTTCACATTTTTTGCTAGTGTCATCTGGTGTGTAGCTTTGTTTGGAAAAATAGCTCTTGTAATAAGATCCATATGATGAATGATACTCTAGATTGGTGGTAATCCATCAGACACATTCTCTGATACAAGATCTTGGTATTATGTCAATAGTTCAGTGACTTCCTTCTCTAGTGATTCTTCTTCGTTTATGATTCTCTCTACAGCTAGGGATTTGCAATTCCTTGGAATCAATGAAAAATAGATGTTTCATGTTTCAATCCATCCATAAATTCCCTTCCATATATCAAATTGATTCTAGTTCTACCACATACTTCACTTTCAGGTTCATCTTCCAAAGGTGTCAAGGTGATTCTCTTTCCATTAATTTATGGTATAGTTATTCTTTCTCCTGTCATGCATGGCTTTCTTATCATATTGCCAAGGTCTACCCAAGAACATATGAGATACATCCATTGGCATAATATCACATAGTACTTCATCATGATATGATCCTATATGAAACTTTACGAGAAATTTCTCACTTACTAGTATCTTGTTCTCATCTTGAATCCAACCTATCCTATAAGGCTTTGGATTTTTTCTTCTTTCCAAATTCAAATTTGTCACCGTTTCCTTAGAAACTAGGTTATCTATGCTACCACATCAATGATAACTTTGCAACACTTACCTCCTCCTTTGCATCTAGTCTGGAACAAAATTTCCTTTGCGGTGCTTCCTTAGGTTCCTCTTTCTTCTAGAATAGTTCTCTTGTAATGAATAATGATTCTCCCTTCTCAGGACTTTCTTCAAAATTTGGTGGTTCCACTAGTTCTTCCTTTGCATATCCAGTTCTTACATGATTTTCAATCTTCTTACCTTCTCTCAAATGCTCTATGTCCTCCTTTGCAATTAAAATAGGTTCCTCTAAAAGTTCTAAGTGTCATATCCTTTCTCATCTTTCTGTTATCTATCATTGCAGTAATAATTGTATCCTCCTCTGTTGTGGTGGTAATAATTTATGCCATCTCTCCTTTATGGTATGAATTGGAATCCTTCTCTTCCTTGCAGTATGAGTCTCTTTCCTTGTTTTTATTTGTATATGGTTTTCTACTATGAAATGTGACCTTCCTTTTTGAACTCTACCTCCTCTTCCTCTCTGCCTCTGTTCATGTATTTTGTTTAGCTTTTCCTCCACCTTTAATGAAAATTGATATGCTTCTACCAAATTCATCGTTACCAGACTCAAATCTTCCTAAATGTTCATCCTCAACCCATTGATATATCTTGCCACTTTCTCCTTTCTTGCTTCACTATGTCTAGTCCTGGTAGTGATCTTATGAAATTCCTCAATGTATTCTTTCACAGTTTTTTCCTTTTGTCTCAAGTTTTGCAATCTCTTCAATAGCTCCAACTCATAATCCACAAGTATAAACTGGTTCTTCAATTTTGTCACCATTCTATCCCATTTCACAATCTTCTCTTTTCCCTTTCTATTTCTTTCCAATTGAACTACCTTCCGCCATATTGTAGCATGTCCTTTCAGTTTAGTATTTGCAAATCTCAGTCTCTCCAGATCTTCAATTTCTTCATATTCAAAGTATTCTTCAATCTCATTTATCCAATCAATCAAATCCTCAAGTTTTAGGGTACTTGTATAGTTTGAAATCTCCATTATAGGCCCCTTTCCTATTTTTGAAATAGCCTACATCTTCATCTAATCTGATTCTTCCTCTCCTGAGGTCTCTTAAGTTAGATCTATAGCTTGAACTTCATCATCATCACTTTCATCATTAGGTCTAGGGTTTAAGCATTTTCTTATGTCTTCTTCAACAACATCCAATCTCACTTTCATTGTTCACATCATTTCCATCATCTCATCCATCTTTCCAACAAGATTAATAGTAGTAAGAATTATCCTCGATGACATCTCTTCCTAGGATATGGTGCAACTTCCTCAAGTCCACAATCTAGCTACAAGATTGCCACTACCTCATAGTCAGTGATTTGCTAACAAACACAAGTAGGCTACCTCAAGTCTATGATCTATCCACACAAAGATCTCATAGAATGCCTTGTTCAACTTTTCTCTCCTCTCCCAAGGTTTGCAACTCACTCTAATACCACTTGGTGAAGTCAAAGATGGAGGGTCCAAGAATAGGACTATGCAACCTTGCAACAAGAGTAAACACAATGGAGACTCAAAGAGTTGGAATAACAATCCCACATGGATATATAGATAATGATCAATTATTGACAGGCAACGTGCCATTCCTTTCGACTTACAGATTACAAAAAGATATGGTGCTAAGCCCATAAATACAATATGATTCGAAGCCCTTATCTCCTATATCTCCCTACTTCTCTATCACTCTATCACTTCTATCACTACTACCTAATGAAACTACACAATAATTATATATATCAATTCCTAGCTCTAGAAAAGGTTTGTGTCAGCCTCGAGAGGTCTCAAACCCAAAATTTGATGAAATGTGTGAAGGTCAGCCAAAACATAAGATTCTCCTTTGATCCTTGGAAAAACATGATGTGGATTAGAATGAAGGATCCTCGATGAATTTGCATTCTTATGAAATGGTTTCTTGAGCTCCATAAGTCATGGGATAGGTCTGCACACTTGAAAAGCTATGAATTTTCTGTGAATGCTCTTTGTCCAATTACAACTGATATTTTGTTAGCAATATCTTCATATTGGAATCTCCAAAACAATTGAATTCTAGATATGATGTATATGTTGCAATGAAGTTCATATATCCTACTCTATGAGCTTTGATGTTACAATACAATATAATATGGCATGAAATACTGAGATGGTTCTTAATAGTTAACTACTAAAATGCAAGAAAACATGAATGCAAATATATTTTTTGGCTTATGCAAGGTTGCTTGAAACTTGGGATGCTCCTGAATCAATTCTTTACTCTTTTTTTCTTTTAGTTCTTGACATTGCATAATCGTATATCTTTTTTCTACATATCACACATATTGTGTGTGTCCTTTTGCACTTATATCGATTTGACTTAGGATCTTCAATCCTGGGGGCTTGACTACCTCCTTCATCTTTGTTATCCTAGACCATCCGCATTGCTATGATTGGACCCCTCTTGAAAGTGAGTTTGAAGCAAGTTCATCCTCTCACTAAAGTGGGGGCTAAATGTAGTGTAGAAAAATATGTCCCTTTGTATTTTCACACTTGATATGGGAATAATTAATGATAAATTGGACTTAATGTAACCCAAGTGATCTAGTGTTGTGAGGTGTTTTACACATCCATGTTAGGTCTTGGGCCCTTTTAAGCTAAATTAACTTAACTCTATTGTATTTTAATGTTGTAAAATGTATTTATTTACATATTCACATTAAATTTGGGTGGCTTGTAAATCAAGTGAACCTAATCTAGTGTTCAATGTGTTTTACACATTCACATGGGATTTAGGGCCCTTCTCAACTAAATGGACTCAAATTTACCTTAATTTAGTGTTTTAAAGTGTATATATTTACAATTTCGCATTGTATTTTGGGCACTATTGCATTTATGACCTTTATATCATCATTAATAGGACCCTATGACCCCTTATTTTTGCATCTCGAGGCATATTTTGGCTAATGTCTTGATAAAAACACTTTAAAATCCTAAAATATTGAAGACCCATCTCAAAAACCTCAAGGTGGGACTCATTCACCACTGTTGGTGAATGAGTCCCCTTAAGTGGGACCCATTCACCAAGGGTGGTGAATGAGTCCCTTTTGATACAAAATTATAATTCTAACTTGAATTTTGATGAATGTTGGCCTTGGAGATCAAAATAATGGCCATTTGAGTGCCTTTCCCATATAAGCAATATTTCAAATCCTCATTTCATCAAAGCATAAGGTATTCAAGTTTTCAATTCAAGCAAGCAATAGTTAGGGCATTTCAAGTCTTCACAAGGTCATCAAGATAGCTTTCAATATCAATTCTAAGGCATTCAAGGGAAAGATTCTTCATAAATTGTTGTAGCAACTCAAGATCCATCATCATGGAGAGGTTTTAATTGCATTATCTCATGTTCATGCTTCATTATCTTATTTCATCATTTTGGTTTAACTACCTAAAAGGGGTTTGACCAAGGCAAACCCCTATTCCCTAAGAATCAAAATTTTGTCTCTATTTATGTGATTGTAGATCTAGGTTCTTTGAAGGCTTGGAGATCATTGAAGATTAGGTTTCAAACTTGTTGGAGTTGTCTCCCTATTGGCAAGGTAAAAATATTCACAAAATGTCACTTACAACCCTAAAAATGAAGGTTTTAGATCTAAAGAGCTAGAGCTACAGATTGAGCAAACTAAGAAGAGTCTATCCAAGGTTTGAATTTCTAGAAAAGTCAAATTGGACTTATTTGACACAAGTGGGGTATGAGTCCCATTTTTTGTCAATTTTGTGAGTTTGGCATTTTCGGATACCCTTTTTCAAGAAACATGTTCTTGTGCAAAAACCTCGATCTGGGACTAATTCGCCCAGATTGGAAAATGAGTCCCAATGGGCTAAAATTTCAAAATTAGTAGTATTTCTAGTATTCAATAGATTTCCAAGTGCACACATTCTGTTCTGTGGCTTTTTGTTTTGTTTTCCCTACATTTTCAAGTCATTTACTTCAATTTTACATATCACGCTATGTTTTCAAACATTTTCTTTTCCATGTTTACACTTGGTGGTGAACCACTCATTCAACCTTAAATAATCTCTAAACATATCCCTACAATATCCTATTTTCAGGTATCTTTCCTCTTTCTCCATTGGATTGAGATCTCTAGGGAATCCTTGAATGTTAGTTGGAGAAAGGTGTTCTATGTCCAAAACCATAAAGCCTCCATTTTTCAACTAATCAATATGAAGACCTCAATATTTAGGACTACTATAATAATAATGTGGAGTCTTGGATAGTTTTAAGGAAGTTTTGAAACTCCCTTTGGGTTGGTGTTGTGATCGCCAAACCTTAGGTCCCACCTACTATGGTACCACTCCTTGAGTATCCATATGAATACAATAGCCTCTAGCCAAGTTTTCTTGTACCATCTTTGCCTTCTCAACTATAATCTCTATAGTGTTGGGATTCAAAAATAGAACACCACCAGTAACAGAAGGGTTTAAACCCCTCACAAAACTATGAATGAAGGGCTTCTTATCCTTGGCTACACTAGTATACCAATTTATTTCAAAGTAAGCTTATTACTTATCCTCTATCATACCCAATTGCTAACGTTCATAGAATTCATCTACATGGCACTTCCTAAAACTATTTCAAAGGTATCAATCATGGAAACTCTCCAAATTTTTTTTTTGCATTTTAAGTCTTCTTAATACCATAAAGTGGAGACAATCCCACATAACAATATAATGACATACCTATCCCTACTATTACTAGTATATGGACTAAGAGATATTTACCTACCCTAGTGTTTGTAGTGGTGTAGGAGTTTATGGTGAGCTCCTCTACACTCCAAGATCAGCTGCAAGACAAAATAACTTCCACAAGAGAGATGCCAAAAATATTATGCTATAAATGTAGATGCAAGATTGCTAGAATGAACTTAATTGTTCTTTATATATTGATGCTTCAATTTATTATGTACATATATGTAGAGAAGGGGGATTCACTTCTCATGAGTCTCTTCATTCTCAAGAGAATCCTAGGGAGAGAACTACCATAAACTACCTCAAGCCTAGTCTAAATTAGTTGAATGGAGAAACTATATATAGAATAATTATTCTAAAAGATTGCTTCAGATCTCGAGAGAGCAGGGTTTCAATATTTCTACTTTATCAGGGAAATCTATTAGCCAAAGGACTATAGTGCAACATTAGGAAACTAGTGCGGTAAATTGGAGTCCAAAGGACCCTCTGGCATCGAAGGAAAACAAAGAACCAAAAGCTTGGGAAAGAAGCTAAAATCCTATTCTCACTCACATATCCAAGGTCTATTCAATACAATAACTAAATAGAAGGTAGAAAATCCAATAAAGTATAAAGGAGGGCTAGGAGTGAACTTACAAATGACTATGCACTTGAAACCTTTCTCCAATATTCACTCCTGCAACCTGCACACAAGATGAAGGAGGAATATAATGTTGGGGTTATTCAGGGCTTGCCTCAATCAAACCCCCATTTTGGTGTTCCCACCTCCACAGATAGCTAGATAGATAGAAAGAATAATAAAAATGGATAAATAGGGAGTGGTGAAAATAATCCCCACTTGAGGATAACCCATACCACTAAATATCAAATGAAAAAAGTGATCTAATCTATTCACAAAGAGATAAGAGAAAGAGAATGTTACCAATAGTCCTCGCCCCCCTCTTGAATGCATAAATGCACCGTTGAATGCTTTCCAGAGATCTTTGGCTATTGGAGGGGCCTCAGTCTAGTGGAGCTTTCTTGTAAGAGTAATGTTGCAAAGAGTAGAAGAGGCTGAGAATAGAGTGAGATTGAAAGAATCCACATTAGAATGAGGGAGGACCACCCCAAAATGAGAGAAAAAAGCTTAGTTTGTTTGCATACAAGGGTAGAAGGAGCCATTACACTTAGAAATCTGACTGTAGGGACACAAAGCATGGGTCAAGATTCCAATATTCCTTATTTCAAACTCAAAAAATTACAAAAATGCTAGTGCACCATGTAGATATATGTGCACTGCATAGGTGTCCAACTTATCAGTTTTTGGGAAACGGGGTAGTAGAATGTTGTTGCTTCGTCATTGGACCTCGTGGAATTAGAATCATGGAATTTTGACCCATGAGGATCTTATTGTAAATGTGCTTTAGGTGTAATAAATGCAAGGCAAAGTGCTAAAATGTGAAATTTCCCCTAGGGTACAATTTTGCAACATAACATTTTTCCCCATTTTAATATAGCGGCCACAAAGATTGAGTCAGAAAGTACTGAAGATTCCCCCAACAATTGAACTCAGTGAAGAATATAGCGTTTGTCGTGAAAAATTTCACAAAATTTGATTTTACAAAATTTAAATTTTAAGTTAGTCCAAAAAATTTAGAGGAAGCTACCAAGGTGAGAAGAATATTCAAGAAAAGATTTGGTGGTTCGGAAGAAAAATATAGTAAACATTGACTATAAGCCCCCTCCTAGTTTTTCCCCTAGTCTAGTGGGGGAAAAGTAAGAGAAATGGAGGGACCCTGATCATTGGAAAAAATGGGCCCTAAGGGGCCTATATATACCTAAGTGGGGCTTGAGAAGGGTCATTTTCACTATTTCCTATGGGAGTTTTGTTGACTTTTGCAAGAGAAAAGTTATCAAAATTCCACACAAATGAGACTATCTAGAGACCAAGCTAGACTAGTTGTGAGAGGATGTGCACAAGGGTATCAAGGTGGACCAAGTGATTCCTCAAACCTCATTTTAATGCATTTTTCAAGACTTTTAGCATGATTTTAGAAAAGTTAGAGCACAAGAATCCTTTTTTCACACCTACATCCTCATATGATGACATCCTACTAGCATGCTAGGGACCCTGACATGTGCTAGCATCCACCAGGTGCACTAGAGTCTTGACACCTTTAATGGTGAGCCTCAGATTTTTTGATGGCATGCAGATGTTTGTGTGGTGCACCTACATCTTGGAGGCTTCACTTAGTAGATATTTGTATATTATTTTTCATTTTAGATGTTCTGACTTGGGTTCTTTTCATTTTTGTAAGATTACTTGGAGATGAGGGAGCATCCCAATGGGTAGGTGCTACACCTTGTCGAAGATTAATAGTAGTGTCTATTAGATGGGGAGGAGATATTTCTATGGTAGGTTAGTCTCTGACATATTTATTAGATGCTAGAGATGCTCTACCATGACTGGATATTGATGGTGTTGATAGAGCATTGGGACTCTACCACCTCAACTTTCTAACTCCCAATTGATGAGATGACTGTCATGCTAGAGGACATCTATCACATCCTCAACCTTCTCATTTGAGGGGAGAGAGTTGTTATTAATGATACATGTTCTACTCGAGATTTGGCAAAAGGGGTCTAGTATTTCTTGGGTCGTACTAACAATGGTGATGGGACCAACCATGTCTACACATGCTAGTTCAAGTAGGGAAATGCTACAATGCCCCTACTATGATGGGTGTTGGCTATCATTGTGGCCACTGAGGTCATGATTGATGCATGAGGATCTCACTTGCATGGGGGCCTCATGCATACTATCTAAGAGATGGAGGAGCACCAAATAGTGTAGCCATGGGGGTGCATCATGCTCGCACACCTATACCATGAGCTAGGCAGTTACATGCATTATGAGTTTTGGAGCTTGACTACATGCACCCTATTGTAAGTGTGGGACTTTTCCCATATTACATGTACTTGAATAGATGGATATCCTTGGGTGTGGGATTACACAGTTCCCATGGCTCATTGGTATGAGCTTATTTGAAAGTGTAGGCATAGAGACCTATAGTTCTGGAAGCTACAGTTTGAAACCCTATTATTTGACTGGGTCAAGTGGTGGCCCCAAAATTTTTTCTAATGGGTGGATGATGACAAGTTTCTTAGGAACCTACAACATGACCATTTTCTCCTTTGTCACACCAATTTTGTTATTATGCCTTATTATTGGAGTAGAGTTATGTGATAGAACAATCACATCTAGACTATCCCCCTTGTGGTCCCATCCTATCTATGGGTCATGAGAAGAGCCACATGGTCAAGTGATCATCAACAACCAACCATTATTGACATCATCCTTTCTAATGATGACACCAACAACTAGGACCTACCAAAGATGTAGCTAGTTGATGACATAAGGGTGGCAAGAGGCTATTGGTCTAGGTGGCAGACACATGGCCCTACACCCATATTTTTGGCAGATGCCCTAGGGGGGATCTAGACCTCTAATGTGATGCACCATTGGGGTAGAGGTGGAGGTGGGAAGACCATGGTGGGGAGTAGTAGTAGTTAGAGGGCGAGGATGAGTTAGAGATAGCATATGCAAGGTTGAGGGAGTGACAAAGGATGTCTTCTCCTCAACCTGTAGTCCTAGTCCTGTTTACGGCACCAGATCCAATCATCAACCCCACGACAGCTCTGGCAGCACCAAGAGTAACACAAGATGCAAGTGGTGTGGGTCCTAATGTCACTCCACCTATTGACCCACACTTGTAGCTAGGGGACTGATGTATATAACAAGATTATGTCATTTCATTTTAGTACTTCCAATTTTTCATCTCATGTATACATTTTTGCTTTGGTTTTATGTATATACATCTTGTGATATTGATAGTTATCTTCTCTCTATGGTTGTAGTGGACACACAGGGATGTACTAGACTTATATCTCAATGCATATTAGAGGTGGCTCCTATTGTTTCAATCTAGGGCTTTGTCCTAAATGCATACCAACCAACTCTTTAGCAAGGTGACATGCCCAATTTTTCAAGTTGGTTGCATTCCTAAGGATGACCTATGAAGAGGCATGGGTGGAGGTCATGCAACATATTGTCAATGCCACTATCGCCCAAGGACAGAGGGATTAGGTCTCAGTGGAGCTACTAGTCACCTTATCTAAGTGAGATGTGTTTGTGACAAGAGAAGATAGTGTCGATAAGGCATGTGATGCTCTTCAAAGCTGGTTCAATAAGCTTAGAGGGTAGGCCCTAGATGAGATGCTAGTAGGGGACTAGTAGGTGAAAGATGTGCTTATGGAAATAGAGCTCTAGGTAGCCTCCCCTGAAAGATAGGTCTAAGGATTTCACATGGCACTTTCTATTTCCTGGTCACAGAGGGCTCACTTCATGTCCACCTTGTAGCTCCAACCATAGCCATAGCCACAACCACTAGAGCTAGAGGGCTCATCTAGCCATGCACATGGGGCTTAGATAGCCATTTTGTATATCATTTTCATAGCCACAATACATATCTTGTTGATGATTCTTAATGTATAAACATTGACACATATATACAACAACCACTTATTTTTTTATGATAATGGCATGATACATGTACATGACACTAATATAGATATATATACATGAGATTTTGGTTTTGCATCATGTTGTTCTTTACTTTATGTGTATGATTTTAATTTCACGTATGATTATGGATGTATGTTTATATTATATGCTATCATGATTTAGTAAACATGCATGGATGTATGTTAATTAAATATATTTATTATCTAATTGCCTAACCAAAAGATGTAATGTAATGCATGGATACATCGCATAGTAAAAACACACATATGTATATCTCTCACATACACACATGGTTACATTATAACACAATTTTTTTTTAATAATGTGTTAATGAAGGAATGTCAATACGTGTGACATTGCAACCTTGATGGGTGAATGTTACACATGTGACACATAGACACTATGTATAGTATTGATGAAGGTGGATTGGATTAGTAGGTTCTTTAAGAGGAATTCCATCCATAGATGATAATCCATAGGCACTAGAACCATACATAAAGATGACAATGTAAGGGCCTAACCAATTAGGATTAAACTTTCCCTTTTGATCAGGTGTTGCATTTACATTTCTCTGATTCTCGTAAAGAACTAGGTCACCTACTTTGAAATTCCTAGGAAGAACACCTTGATTATACTATCTAGATAATGATCATTAATAAGCTTTAAGATGGTCGAGGGCCTGCAATCAAAACCCATCTAGCATCTCAAGCTGATGCAAATGATTAGATCAATAATTCTCATAATCAGTTAACCCTCTCAAGGAAACCTGCAATGATGGAATTTCCAACTCTAAAGGCATAATAGATTCAACACCATACACAAGGTTATACGATGTTGTTCCCATTTCCATACAAACAATTGTGCGATATTCCCATAAAGCATATTTCAATTGAATGTGTCAATCCTTACCATGTTTATTTACTATTTTATGAAGAATGAACTCAAGAGTTTTATTAGTTGCTTTTGCTTGGCCATTAGATTGAGGATAATACAAAGTAGAAAATCTATGGTGAATATGAAATTTCTCTAGAAATTGCTTCATCTCCTTGTTCTTAAATGGCATATCATTATCAAAAAATAAGGTGGAAAAAAATCTAAAGCAAGTGATGATGTTACTTAGAAGAAAGCTATAAATAACTTCAACAGTTATGGACTGAAGTGGAATAGGTTCAACCCACTTCATGAAGTAATCAATTGTGGTAATGATAAAGGCATGTCCATTAGAAGAAGGATGTGATATTTTTCCAATAATATCCAACCCCCATTTTGCAAATAGCCAAGGAGAGGTTTGATTTTGTAACTATTGAGTGGGATCATGAATAAGATGACTATGTTGTTGACATTGCAAACACTTTTTTGAAAAATCAAATTAGTTATGTTCCATCATTTTCCAAAAGTATCCCATGTGAATAACTTTTTGCACCAGGGATTTACCACAAAAATTTCCACCCCTAGAACTTGAATGGGCTTCTTTAAGTGCAAGGGGTATTGCTGATTTAGTGAGACATCAAAGAAGTAAGCCATTGTAAGATTTTCAATAAAGAACATCTGACAAGACAACATAACAAACTGAAAGTTTTTGTATAGGAATGTGATCATTCTTTGTTGCATCATCAGGAATATTTCTAATCTTCAAATAGTTTTAGATGCTAAATTACCATTCCTCTAAGTCCACATGAGCACACACGAGAGCATCAGATTCTGGTTGATTGGAAACAGTAGGAGACCAAAGAATATGAACCACGAAGTGGTATTCTTTGGTATCCTTGTCTGAAGGCACCAAGGAGGCCACACTTTCCATAGCATCCACATGTCATTTTTCTCTCCTAGGGACACTATCTATTGTGAAAGAGGAGAATCAATCGAGCAAGGAAAAAGTAAGGTCTCGATACTACGACAACTTATTTTACTTAGCTTGATAGGTTCTCATAATCTAATTCATAATAAGATCAGAGTCACCATGTATATGGAGATGTTTGATGTTTAATGCAATTGTGGGACATAAATGAACAATAAGGGCTTCGTACTCAACAATGTTGTTAGTACATGGGAATTCTAATCAAAAGGAGAGAGGGGTTGGTTTACCTTCAAGTGAGATTAGAACTACACCTACTATGGAGCTAGTCTAACATCTTGATCCATCAAAGTACATCTCCCATACAAGATCATGATTAATTGTGAAAATAGCTTCATCAGGGAATAAGTCAAGATTAGGGAAGGAACAAGGTGAAGGAGTTTTTTCCAATTGATCACTAATCACTTGACCTTTTATCGACTTCTGATTTAGAAAATTTATATCAAACTTAGAAAGCAACATTACCCACTTCACTAACCTACGAACAAGGTCAGCACTAGAGAATAAATGCTTCAAAAGCTCACATTTCACAATAACATGTGTTTCAACATGAAGGAGATAATGTCTTAACTTTTGCATTGCAAAAATGAGAGCAAGACATTTTTTCTCCATGGAAGAATAATGGGTTTCATAATCAATGACATCACAGATAATGTATTAGACCACTCTTTCTTTCTTGGCATCATCATATTGAGTGAGAAAAGCTACCAAAGTAGATGGTGATGTGGCAAGGTAAGTAAAAAAGGGTCTATCCTACGTAGTCGGCATTAATATAGGAGGATTTTCGAAATAGGATTTTATTGAATCAAAATATTTATGGCACTCCTCATCCCATATAAAGCAAACATCCTTCCTCAATAAACAAGTGAAAGGAAGGGTGCCATCAGCCAATTGATATATAAATCTACAAATTTTCTTAATATTCCCTTGTAAACTTTGCAACTCAAAAATGTTCCTAGGTTGAAGCATGTTAACAATTGCATCAATCTTATTCATGTCAACTTTGATTCCATGATGAGAAACTGTGAATCCCAAAAAAATTCCCACATTCACACCAAAAACACACTTAAGAGGATTAAGCCTCATCTTGTAGAGTCAAACCCTTTGAAAATAAGATGAAGATTCCATGCATGATCTTGACAAGTTATAAACTTTTCTAGGATATCATCAACATATTCTTATAGAATTGTTATCAATTTTTTACCATAGCTCAAATTGACTAAACTGGTTAATTCAAGTTCATTTTAAGGTGAAAATTTTTAGTTTATTTCTACATTTGTTTAAGCCGTTGCACGTTTTAAGTTTTGAGTTTAGAAGAAAGAGCAATGTGTTTTAGTTTTCCATTCATCATTTGCAGCATTAAATATTGTGTGAAATGTAAAAGGAATCTCTTTCATTTTGTATTCAATTTTTTATTACACAATGTTTCATACATTTGTTGAAAAGAGGAATACATAATTGAACAAGAATTGCACAAAATATTGTTTTGTATTCATTGAGATGATAAGAGAATCAAGTGTCCCACACAATCCTTGGGAGTATCTGGAACAATGAATCATGAAAGGTACACAATTCTATTGAAGATAAAAAAGGAAAAGAGCACATAAGAGGGAACATAGCCATCATTTCTTGAATGTGTCTGTGAGTTTCCTTTAGTGTTGTGCATTCCTCTTTGCTCCCATTCTCCAAGTAAACCTACAAGTGATTGAAATGTTTCTTAGAGATTAGGTTATGAACTCTCCTACATGATCTATCAATATTAATGTAGAATACTTCTTATGATGCATTGAATCAACTGAGAAAAGACAAGAGGAGTGCAAGAGAGTACCAAGGATGAAACATTATAATAAACTTTGGATTTTTTTTTTAATCTAACACTATTTTTTTCTTGTGCAGGTATAGGAAAAGCCATGTTGCTGATCTATTTTGAGGATTTTAAAGCATGTGGTATAAAATGAGCTCCCACAAGGGTTTAGCTCGGCATGCTACCGCTTAACATTCAATAGAGGGGTAGAGAAAGGAAACAATTCAATATTGCTCAAAAGAGATATGCATTTGAAGGAGTGCATCAAAAGTGTCATAAGAACTCAAGAAATTGACCACTTAGGATAATTAAGTCTGAAAGTGCAATGAGTTGAAGATAATAAATTATCAATTTCTTAAGTAGATCATCATAAGGAGTGCATCATCTTGGAATGTGATAGTGGACAAGCATACATAATGCCTTGTTTACAAACAAACAATAGCAACTAAAGCAATTTGAGAATCTTCAGAACACCATCATCAGGTTTTGTATTTCAAAATATTCTATGCATAGATCAAAGTCTCACTCCAACATTTGTTTCCACAAAGAGATAAAAATGCATGAAGAGTATACAGAAAAGATTCTCTCCATCCAGAAACAGAATTGTAAGTGGCTACAAATGAAGCTCAAAGGTCAAGGGAGATGGAAATAAGCATTGTTGAACTAAAAATACAATACACTAAGTTCTTGAGCTGACTGAATGTGAAACATCATTGATGTCAATGGAATACACAGAAACTCAAGGTTGGTTTCAAAATAATTGATGTTACAGATACATAAAAATAATCTCATTGCATTGTCACATGAAGCTATGATGAAAGTGGAACTAGATGTGCATTTTTTCTAAAACATTCAAGTACACAGAATGGATAACAACAAGGAGAAAGTGACCTACAAGTGTATCATTCTGGCTAAGTGCAACCTTGTAAAGTAGGTAAGTGAAATGAAATCATCAATTTACAGTGCATTTGAGAGTAAATAGAGTTTTTTGTGTGAAAGTTTGTGCAAATGTCATTACAAATCATGCTAAACAGTGAAAAAAATTGCATGGAAGAGAAACCATGTTTTTTGATAAGTAACTGAAAAGTATCAAATTAACTTGAGCTTCATTCTGTTTATGCACTTCAAGTGAAATAGATAACAAGTGATTGTTAACAACTCATGCAATGAAAATAAGAGATGACAAATTCCATTGGAACAAGATGTCTTTCAAGCAGCAGTACAAAGAGGATAGCTTGTTCCAGTAAGAAAACTTATGTGTTAAGTGAAATTTGCATTATGAGAGCAAGAAAGTGAAGCTACAATAGTATGAATTTGAACTTGAAAAATGCAATTATTATTTCCTTTCAAAACAATGAGACAATATCAAATGGGCTAGGGTTTCAAAATGGAAACAAATACAATGGTGCCCAGTTCGAGCTTTTAAGAGGAAACCTGCATGGGTTTATGATTAAGAAACTTCAAAATCAAGAGATAATGGTAATTTGAGCTCATACATGGCTTCCAAATGAACCCAGCTAAACTTTCATGGTTGCGGTCTAAGAGTAAGTTTCTTTCACAAATGTTGAAACCCCCTTAGGGTATTGTGTTCTAAATAAAAATATAGAGGCAAATAAATATGTTTTGAGCTCGTTACTAGAGGTGCAACTTAGGAAAATAAAGATACTAATGTCAATGGCCATGGCCATGATGAGTTTTGCAAACCTAAAAAATAGAATGACATATTTTTGCACATTCAGGAAATGAACAAGAATTTTTTATGCAATGAAACCCGAGTTGGCACTCTCATGGTTGTGGCCTAGGAGAGAGTTTTTCCCTTCACAAATAAGAATACCCATTTGGGGTTTTGAATTTAAAATGCATATTCCAAAGAAAAAAAAAGATTGAGCTTGTGCTAGCATTAGAACTCTTATAAAATGGAGATATTGAAGCTAATGGCCATGTCAATGATGGGTTTTGCAAACCCAAAAAATGGTGAGAAAGATACAAAAGGTTTTTCCATTTAAAAATAATGCCATTGTACATCATGGGTCGAGCCCAAACAAATATTTTTTTGCAAAAATTAAAGAACCCATATGGTGAGTCCATAGCCATACAATGGCCAAACTTAGGAAATAAATCATTTATTTTCAACTTATGTTGATAAACAATCTCAAATCGAGCCTCTTAAAGAAGGAAATGCACAAGGTATGAATGGAAAGAAAGCTTACCATGGTTGTAGGTGAAAAAACCAGTTCAAGCCTATAGCCAAGCCTTCACAAAAGCTCGAACAAAGTCCTCTCATAGTGGTTAAACAAAGAAAAGATGCAAAAGAAACACAAGATATATGAAATGCATCAAAAAAATAGTCATGGTTGTGGCCTATAGGCCTATTTTCTTTGTCAAATGAAGTAAAAAAGACATTAAAATGGAAGCAAAATACTTACCATCAAATGCAGAAGAAGATTCAACAAAAAATTGACATAAGGCAGCTCGAAATGGTGAACTTCAAGCTCAAGCCATAGTTCTCCATGGCAACCAAGTGCAGAGCTCTCTTCTCCAAAGTCAACGAAACAAAATGGTGAGAAAATTTAGGGCTTCAATTTAGTTTTTATGTTAGGGTTTTTCATTGTGCTCAATTTGAATTTGATTTTAATCACATTTTATTAAAAATCAAATGCCTTAAGTTAAATACCTTGCCTTGTGAATAGTTTATGTCTAGGCTGAATTCATGCCTTAGATTTTTCTTTGATTTTTAGAGAAAATCATATATACTTTGGTCCTTTCATTCTAGGGTGAGCCTTTCTTATGTCTTAGAAATATTTCACGCCTTGCATAAAAATCAAGTTGATGACTTTAGGTCTCATAACTTTTCCAAAGTTTTGAGTACCCTAGGTTTCGCTTTTGACTTTGGAGTAAACATAATATGTGCCTAAAATTATTTTTATGATTTTTTATAGAAAAATGAAACATCATTGAGAGCCTTAATATATTACTTTGATTTTTGCAAAGTATCAAAATTTTATTTTTATTGCAAAAATCAGAGTAATTGAAGTCAAGTTGGGATCAAAAGAGAATGTAATGGGGCTTTCTGTTTTTGAAACTGCAAATTGTAAAACATTAATTAAGCAATATTCTTATGAATTTCTTAATTAATTGTTAATTAAAAGTAGTACTTGAGTACTCATTGAAAGTTTGTATTTTGATTTGAGTTCCACTTGGAAAAATTTGGAGAAAGAGAGGCAAATTGAAGTTTCCATTTTCAGTTTCTAGTTGTTTGCACTTGATTTTGAGGATTTTTTTGATGGAACCTTTGGAGATGGGAAGTTTCCATCTTTTGATGTAGTTCAGAGCAGTTTGAGGCACTATTTTCTAGAATTTTCTGAGGAGCTCGAAAATGGAGAAGAGTTAATTTTTGGAGATGCAGTGGGGCTAATTTTTGTATTTTTCACTATTCGGGTCACTTGAGAGATATAAGTTTGAGAAATTTTAATTTCTCATGGGTTCAAATTGATGGATTCTTGCTCTCCTATCCACTGAGAGATTTTTTAAGTTGATTGATGTACTCATATTTTGAAATTGTCACTCCTTCAATACAATAAAACAGTAGAGTTTCCTTTCCTCATCCACTTGTTCAAGTTTACAATTATAGTATGATATTAGTTGTGATTCAAAAATTGTAGAATCCTTCTTATTTCTTATCTTTGTAGGTTTTTTTGTAGTGTTTTCATGTGGTTGAGGTTGCATTCTGTGTTATGCTTGGTCAACCTTTATGCAAAACACTTTTGAATTATTATATCTTTAGGGTGGGATTGTGAAAATTAGAGTTTTAGAGGTAGTGTTGTGAGTGAAAAAATTATCAGAATCTTCTTATTGCTAGTGAATCACTTTAGTTTAGGATCTCTATTTTCACCTTTTCCTTCTACCCCTTTTCCTTGAAAGCTTGGTAGGTTAGGTGGTTCACTGAGGGAACCAACCAACTATAGAGATTTTCTCTCACCTACATATTTACCCACAAATCTTGGAGTGTTTCCATGTTGCAACAAGATAGGAAATTCTAACTTGGCTAAGGGTGTAGTCCTAATCGCCAACAGTTTTTCACATGCCTAGTGGGACTCTAGAGTCTTGTCTTTAGAGTAATTTTCTAAGTTATAAGCTATTTTTTGGTATAGGTAGCAATATTTTCTGCCTATAAAGGTTTGAAAAATATACCTACTATCTCATAAGTTCTAGTCACATTGCAGATTTGGTGCAAAAAACTTATGAGAAGGATCCAAACCAGATCTAGTCCAACACCTTTTGAGTATCTGTAGCTCTCCCCACCAAGAATGAGAGGCAAAACACCAAGAAGGACTTTTGATTTAGCAAGGAGAGTGAATTCCATAGCTCTAGAGCTTAGTCCGATAATTTATGTGAAGAGGAACCCAACTCCACTATCTCAAGCACCTCCTATGGAATGACAATTTTACTTTGCATCATTTAATGGGGGAAGCCCATTATTGCTAGCTCGACATGATGAAATCCTAGTTGTTGCACTTAAATGACTACCATACTTCATTGGCGAAGACCAAACTACCCCTATTGAAAATATATGAGATGTGATGACACTATGTTTGGTACACAATGTAATACAATCTAGAGTGTGGCTATAAGATTGATGGTTCCTTCGTTGAAGGGAAAATCCCTTCAATGGTTCAAAGGGCTCCCAACCAATTCCATTGCAACATATAACCATCTTAGCGATGGCCTACATCAACATTTCATGGATAAGTCAAACCACCTTTCATTGTTAGAGCAGCTAAGCACCATCAAGTGGGCTCCCCATGAACATATGGCTTATTTTATTTATAGGTTAAAGAGAACCTGGGATAGGATACCTCTGATAGTTAAGCCTTCACCTGAACATGCCTTTCTATTCTTCCTAAAATCCCTCAACAGTGAAATTTCAGTTATGATACAGTCCATGGGGGGTTCATATTGCCAAATGCCTATGACTTTGCAATAAGGGTAGAGAACTGTCCCATTCAAGATGGGAAAATAGCCTCGAGACCACCCACACCTATTTTTCCTAATATTCAACCACCTATCCCTATGAATTTTCCTCCTATAGCTATTGTCCCACCAATCCCATTAGCAGGTTATTAGGTTGTTCAAGAAAATTCCATTCTAGACTAGACCAAAGAAATCCAAGAAATAAAGAATATGCTGCAAAATTTTGGTAAAACCTTTAGAAATGAATTTGTGAGCCTCAAGAAGCAAGTTGGCCATGAATATAGGTCTTACCAAGCTCCTTATCAGCAAAACCAATAGAATAATCCACCATTTCAGAATGATTTCCAAGATCAAAAAAGAGGTTTAATCCCATGCCTTTTTGGCCTTATGATCCCAATGTTGATGGCCTCTCAAGCAAGCTAATACTTTAGAATAACTTGGCTCAAGAACATGATTGGTGCTACCCGTGCAATCAGCCACACAATTAGGTTGCATGCATGAGTACCATGGAGAATCAAGCTCTCATGGTGCAAAATCATTATGATATCCCATAAAATTTTCCAAATGCGAATGTGGAACATCCAAGATACTCAAAGGTTTCTTTAGTGAATTGGAAAAGTGTTGAATATTGTGGATTTAACCATTTCCAAGGTCAGAACCAACAAGGTTCGCCCATTATAGTGAACACAAGGTCAAAAAGGAGAGCAATAAAAGCATAATAGCAAGTTGTAAATTCACAATAAAAAGCTACAAGAGATAAAATTCATGCCATTCCACCTCAAACTATCCCCATAGCACAATCGAAGATGAAAATTCTACAAAGAGGACAACAAAAGTTAAGTCTCATGTCTTTTAATGTAGTTGAGCATTTAAAGAAAGCTACAATCAACATTTCCAATATGGATGCACTACATATCCAAGGCCAAAAAAGTTTGTTACAAGATGCATTTGCTAAACTTTCATCTTTGGATGTTGTTGATGCAAAAAAGAAAAAAATTGTGCTTGCAAACAGGTCAGAGGTCAAAGGTGGGCAGAAAATTCAAGAGGTAAAACCCCCACCATTCTATCTAAGACTTATTATCATGGATAAACTTGTCCATAACTGTATGATAGACTTAGGTGCTAGCAACATAGTCATGCTTAAAATCTTAGTAGATAAGTTAGGTTTGGTTTATGAACCCGTGCCAAAAGGAGTTGTGCAATTAGATAGATCTATTGTTCAAATATCATGAATCATTAAAAATTTGGGCCTCAAATTACATGCTTGACCCAAATTTTTTGTTTCCCAAGATTTCCATGTGATTGAGTTTCCTCCCCATTTCACACTTTCCCTCTCAAGAGACTTTACTGCTAAACTAGGAGGGTTCTTATCAGCTGATTGGTCCCACTTACTTTTTAGAACCAGGTATGGCACCAAAGTGGCCATTGAGTCTGATCCATTATCCAAAGTTCATATTGAGCTATACACCACCAACTCTATAAATTTCAACCTATTAGCCACTCATGGGTCAGAGAGTGAATCAAAGGCTTCACACCCTAGTTTATCCAATGAAGAAGAAAACTTGTATGAGTGGGGTACTGAAAATCAAGACCTTGACCCTTCCATCCATACAGAAGAAGTCGAGTTAGAAGTCTATGCAATTCATGAACCCAATGCAGCAATTTCTAATCTTGTCAAAGATCAAGATAAGTCCGAACAATAAGAAAACCAACTTTGGGAGCTATATTTCGATGGTTCAAGATGTAAGATGGGGGCTAGTGGAGAAGCAATGTTGGTATCACATAATGGGGAAAAATATTATTCATCCTTGAGGTTATCTTTTAGTTGTGCAAAAAACATAGCTAAATATGAGGCCCTCATTCGTGGCCTTGAATGGGATCAGAAAAGAGGTATTAAGTGTTTATGAGGTTATGGTGAATCTGAATTAGTTGTGAATCGAGTCAGAAATTTAAATGTTCTGAAAAATGATGTACTCAAGAAATATAAGCATTGAGTGTGGGACTTAATAGAGGATTTTGATGCATTTAATTTACTTTTTGTCCCTAGAACTCAAAACAAACATGCATATAGGCTTGTTGTTTTAGGTGATCAATTTGATATTCCAAATGAGGTGCATAATGTAGAAACACAACAATATATAAAAATTATTGTTAGACCTTCAGTTCCATATAATAATGTGAGTTGGAAGGTATTTAATAGTGATAAATAGATTGTGAGCTTCTTGATAACAAAAGTTGAGTTTGTAGATGAGAATTAGCTAAAGTGGCAACAACAATATGGAAGCTAGATTGTGTAGCAGAAATTAGATGAGCTGCCAAAGGGGTTGGTAGAATTAGAGTTAGTTTTTAACTTTGATGACCAAGTAAGGAAAGACAAGTGCAACATCATTGTCAAATAGGAGCATTATGAAGCCATTGACATATTCAAAGGTAAACTTCTCAAGTTGGGAAAGGTATGTAATAAGGAAGAGCAAGAGGCTTTTGTTTTTCTATGTCAAGAGTTCAATGATATTTCTACTTGAAAATATAGAGATTTAAGAGGTTTTTATCCCAAAATAGCTCAACATATTATAGAGTTAGAGCCTAATGCAAAACCTGTGAGACAAAAACAAAGACCCCTAAATCCTAAGCTTGAACATTTAATAAAAGCTAGATTAAATAAGCTAATTGGGAGCAACATAATCTTCCCTATTAAGCACACTTCTTGGGTCTCCAACTTGGTCCTAGTTAGGAAGAAAAATAGGGAAATCATGCTTTGTGTTAACTTTAGAGATTTGAACAAGGCTTCCCTTAAGGATCACTACCCACTCCCTTTGATGGAAAAAATTATGCAAGTAGTGTTGGGTTTTGATAGATTCTCTTTACTCGATGGGTATCCTGGCTATAATCAAATTTTGGTTAAAGGGAAGAGGATCAATATAAAACAACATTCACAACTAAATGGGGCACTATGGCTTATAGGAAGATTCCTTTTGGATTATCTAATGCAGGGGAAACATTCGAAAAGGCAATGCACATGTATTTTCATAGCCTTATGAATAAGATTGTTCTTGTGTATTTAGATGATATCACAATATTTTCTAAAAACATTTGCTAATGAACACCTTGAACATTTTAGAAAAATCTTCCAAAGATGCAGAGAGTTCAAAATTTCTCTCCATCTAAATAAATTCATATTTTCCATCCATGAAGGTTAGCTTCTTGGACACATTTTCTCTAAACATAGAATTTCTATTGACCTAGAGCAGGTTTCAACTATTCTAGAATTACCTTTCCCGACACATAAAAAGGGTTTGAAAAGTTTCCTTGGTAGAATTAATTTTGTAAGAAGGTTCATACCAAACATTGCAGCTCTATTATATCCTCTTACAACAATTCTAAGAGGGAATGTACCTTTCAATTGGACTAAGGAGGGAAAAAGGAACTTCAAGCAAATAAGAGAAGCCCTTTCAGTTGTGTCAACCCTCATAAATCCAAATTATAATAAATATTTGTCCTTATATGAATTTGGGGGTGTTGATACTATTTCAACAATGTTGTGCCAAGAAAATGACGAAGGCTTGGAGTAGCCTGTGGCCTTTTTCAGTCAATTACTACATGACTATGAGGTAAAATACTCTTTTTTGGAAAAAAATGTGTTTTTAGTGGTCAGAAGCCTTAAAATTTTAGGCACATGTTGTCCAATAATAAAATTCATTTGCTGGTTGCTCACCCTACTATGAAATATTTCTTGTTGAATAAAGATATAAATGATAAGAGAGCTGGTTGGATAACAAGAGTAATGGAATTCTAGATTCCATTATTTCTAATAATGCTTTAGCATTTATTGGTCTAAATATTTTTGACTAGTCTGTGAGAAATAATATCTTTTTGAGTACATCAAATTACTACCCACAGGGTAACAGACAAGTGGAATCTACCAATAAGAACCTATTCAAGATCATCAAGAAGGCCATCAAAGACAACCAAAGAACATGGAATGATAAGTTGAAGCTATCCCTTTGGGCTAATATAATAACCCCCAAGAGGGCTAATGGTTTCTCTTTGTAAGTTCTTACTTATGGAAAGGAGGCAAAATTACCAATCTCCATTGAGCTACCTATTGGTCTAATCACCAACATTCCCCCTCAAGGTTCATGACATGGCTTAATCGCCTCCCATGGATCTAGGTAAGTTTGGTGTTTGTAGTGGGCGTTGATGGGTTGATATTTTGGCACAACAACAAACATACCGACAATTGTTATCAAAGCCTTGGGTCATGGGTTTGAATCCCCTTGGGTAACGTTGAGTGGGGGATTGTTGGACTAATCATGAGTGTCCACCTTTAAGGTTCATGACATGGCTTAACCGCCTCCTGTGGATTTGGGTAAGTTTGGTGTTTGTAGTGGGAATTGATGGGTCGATCTTTTGCTACAATGGAAAACATACCAACACTACCAACTTTAAGTTTTATTATAGAGCTTGAGCTGCTAGAAGAACAGTCCATGGAGGTTAGAATTTCATAGCTAATGGAACTGGAAGAAGCTTGAAATTCATCAAGCTCAAATGAAGAGCTCCTTTGATGAAATAGAAAAGTTGAGAGACTTTGTTGTTGGAGATTTTGTACTCAAATGGGATGAAAACAAGAATAAAAATAGGGGACACTCCAAATTTGATGCAATTTGGGAGGGCCCGTATGTAATAATAGAATATGAAGATCAAAATTCACTTCAGCTCTCAAGGTTAAGCAGAGAAGTGCTTCCAATCCCTGTGAATGGCTTCCATTTAAAGAATTGTTTCTAAGGTTCTAAGTTCTACCCCTGTACTATAGTAGAGTAGTTGTTGCCAATAGGTTCTTGGAGCAATTTTCTTTTCAGTTGTTTCTTTCCCATAAGTGCTTTTGTACATTGTTTTCTAGCCACTAAGGCCTTGTAGGATTTGTTCCATTTGTTTTGGTTTCGGTTTCTATTATTGTTTGGTATGGCAAGTTTCATATTTTCTAGATCTTTTGAGTTTCAGAAGGGTAGAATTGACTCCATACCCAATGGATCTAAATAAGGAAATTAGCCTAATGCTTAGCAGGAAAGCATCTAATAGAGTTTACCAAAAGTGTTATCATTTTTTTCATCATAGCTCAAATTGATAGAACTAGTTAATTCAAGTTCATTTTAAGGTGAAAATTTTCAATTTATTTCCGTAGTTGTTTAAACCATTGCATGTTTTGAGTTTTGAGTTTAAAAGAAAAAGTAACGTGTTTCAATTTTCCATTCATCTTTTGCAGCATTAAATATTGCATGAAATGTAAAAGGAAGTGCTTTCATTTTGTATTCAATTTTTCATTATACAATGTTTCATACATGTTTTGCATAGAGAAATACAAAATTGAACAAGAATTGCACAAAATGTTGTTTTGTATTCATTGGGATGAAAAGAGAATCAATTTTTCCACACAAGCCATGGGAGTAGCTAGAACAATGAATCATAACTTGAGCACAATACACTATTGAAGATAAAAAAGGAAAATAGCACATAAGGGGGAACATATCCATCATTTCCTAAATGTTTCTTCGAGTTTCCTTTAGTGTTGTGCATTCCACTTTCCTCTCATTCTCCAAGTGAACCTACAAGTCATTGAAATGTCTGTTAGAGCTCGGGTTATTAACCCTCCTATATGATCTATCAATAGTAATGTAGAATACTTCTTATGAAGCATTGAATCAATTGAGCAAAGACAAGAGGAGTGCAAGGGAATTCTAAGGAAACATAATAAGAAACTTTGGATTTATTTATTTTAATCTAACAGTTTTTGTTTCTTGTGTAGGTATAGGAAAAGCCATGTTCTTGATATGCTTTGAATATTTTAAAGTATGTGGTGTAAAATGGGCTCTCACAAGGGTTGAGCTTGACATGTTGCCCCTGAACATTCAGTAGAAGGTTTGACAAAGGAAACAATTAAATATTGCTCAAAAGAGATATACATCTGAAGGAGTGCATCAAATGTGTCATAAGAACTCAAACAATTGACCACTTAGGACAATCGAGTCTGAAAGTGCAATGAGTTGAATATCATAAATGATCAATTTCTCAAGTAGATCATCATAATGGAGTGCATCATCTTGGAATGTGATAGTGAACAAGCATACATAATTCCTTGTTTACAAACCAACAATAGCAACTAAAGCAATTTGAGAAGCTTCAGAACACCATCATGAAGTGTTGTATTTCAAAATCTTCTATGCATAGAGAAAAGTTTCACATCAACATTTTCTTCCAGAGAGATAAAAATACATGAAGAGTAGAAAATAAATATTGTCTCCATCTAGAAACAAAATTGTAAGTGGCTGCAAATGAAGCTTGAAGGTCAAGGGAGAAGGAAAAGAAGCACTGTTGAACTGAAATTACAATACACTAAGTCCTAGAGTTGACTGAATGTGAAACAACATCATTGATGTCAATGGAATACAATGAAACTCAAGTTTGGTTTCAAAATAATTAATGCTAATGATACATAAAAAATATCTCATTGAATTGTCAGATGAAGATGTGATGAAAGTGAAACTAGATGTGCATATTTTTTGAAACATTCAAGTAGATGGAATGGATGACAACAAGCAGCAAGTGACCTACAAGTGTATCATTTTGGCTGAGTGCAACCTTGTAAATTAGGTAAGTGAAATGAAAGCATCAATTTATAATGCATTTGAGAGTAAATAGAGGTTTTTGTGTGCAAGTATTTGCAAATGTCATTACAAATCATGCTAAACAGTGAAAAAAATTGTATGGAAGAGAAAGTATGTTTGTTGATAAGTAACTAAAAAATTATTAAATTAAGTTGAGCTTCATTGTGTTTATGTACTTGAAGTCAAATAAATAGCTCAAGTGATTGCTAACCATGCATGCAATGAAAAGAAGAAATGAAAAATTCGATTGGAACAACATGTCTTTCAAGCAATAGTACAAAGAGTATAGCTTGTTCCACTAAGAAAACTTATGAGTGAAGTGAAATTTTCATTATGAGAGCAAGCAAGTGAAGCTACAACAATATGAACTTGAACTTTAAAAATGAAATCATTGTTTCCTTTCAAAACAGTGAGCCAATATCAAATGGGCTAGGATTTCAAAATGGAAACAAATGTAATGGTTCCCATTTCAAGCTTTTAAGAGGAAACCTACATGGATTTAGGATTAAGAAACTTCAAAATTAATTGATAATGGTAATTCAAGCTCATACATGGCTGCCAAATGAATGCAACTGAACTTTCATGGTTGCGGATTTAGAGGAATATTCTTTCACAAATGGTGATACCCACTTAGGGTATTGTGTTCTAAATACAAATACAAAGGTAAATAAATATGTTTCGAGCTCATTACTAGAGGTGCAACTCAGGAAAATAAAGATGTTGAAGTCAATGGCCATGACTATGATGGGTTTTGCAAACCCAAAAAATAGAATGACATTATTTTTTCACATTCAAGAAATGAACAAGAAATTTTCATGCAATGAAACCCCAGTTGGCACTCTCATGGTCATGGCCTGAGAGAGTTTTTCCCTTCACAAACAAGAATAACCATTTGGATTTTTGTATTTAAAATGAAAATTCCAAAGAAACAATGATGTTTTGAGCTCGTTACAACATTGGAACTCTTATAAAATTGAGATATTGAAGCTAATGGTTGAGGCAATGATGGTTTTTGCAAAACCAAAAAATGGTGAGCAAGATTTTTTTTTTCCATTTAACAAATAATGCCATTGTGCATCATGGTTCGATCCAAAAAAGAGATTGTTTTGTAGAAATTAAATAACACATATGGTGAGGTTGTGACCATACAATGGCCAAACTCAGGAAATAAATCATTTATTCTCAACTTATGTTGATAAATGGGCTCAAATCGAGCCTCTTAAAGAAGGAAACACAAGGTACAAATGGAAAGAAAGCTTACCATGGTTGTAGGTGAAAAAACCAGTCCAAGCCCATTGCCAAGCCTTCACAAAATCTTAAGCAAAGCCCTCTCATGGCAGCCAAAAAAAGAAAAGAAGCAGCAAAAACAAAAGATATATGAAATGCATTAAAAAACTAGTCATGGTCGCAACCTATAGGCCCAATTTATATGCCAAATGAAGTCAAAAAGACATTAACATGGCAGCAAAAGACTTACCATCAAATGCACAGGAAGATTCATCAAAAAATTGACATGAGGCAGCTCGAAATTGCGACCTTCAAATTCAAACCCTAGTTCTCCATGATAGCCAAGTGTAGATCTCTCTTCTCTAATGTTGGCCAAACAAAATTATGAGAAAATTTAGGGCTTCAATTTAGTTTTGATGTTAAGGTTTTTCCATGTGCTCAATTTGAATGTGATTTTAATCACATTTTATTAAAATTCAAATGCCTTAAGTTAAATGCTTTGCCTTGTGAATAATTTATGTCTAGGCCAAATTCATGCCTTAGCCTTTTCTTTGATTTTTAGAGAAAATAATATATGCTTTGGTCCTTTCATTCTAGGGTGAGCCTTTCTTATGCGTTAGAAATATTTCATGCCCTACATAATAATAAAGTTGATGACTTGAGGTCTCATAATTTTTCCAACATTTTGAGTACCCTAAGTTTCCCTTTTCACTTTGGAGTAAACATAATATGTGCCTGAAATTATTTTTATGATTTTTTATACAAAAATGAAACATCATTGAGAGCCTTAATATATTACTTTGATTTTTGTAAAGTATCAAAATTTCATTTTTATTGCAAAAATCAAAGTAATTGAAGTCAAGTTGGCATCAAAAGAGAATGCAATAGGGAAACTGCAAATTGTAAAACATTATTAAAGCAATATTCTTATGAATTGCTTAATTAAAAGTGATACTTGAGTCCTCATTGAAAGTTTATATTTTTATTTGAGTTCCACTTGGGTGAATTTGGAGAAGAGAGGCAAACTGAAGTTTCCATTTTTAGTTTCCAGTTGTTTGCACTGTATTTTGAGGATTTTTTCGATGGACCCTTTGGGGATGGGAAGCTTCCATCTTTTGATGCAGTTAAGAGTAGTTTGAGGCACTATTTTTCAAGCTTTTATGAGGAGCTAAAAAATGGAGAAGAGTTTCTTTTTGGAGATGCAGTTGGGATGATTTTTCTTTTTTTCACTACTAGGGTCACTTGAGAGCTATAATTTTGAGAAATTTTAATTTCGTAGGGGTTTAGATTGATAGCTCCTTGTTCTCCTATCCAATGAGAGATTTGTAAGTTGATTGATGTACTCAGATTATGAAATTTCCATTCCTTCAATTCAATAAAACAATAGAGTTTCCTTTCCTCATCCACTTGTTCAAATTTACTATTACAATCTGATGTTACTTGTGATTCAAAAATTATTGAATCCTTCTTATGTCTTGTCATTGTAGGTTTGTTTGAAGAGTTTTCATGTGGTTTAGGTTGTATTTTGTGTTATGCCTAGTTAACCTTTATGCAAAACACTTTTAAATTATATGTTTAGGGTGGGATTGTGAAAATCAGACCTTTGGAGGTATTGTTGTAAGCGAAAAAATTATCAAAATCTTCTTATTGTTGGTGAATCACCTTAGTTTAGGATCTCTATGTTTAGCTTTTCCTTTTACCCCTTTTCTATGAAAGTTTAGTAGGTTAGGGGTTTCACTAGGGGAACCAGCCCACTCTAGATATTTTCTCTCACCTACATATTTACCCACAAATCTAGGAGCATTTCCATGTTGTAACAGGATAGGAAAGTCTATCTTGGCTATTGTTGCAATCCTAGTGGCCAACAAGAATCTTATTAATTAAATCATGAAAGAGTAAGCTCATTTCTTGTTGGTAAGTCACTCTTGTGTTATTTAACCCAAATGGTATGACCACATAACAAAAGGTACCCCAAGGGGTAGTGAAGGTTAACTTATACTAATCTTCTAGGTTAATATGAATCTAGTTATAGCCTAAGAAGCCATCCATGAAGAACAAGAAGGCATGTCCTACAGTTGAGTCTGTAGACACATAAAAATTCCCTAGGCCTACAAGCTCTATTTTTCATCGTTCCTCCTAGGATAATTATGACATTAAATTATGTCCTTGGTCCACATTCGACTATTAATTAAATAATTCATTAGTATTTAATTAATTCATGTCTATTTATTCTTCATGATTATTAAATAAATAAATTCCATTTATTTATTAAATACATCATTAATTGTCTAATTATTCCTCTAATTAAATAAATTTCTTAATTTATTTAATTACCTTCTATTCATTTATTCTTCCTAATTATTATAATGAATCATATTTATTTATTTAATATGTCACTAATTTTCATAATTAAATGAATTTATTAATTTATTTAATTATTGATCTTATCCTCTAAATTAAATAATTATCTTTAATTATTTAATTTGTAGATTTAACATTTCCCTCATTCTAAATAAATGAAATTATTTAAAATGATCTCACATTCTTGACTGTCAGTTCATTTTATTAAATAATCTGGAAATTGATTATTTATTATCACATAATATCCACATTTTGAATTAGTTTAATTCAAAATGGTAACTTTCCTCCAAAAATCAAGTAATTGAGAAAATTATTGATTTTCTAAATCTGATCTTCAGTTCAACTCTTATCTTCTTGATTTTTTGAATCTCACAAATCAGGCAATCTTTATCTTCTTGATTTTTGATTTTTTTAAATTTTTCTGACAAATTATCTCATTTATTCTCGACCACTGATTTGATCTTCTCAGGTGACATCTTGACCATTCATTTAAATAATTTTTCCCTAACCCTAATTAGGGATTGTCACATTAAATCTCGTCCTCTGATTTTAGGCCTCAACCAACTTTCAATCTCATCCATCCATCCAAAATTGCATTTTCTATAAAATGCCAATTTTGCTCACAATTTCGATTACGCTTAGATGCTTAGATGCTTTGACATTTAGACATATTCATATACTTGCATTTTTTATTTTGGCATAATTGTCTTAGGCATTAGAGTCATTTCGTCAGACATAGATACTTGATTTCACTTTAGACACTCCAAATCCTTCAAAGCTTGTGTAGGACTTAGTCTTTGTTTTCAAATTGCTCGAATGTTCGATATGAGGGCAACCATTAGCAAGTCAAAAGGTGCTATGAAGGTAAACCATGGAAGATTTGATGAACAATATGTACAATCATTCTTGTTTTTAGTTTCCTTTATTCTTGATAGCTTCTTTGGGTTTCATGCTTTATTGATTTGATAATCTAACAATCCAAAATTTACCCTTAGATACATTGGTGAACCCGTTCTTTTTTTTTTTTCATATGTTTTTTTTTTGGTGTTTTTTGTGTTTTTCACAGGAACGGGTATGAAATGAGGCATTTGAGTTTTCCTGAGATGCATTTGATGCGTTGTGATGCATTCGATAACCTAAATGATGCAATTTCTATGAGGTGATGCATTAGCAGTACAAAAAGCCACATTCAACAGAAACGTGACACATCTACCTGTCAGAAAGCGACACATTCGCTTTGTTCCGACACATCTGCCTGGTGAATTTTTCTTCCCTTTGGCATCCTTGTTTCTATCCTTTTCTGTTTGCTTTCGACTTTCTAATTTATTTTTTATGTTCTGATCTTTTCTATTGGGCATTCCGCTTTTCTTTTATATAGCGCAGCTCTTTTTTTTGTGTTATTAATTTTGATTTGCAGCATGTGGCATTAGCATTTTCATGGGTCAAAGGCATTTGCTAAAACTACTAACATGTGATTTTGCAGCCACGATTGTTAAAGACTAATTTTTCAAACCATTTGTTTGTGATTTTTAGATTAGGAACATTTATTTTTGGTGCACTTAAAATAAACGTGTCTTGCATTTCTAATTGTGTTTGAAAATGGTAGGTGATTATGCTCTCACTTTTCAAAACTTGGTGATTAGAAAACCAAACCCATTTTAATTGTTATAAAACCCTGACGCAATAACCAGAGTATCCTCTCCCCTTGCGTAGTAATGCGATCCTAGGTGTAAGAGAAATGATTATTGCCTCTAGAAATTGGGCCTTCTTGGGGATTTCATCACCCCAACATGACTCAAACTGGAAATGGAGCTAAAGATAGGATACCCCCAACTAGTATATAAATGTGAATCTTGAGGGAAAACCTAAGATTATGAGTGCGAATGTGTCATACGGATAGAGTTGTACTCCCATAAACCCTGTTGATCTTAACCTCTTTAGGCTGGAGTGCCACCTAATTGGTGATTAATCTCTTGCCCCATGTATGGCCACTCGAATGAGGGTACCAAATTAGAAACTCTTGTCTAGTAAGCCCAAAAGCTTCCATTTGCTAGTATACTACCGGTCAGTGTGAAGCCTTCCACATCTTCATAGTCTTTAGTAGAGGTGATCAATCTGCCATGGGAGTTTCATGGGGATTGGAAGCTTGGTTGGCTTGAGAAGAGAGTGCACTATAATGGGGAGCCTGTGCAACCAAGTTTTTGGATTCACATGCTATTGATATGCAGCTGGGGAAACCCATGTGGAGTCTAGCGAATATTGTCATGGCCTAACCTAGGATCATACTTGTTCTCTTGTGTGTTTGTTCACTTTTCAAAATATTGTGCTTCCTAAGTGTTTGCTAGTTACTCAAAAAAAAACAAACAACACTCCAACATCTCAGAACAGACAGTCAAACTTTCAACAATTTAGGTTTTTAATCACAACATCAAAAAATTGACTTTTTAGCATCCTGAGATGCATCTGTCAAACCACATTCACTTTGTCACACCGCATTTGATAAAATTTTCAATGCATCTACTCTGACAAACCGCATTTTCTGTCCCAAATGCTGCATTTGCTTGTCTTAAACAACATTCACATTTTGTAAAGCCGCATTCGACATACTGAACTGCATTTGACCTTTTTAAAGCCACATTTGTAAAACTGAACCACATTCGTCATTCCCAAAGCCGCATTTGATAAACGTAATGCATTTTTCTACTTGTTGAATAGGCAAGGTAAACCTCTTAAATATCTAGAAGTTTGAAATTCCAAGTTTTAGAAACCTTCACCCTTTCCAAGATCTAGGAAAATAACCAAGATCAGCCTAGTATACCTCAAGAACAACCATCTCTAGAGTTTATACATAGTCAAGAAGGTCAACAAGACTTCAATAATCAGCCTTATTCTCCTATCATTGTTCACCTTTGCAAAGATGGACCCATTTTCTATCAAAGCAACTAATTTATTAAGCAGAAAAAAGAGGTCTTTGAAGAAGAAAAGGCAAAAATTATTTCTGTTGATATGCTTGCATATGATTCGACAAGAGGAAAAATTAGACTTGTAATAGGAGGTGGATGAGTATGATCAAGCAAGGAAGTAGGTTGAAGAGCTTGAGAAAGGTAATGAAAAGCATGATTTCATGTTTTTATTTGATGAACTCCCTTCTTTCGTTGAACAAGATGAAGAAAGTATACAAACTTCAAAATCATCACAAGTTTTGGAGCAGTTGGAAGAAGAGGAAAAGCATGAAAAAGGTTGGTTCGTGAGATCAGTGAGAGCAACCTTGATTTGAATAATTAGGAAGTTGAAGTTCATGCAAGTATTGTGCAAGATGAGCAAGAGTTGAAGAAAGACATTGCTTTCCAAGGTATGGGTTCTGATATCTCTTGAAGTTCTCAAGAAACTAGTCATGAGGATATCTGAGAACATGCTATGAATGAGGAAACTAATGATCAATGTGATGAAGATTTATGCACAAACATAATTGAGGAGTTTTGTTAAAAGCTTGATGACATGTTATTAAGTGATTATAATAAGAAGAATGAGGTTGTAACAACAAATAACCAACAAGAAGCCAACAAAAAGAATTCATATTTCATCCTTTCAAAAGGATGTCCAATTAAAGATTTAGCCAATAAGGATACCAGTAAGATACAACATGCTTTCAGTTCATTTAAGAATTATATTGTAGCTAAGAAGCAACAGACCCAAATTCTTCATTCATGGCAAATCAATGGTATCTTTGGTCAAGTTCAAGAGGCGAGTGAGTTTTTTTGTGTTCTTCAAGAAGCATTGTAGTAGTTTGTTAGGTATCTTCTTGACTCTCACCTCTTATCAATAGTTCATAAGCATGTAATGCATCCTTTGTTGGTTAGAAGGGGGAGTTATTTTACAAAACCAGTTAATGGCTTTATCTAAAAACTACCACTGTTGGTTAGTGTAGATTAGAGTAAAATTTTTTAGTTAATAAGTGTTGATTCCACATCTATTTCAGTTCAGTTTTTATTTTCCAAGAAGTGCTATTGCACAGTTTGTTGGCCCTATTTGTAGCCATTGTCTAGTTTTCTTTCAAGTTCTGTTTAAATTCTACCATCTAAGTTACAGAGGATTTTCTAAGTTACAAAGGATAGGAATTGAATCCTACACCCAATGGATGCTAAGGCTACTAGTCTAAGATGCTTAGCAAGCAAACATATAGAAGAGGTTGCCAAAAATGTTACCTAATTGTGCTTTTCAGTCCAATTAGGTTATGCTAGGATAACACTGATGTAATTTTACTTAAAAAAAAGAGAAAGGTACACAAAATATTTTGCTAAAGTTAATTATAATCATGCAAATAGTGCCATGAAATGAATTTTTAGATTTTATTATACAATTGGTTTATAGAAAAGAGGGATAGTACACAAAATTTTGCATAAAGTATCTAGGTATGTGTAAAATCATGATGGGCCAAAAAGTGGTGATATGATGGGTGTGTAGGGTATGTGGTTGATGACTTTTATTTACACAAAATTGATGAAATGAAAAGGGTTTTTAAAGGAGATTCTCAACTTTCCACAAATATAAATTATGCTTTACTTTGAATTTAATAAATAATTATTATTCATTTTCTATTTGAATTATGACTAAAGTCTTGATTGATAGGCTGATTGAAAAAATTCTATAGGTTTCAAACAGTATCACATTTTTTGAATCTAAAACATGTGTCACATTCTATGCTTCACATACTATGGGATGAAAAAATAATAATTTCATGAAGTTTTGACCAAGTTAAGGTGGTCAAACATAGGAGTTTTTATATTTTTTAAAAGTTGTAATAAAAAAATCATAATTAATTATTTACTTGGAAAAAAATTACAAAAAATATGCATCACATTAGGACATAAGTCCTCTACTTATATCTAAAATATTATAAAAAAATATTTTCATTTTATTGTAGTTTGGGTGGTTAGACAAACGTGCCTACTTCTTATTTTTTCCCTAAAATTTAAGTACTACTGCATTGAAATTTCACATTTTCACCAAATAGATTTTTTTTTTAAAATAAGCCTAGTAGTTTAGAGACTACATTCAATTTGTTACATATTCTATTCTTACATATTTTTGAAATAATATAGATAACTTATTCAAATTTTTATATCAAGTTGCCTAACTTTGATTTTTCTAAATTTCTCACCACTTAAGGGCCTTTTTTTGAATAATGATGTTGAAAATACTCATATATTTAAATTCATTATAAGAAATATATGTTTGTAAGTTTCCCACACAAGTTGTGGTAGAAATTGAATTAGATACAACAGAAGTTAGATTGTACATCTAGAAGTAGAGAGAACATATAAGAGAAAAAAGATCCATCATTTCCTAAATGATGAACCCCATTGTTGATCAGTTGCATCTTTGATTCCTTTGTTGATAGATCTGAGGGTGTTTATAAGGGACAAGAAAAAATATTTTAGGGCTCAAGATAACATGACTCTATATACCTAACTAGTAGATATACAACCTGTCTCCTGTTAAGTATTAAATAAAAGAATTAAAGCTTTCTCAAGATTAGATACACAGTTATCATAAAGATCCAAGAAGAGTAAAATCTTCCAATCATCATAAGAATATTTTTGCTTCTTAGTTTTCTTAACTTTTTTATTGACTATGCAAGTACAAATATAATTTTATCATACAAATTAGTAGAGAAGTCATAATATAAATAAGGATCCATGAATACAATGTAAATAAGAAGCAAGTAATGAGGTCAAGAAGATAACTATGTCAATTCCTTGTGATGGTCATGAAGTTGCATTCATGAGATTTATGAATAGTGACCTTGAAAGTTAAGGAATTGCACTTTCACAGTCAAACCTAAATGAGGCTATGAAATGATAAAGGGTAGCTTTGAAGATCCTTGGAGTTGATCACTTGAAGCAATATTGTGAAAGTCCATATTACCATAGGTTAATACCAGTGATTTCATTAAGAACACTCATCACTAACTAGGGCAACCACTTTGACACAAGGAAGGGCATAGCAGGACTGTAATGAAATTCAAAGAGGACTATGCAAATACCTAAAGAAGAAGAGGTTCTAATGAAGAAGGCCAACATCCTTAGAGAACAGTAATTGTCATAAATATCAGAAAACTAAGCCATTTCAGTGAAGGGATGGTCAATATAAAGGTGACTATATGTGTTTTGAAAGACTTTAAAGGCTGCTAAATGTTTGACAATAAAATTTCAACAATCATTCCAATTTATAACTATGTGTCCTTGGTAGGCAATGCATCACATATGAAGGAGACAATTAAATTTCAAGTGCAAAAGTAAGTTTTGATACTCCAAATCCATGTGGTAGTCTCACAATATGTTCAAGAGTTAAAGATAGAGGCCAATGAATCCTTTTGAAGGATAATCCTAAATAAGAGGAAAATGGTAAAAATGTTCAAGTATTGATGAAAATGAAACTCTCAAAGGTACAATCATGTTGGAGGTTAAATTTTCAAGGAAGTAGAGGGAAGTCTTGAAGGTAGATTTCAGCTAATTAAGGGTACTCACATCACGAAAAAGGATAATGAATAATGAAATATTACCTTATTGGTCATAAATTCATAAAAGGACTTATTCAAAAGGTTCCACTTTTTAGAGATACAATAGTTCAACTTGGATAGCAAATCAATGACTATGAAGGAGAAATTCATAGAGGCACACAAAAAAGGAAGGGGCAGTCATGAGTATCATGTTCTAGGTAGTCTCATGACAAGATGAGGATTTTTATAGTTACAAGTGAGAAAGATGAATGGGGTAGATATTGTATGTGAAAGCGACAGTGAACTACAAGAAGAAGACAAAGGATAAACACCTTATTCCTACTTATCTTCTTATGGTAGTCAACATAAGAAAATCATGCTATTATATCGGCCACATGGGATGTAAGAGTAAAGGATAGTTAGTAAACATCATGATAGACACTTGCCCCATATCAAGTCAATCATTCAGGATACTCCTACTCTTAAAAGGAAAACACAATGATATTTATTGTAAAGATCAAAGCAGAGACAAAAGTTTAATGTTTCATTCAAATAGAATTCAAGGTATTATGAAGAGATATTTGTGTTCGGTGCAAGACATGATTTAGTATGAATATATTAGACAATGGTGTTTCTCCCCTCTCAATTTTTTTAGATTTTTCTTCTTATCGTTACTAGATGCAACAATTGAAAGTCATGGACTGTAGCAATAGCCACTAAAGGGGAAACCTCAAGAGCCATGTCACAAAGGGATAGAATATTGGTTGCAAAGTCCTCTTCAACTCCTAAAGGAAGTGATATTTCTATAGAAGATTGTCAACTAGTTGACATCTTACACAAAAATTTTGATGACAATGTCTATGAAAAAAAGGTCAAAATTATACATCCTAAGTTGAGAAACATGGTAGTACAAGAGGTGAAGGAAATGATAGTCATTTGAACACCTATAGACTATGAAGCAAAGAAAATAAAAATAGGAAGGGGTTACATCCAAGAGTGGTATGTTCTTGTTAATAAATATTAAGGTCATAATAATGAGACATGACATTGGTTGTTATCATGATATTCACTTCATAAGGAAATTTCAAAAGGTCACTCATGCACTGTTAATGGCCATGTACAGGTTATTAAAGAAGAGTACCAAGTTGACAGTGAGGGAATGAAAAGTTATAGGTCACAAGCTAACAATTGAAAGAGAGAAAAATATTAAGGCAATGGTCTTAAAAGTAAGAATGACAAGGACACTATAAAGAAACAAATCAAACAACACCCTATGCATCCTTTTAAGGAGGGACATGGGTATGTGCAAGATCATGATGGGTCAAAAAGTTGCAATATGATGGGTATGTGTAGGGTACGTGGCTAATGAATTTTTTGTTACCCAAAATTGATGAAACAAAAAGGTTTTTTAAAGAAGATTCTAAGCTTTACACCAATATAAATTATTCTTTACTTTGAATTTAATAAATAATAATTATTCATTTTCTATTTGAATTACAACTAAAGTCCTGATTCATAGATTGATTGAAAAACATCTATATCTTTCAAATGGTTTCATATTTTTTGAATCTGAAACATGCATCACATTCTATGCTTTGCATACTATAGGATTAAAAAATTAAAAAATCATGAAGTTTTGACCAAGTTAAGGTGGTTAGACATACAAGTTTTTATATTTTTTAAAATTTGTAATACAAAAATCATAATTAATTATTTACTTGGGAAAAAATTACAAAAAAATATGCATCACATCAGGACATGAGTCATCTACTTATATCTAAAATCTTATAAAAAAATATTATCATTTTATTGTGGTTAGGGTGGTTAGGAAGACACCTACTTCTTAATTTTTTCCCTAAAATTTAAGTACTACACTGAAATTTCAAATTTTCACCAAATAGATTTTTAAAAAAAATACACCTAGTAGTTTAGAAACTACATTCAATTTGCTATAGATTCTATTCTTGCATATTTTTTAAATAATATAGATAAATTATTCATATTTTTACATCAAGTTTCCTAACTTTGATTTTTCTAGTTTTTTTACCACTTAAGGGGCTCCTATTTTTTCCATGATGATCCTGCACATACCCACATTCTACAAGAAAGTGACATGAACTAGAATAGATAGTAAATATTCACAAGATGGTCATGTAAATCCTACAGATCAAAGAATGAACAATGTTGTAATGGGAGAGTAGGACAGTCTTAAAGTGTCAATGCTATAGGTTTCATTGGATAGTGAAGATAGTGCTTATAAAGTATGACAATGGATAACCATTCAATGACATGAGTAGTAGCTATAGGAGTATAGTTAGCAAGGAGGTGAAAAACATTCTTTAGATTCCAAGGAAGTCGATCAATAGTTATCAAGTAACTTGGCACATAATTGAAGCACAATAACCATGGCCATGGTGTTTGAGGGGAGCTTGGAAATCAAAATATATCACAACACAAAAGGGTTTCCTACTAGTATTCAAGATTGTAGATAGAGGTTTTAGTCACTGTTTACATTTTACCACATTTGCCTCATACCTAAGAGAAGGACAGTGAGGATTGTATCTCTAGGAATTATACAAAGTATACAAGCATGATGATGCAGGGACAAAGAAAGGGCTTTCCATACTTAGAAAGGAGTCTAAGAGTTATCAAAGAAAATAAAGTGAATCAAGAAGAACCATGGCCTAGCAGAGGTCTTCATGAAATTCCAAAGCTTTCCATACTCAAAAAGGAGTGAATGAAAATTGGTGATATTTTTTCCTTGAAACAAAGAGAGTAAAGAGTTTTTTAGCATTTCTTTCTAGGAGCATAAAGAAATACCAGAGATGGAGAAACCATGTTTTTACATTTCAAAGGAAAAGAAACAAGAAATAATAAATTTCATCATCTTTTTTCACAATTAGAGCATAAGCCATATTTTTTTCATAGATATGAAAAAATATCTATATTTTCAATAGGAGAACAACTTTCCTAGAGTACTTGGTGCCCATATTGCACGAGAATACTCAGTTCTTTAAAGCCCTTGGCGGTAGCTAGCAACATGTCTATAGGAGAAAATGAATGCAAATAAACCCGTGAATAGGGTTTGAAGTCTCTTTTGAGAATCCCATGAAAACCTAATCTTGTGCCAACCAAGGGATTTTTCCACTTTTATTTCATAAAAATTTGCATAGTGGCTATTACTTTAGGTGTGGTTAAGTCATTATCTTGAAATTTTCCTAGCATTTTGACTAGTTAAGGCCCTTCAAATTTTGGCACCTAACAACAGAGTACTCTCTTTTTCCATACTCACAAGACAAGTATTAGGCTATTCTAACACTTATTAGGGTAATAAATAATAAATTAACTTAATACTTGTTAGTTTAATTGTAATATTAGTCCATTTCAAACATTTATTAAGGTAAGTAATTATTAATATTACCTTCAATACTTGTTAAAATAAACTAAGAGGAGCCCTCTAAATATGTATAGATATTTAGAGTGTAGTTGACTACAATTGACTCTTCTTGGCCTTTAGGAATCATTTTGTATTATAGGAGGGAAAAATTATGTTTTCCTCAGTTCTGGATTTTTTTTATCCCTTACATGTTGTAGAGAGACTTCTAAGAAGTTTTGTAACTCAGATATTTTGACATTTTTGATACTATAGCAGTTATTTTTTTAGATTATTTTCCCAACTTTTGTAGAGATTCCTTTTGTTACTCATTAAAATTGAGTGTTTACCTTCTCCATTTTAGGTGTTGTGTTTCTTATGAATATTTTGATGCAAATTTTATGTGTTTAAAGTATAAAGAATGTTAGGGTTAGAAGGAAAATATCTAACAAGTTAAATGCAAATTTAATCAATAAAATAGTGAAATAAAACACATGCAGAAAAATTAACATAGAGAATTTAATGTGCTTCACCCAATCCGGGCTACATCCACAAAATTGCAACCATCGAATGATTTTATTATTGAGTGCAAAAATTATTATAATCTCACAAATAATCGCCTTCTCCTACGGTAATTCCCTTCCCAACCACTTATAACAAGATTTTTAGAATCTTGTAGAATTAGGGTTCTACAAAGTCATTTCTTTCTGTTTTCGGTGATTTTTCCTTTTTCAATGACGATGCGAAAAAAGTATACATGAGAATGTATAGTATAGCATGAATAGTCACCACATACCAACATTCTCCCACTTGGAGACTGATCAGACTCCACACTAAAAATAATCTCCCACTTGGAGATTGATCTTGGACAACACTATTGCATTACAACTCCCACTGGAAATAAGCATCTTGGACCCTATTGCTTTGTTATACTTGAATTCAACCTTGAAGGCCAACTAAAGTTGTGGAAGAACTCAACTTCTCCCTTGTCACCACCTTTGTAAACATATTCACTGGATTGACATCTGTATCTATCTTTTCCAACTTTATTTGTCCATCCTCCAATGCTGACCGAATGAAATAAAATCTCAATTATGTGTTTGGTTTTAGAGTGCAAGAAAAAATTCTTTGCAAGATGTATAATACTCTGGCTATCTGTAAAAAAATAATTTTTATCCTGTTGTTTTCCCAACTTCCATGAAAAGTTGCAGCCATATAATCTCATTTGCCACCATTGTTGTAGCAATATACTTTTCCTCTATGGTGGATAAAGCAAGCACCTTTTGCAACCAAGAATCAAAGATAGAATTAGAAGAAGACAAGAATTCAAGTTTCATCAATGAACAATTAGGAATTATAGGTTGGCGATTTACCTTCTTGTTATAGTTTCATAATAGAAATATTATAGATTGATTTTGAAAATAAAATATAATATACTTTTCATTTCATTTTAAAGTTTACATAAATTTAAATAAAAACATAGGTTAACTTTTAAATATTTATCCAAATCTAATTTTTTCATTATGGATTTTTAATAAAACAAAATTCTCATTTTAAATTTTATTTAGAATTAATAGTTTTAATTTTAAAGTTTAAAAAATTTAATGTAGATTTTTATATAGTTCAATTTTAACTAATTTAAATTTAAAGTTAAAAAAAATTGTAAGTAAATTTTATGAAGCTTAATTTTTTTTAAAATGTAAAGAAAAAAATTAACTATAATTTTATGAAGTGTAAATTTAAGATGTATATATGTATATGTGTATGTATGTGTGTATATGTATGTATGTGTGTGTGTATGAATGTATATGTATGTACCTATATATATGTGTATGTATGTAAAATTTAAACACTATATTTATACATAGACAACATTCCATTTATATACGCCATAACCTATCCAAATGGTTTGCCACCTATGTAAAAAACTTTGAACCCCACTCAATCATTAATAAAAAAGAATTTTATTTTGTTTAATTTTTTTAACTTTATTAATTTTTTTAATTAAATTATTTTTTATTTAAAATTAAATTTTAATATATGTATTAAATTAAGTTTATAAATATTTTCTTAAATATATTTTAAACATATTTTTAGTTAAAGAAAAAGAGTTTAAATTATTCCTAGCTATTGAACTTAATTTTAATTAAAAATAAAATTTATATAAACTTTATTTATTTATTTTATTTATTTTGGGTAAATAAGAACTACCTAAAGTGGGTGGCTACCTTTCATTGATACAAAAGAAAGAACTCGTGTTCATTACATTCATGAACTCCAATGCTTTAGAGAAATAATTCCACTCAAAGATTGTGCACGGAAGAAAAAAATTTTGTGATTACTTATGCAGAAATGGAAAGTCTCCATATTCTTCTAATCCATCCCTTCCTGAAATAGTTGCAACATGTCCTCCCTTTGGCACAACTGCCATCTTAGAAATGAATATCAACTTCGTCGACCTCCAATTTAGATAAAATTATATGAATTTATAAAAGAAACATATAATTCCGGAAGGAAAAATGGATGAATAATTGAAAAATAAATATATAACAAAATTAATCTTAAAATAATAATAATCGTTTAAATAACAAATTAGAAAATTAAATAGTATTAATTGGATTTTATATATTAAAATTAAAAGAAACCACCATTTTGTTAGTGTTTTTTTTATTAGTTAAATGATTTTTATTTAATTAGGTAAATAGAAAGCCTTAATTATTTTGTTTAAAGTTTCATGTAAATTTAAATTTGTATTTTAGTTGTTTTTATAATTTTAATGTTAGTAGATTATTTATCTTTCAATTTTAAGTTAAATTATTTTTAGAATATTAGTATTTGATTATTTTTGAACAAATTAAACTACAAATTAATTATCTGTAGTTTTATAATTTAAGTAATTGGTTTTTTTAATCTCAAAATAGGTTTGAAACTTTAGAATAATTTAAGTATTTTAGTTTTACTTGAAAATATTTTATTTAAAATTTTCAAAAATTATTAGATTAATATTTTATTTTAATTGCTTTTATAGTTTTTTTCACATTTAGATGGAATTTTAATAGTTTATTTATCTTCTCCTTTAAAGTTTAATTAGTCTTAGTTAAATTTGTTTTCAAAATTAATCAATATTTATTTTTAAAGCACTTAGTGTTAGTTTAATTTATTTTAAAAAAATAACTAGTATTTGCTTTCAAGTTTAAATTATTTTATAAAATATTTAATATTAGATTTTTTTAATAATTAATAAACCTTAAAAAAGACTTGAAATCAAATAAATAAATAATATCAATGGTGTCTTTGGCTTACATTTATAGGTAATGCCACACTTTGAGCTACTACATCTATAGACAAGCAAAACTGGATCAACAATATATGTAGTATTGTCCCTATAAATTACAAGGGAGAAATAAGTGATAGAATATTGATTAAAATCTAAGTGACATGAAATATTCCTTGGATTAAAGATTGAAAAGATAATTCAATTGAACCGAAACAATGTTAGATTAAATTTTAGAAAACCCTCATATAACTTGATTAGTTTTATTAATATTAATTTTTGAAGGGTAAATAAAATCATTTTGCAAGCCACTTGAATCAAATTTTTGTTACTTGGTTTAAGGAGTGAAATTATTTTATTTTAAGACTTTGCATCAAATGAAAATAGAAAATAAGTAATGGTCATGGTGATCAATTACTTTGAATTTAATTGCTTCCCATTGTGGTTAGCAGTCACAAAGGAAACGCCTAGGAAAAGGGACCCTAGAAAGAGATGTTCCTACATAAATAGTTCACATCAAACTTAGCTTAAAAAAATATAATTACATATATATTAAATCTTGATCCCATTTGGAATATATGTATGTAAACAGGCTTTGGAATGATGGATATTCCCAATACATAGGCATTTGGGGATGTTCTTCACAGAGTTTCTAAAAAAACATTATGTCAACTTAAATAATAATACAAGATTAATCATTAAAGAGAATAATTTGATCAACGAAGAAAATAAAATATTTAACATAAATATCAAGGTAAAATATAGTCTTTTATACTTAGATGGATTGTTTGAAGGCTTAAGGCCAAAATTTTAGGTGGATTTCAAGACTTATTGTATATTATTATTGTTGGTTAATATATTTTTACACTTTCTAAATTCAAAATATTACACCCTATTACCTAGTATCAAGTGAAAATTGACAAACAATAGTTTGGTAAATTATCTCAATGAGAAATAATCTCACTCTAAATTTTATGAGTATAACTCCCTCGTCTGATAAAGAAATACTATTTTTTTTAATTTTTTAATTTCAATGTGTGTATGCTTTTAAATAGAAAGTAGGAAAGGATATAAAAAAAATGAATGAATATGATTTAATTTGTAATAAATCAATTAGGAAATTGACTAAATATGCTCCACAAAGAAGAAAATATTAAACTTATAAATCAAAAAAGAATTTAATACTTAAATAAATAAATCAAAATAGTGTAATGAATCTCACATGTATAGAGAAATGTACTAGTCACATAAAATAATTATAATGCATAGATTATAATAGACTTCCTTCATTCATTCAACAATCCAAACTAATGTAAACTTTCAAGTTTCAAAAATATCTATTTTTCTCTTCTTTTTTTTTAATATTTCTAAGAGAGTTTTCAATAATATTATAAATTATACTAGGTTTGTCTTCGTAGTGGCGCTCCCTTTGGGAAACCAGACAAACCATTTTGCGTAGGAAACAATAGCCTATCATGGCCTCATTTTAGCTAAAATTCAAGGGGTCTATAAACTTTGGTTGGAGGGGGACTAGATCTTAATGTTATAAATTGTCTCTCAAAAAAATGCCCTCCCTCATGGTCTATTGTTCATTCTATCAAAGATTCTATTGCTATCTTAAATTATTTTGAGGAATTTAAAGTCTCACATGTTTTCCGTGAAGCTAATAGGTTGGTTGATGGTATTTCCAACGTGGGAGTGGTGGAAAGAGTTGATTGGGGTTCGTTTGAATCTTTTCCTCTTAATCTCAAATGTATATCTAATGACGTCTAGATGGCTTGTTTTTAAGACTGATGTTTTTGGGGAAAGGTTATTCATAATGTTTCATAGTTGGGATATGCTCAATGAACTTTGTCCTGTATGATTCATTATTATTTCCTTGGTTTTCATATTATGAAGGCCTGGCAGAGTAGGCAGGGAAGTACCTTGAATGATAATCCCACACGTATTGTGGGTGTAATTGGTCACTAAAAGTTTATAGGATAATGTTTCCAAACTTGAGGAGAGAACTGGTAAGATGTCAGATGATTTAAGAATAGTGGTTAATATGAGCAATAACTCTCTAAAGACTACAACTAGGAGGCTCTCTATTTTGAATGAGAAAGCCATTAATTGGGTAGGTAAACCTCTTGAATTGGGTGATTTAGAGAAAGTGATTGATGAGAACAAATGCTACCAGGTGGAGAAAGATGAGGAGTTTTCTCCAGTGTTGGAGAAAGATGTGCAGACTGGACCATGTCTTAGGACAAGGAGCAAGGCTAAAAAGAGAGCTTTTGTGTCTATGGATGAGCTAAAATATGTTGTGGATATGCAAGAGGAGGTCATTAAGGAGAATATGGCCTTGGTGAATGTCTTGGATAAAATGCTATAGTTGATGCTTTCCTTTTTGTTGGATCAATAGGGTTGTTGATGTTTTTGTTGTTGTTCTACTGACGGGTTCCTTGTGTTTTATCTTTTGTCAACATTTTGGTTGTTTGGGTTGTTGGTTTTTATTGCTTAGTTTCTCGTGAAGCTTTTCCTTTTTGTAAAGGGTTTCATGGCCCCTTCAAAACCTATTTTTCCTTATCAAAAACATTATAAAATATACATTGATTGAGAAAATGCAAGAAGTTGGGTCCATAAAATGTTCAAAAAGTATAAGTATTTTTCCTATTTTTAGAACATGTCATGGTTGGATTGCAAATAGTAAGCACTTACACATTGAATCTTTAAAAAATTTATTAATATGAAAATTAGTATTTTGAGTCTAGTTTTCAAATACATGTAATTTATTCTAACACCTAGATAATACAAAATATTTTTTAATAGACATGTATAAATACAACTTTTTAAAAGCCACTTTTTTAGTACCATAGCCACTTTTTAAGTACCATACCATGTTTACTGACACCATAATTTGACCTAAATAAAATTATTTTCTATTTTCTTTGAGAGAAAGATTTGTATTAATTATAAGATATTTTTTATAATTTTTTCTATATGTTGTTTTATTTTCTAATTTTTCATTGGCCCTAATTGTTTCTTTTTAAAACCTTGGATTGTATAGACACCATAACCTAACCTAAACTTATCCTCTTTTTAATTTTTTTTCATTGTATAAAGAATTGTTTATATATTTATGTCAGATGATTTTTTAGTAAGAAAGTTAACAAATTAAAAGCTATTAAAAAAAAATCCTAACATTTCAAGTTTATAGACTAGTTTCCTCATATATTAATTAAAAATAGAAAAAACAATCCAATCATAAATATAATTACATATTTTTGAAATAGACATTGTAATCTATAATGGGTTTTAATTTCACAAAAAAAAGAAAAATCTGCATTGGCCATATATTGCCAAAGTTACTTTTTTCTTTTGGCATAGCCATGACCTTGTACTTGAAGGTCCAAGGCTAAAATTTTGGTTACCATGCATTTTTTGAGCCTAAATCCAAATGAAAAATATGTATTATGAGTATCAAACTTTTTGGAACAAGAAGCTACTTTAAAATGGGTACCTATTCTTAAAAATAAATGGGTACCTATTTTAAAGCTAAATAATGAAACTTCCCTTAAATGTGAGCACAACTTCTTGCACATACCCAATTTCCAGTGTTCCACGGAGTTTCGGGGACGGGGACGGGGGGACGGCGGGGGACACATTTCCGGGATGGGAGATGGGGGGCCTAAGTTTGGAGACGTCAGGGGGACGGCGGGGGGACGGCGGCGGGGGGCGGTGGGGGGGTGGCGCTGAAATCCATATAGTACTTGAAAAATTAATGATAAAAAGATGTATAACAATATAATGCACAGAATGGATATGTTGAAAATAGTAAGATTGAAGTTGAAGTTGAAATTAAAAAGGCTTTAGGAACTTTCAAGCAAATGCAAATAGCAGGTGTAAACTTTGAAATTTACATTTTATCATTTAAAAAAAATTTAAAATTAAAAAAAATTTAAAATTAATAATAATTATTATTAATTTATTAATGTATGTAATAATGTATGCAAATGTGGAAGCACTGGCAAGCAATGCTAATTTCGCAACAATTTGGATTGCTTCCCCTCATGCTCGCTTCTTTTATGTAGGTGGTTTCAAAGAATTTCTTATTTGCACTATTTTTGACGGAATGCCTCAAGGAGATGTCAGCTTCTGGAATACAGTGGTGCCGGTATTTGCTTGAGGCGAGCATTGCCTGCCAATGCTTCCACTGCATCATAGCCCGAAAAAAAACGAAAAACTCAAAAAATAAAAAAACCCTGCTGTGCCTGTAAGTTTCGACCTCCAAAGGCAAATATCCTGGGTATTTTCCTGGCGTCTCCCTGCCAGAAACGGCAAGGGAATGTCCCTCCAGGAAGAAAATTTTTGGAGATGGCGGGGGTACTTGGAGACGGCGGAGGGACGGTGGAGGGACGTTTCCCAGAAGTCCCCCCGTCTCCGAAATGTCCCCGTCTTGGGTGCGCGTGGTTTTTCGGGGGGGACGCGTCCCCGTGGAACACTGCCAATTTCATAAGTGTAACCTCTTGAAAGTAACTAAAATGAAGAAATTAAAGAGTTGCTTATAAATATTGGGACTTTTTAACGTTCTTCACAAAGTCAAAGCAATAAAATACAAGATATTATTGGTGTGGCATGTTGTCCATGTTTCCCTCTTGATATGTCCTAGTGACTTGTGTGGAAATTTTGGATTTATACACATGAAAATATTTGACAAGTGGAGGAATCTTACTATGCTAAAAAATAATCAAATTTTTGGTCATTAGTTTCCACAAAGCTTTATTCTCTTGTGCTAGGTCTATCTTTCCTGAGAATATAGTTGTGTGTACAAGGAACTAAGATAAACAAAAGTCAAGGCTACTTAACCATCTCATATTTTCCACATTGAAGGTTTGCTCATCATAGAGATTTTCAATCAATTCCTTGAATTTAGCCTTCTTTATTTCCAAATTCTCATTTTGTGAATTATATTCTCCTCAAAGATGAATGCCTATGCTTGAAATATTCTTTTCAATGTCAACTCTCATCTAATTGCATTATTTAAGAAATTTAATTTTCTCCAATGTATTTTGTTTGAAAAATGAAAGTTTCTATTGAACACTTTTCTTCCATATGAAACATCTATTATTCTCACCACTAGGCACAATTTGTTCCGTCACCAATTTTTCTAATCCCATATCAAGAATTTATTTAAGCTCATTGTCTATTTTTTACAAGATGGAATCTCCATGCTTGGCGATAGCCATTTCACAATTAATCTCTATGTTAAAATAGGTCTCAATATCTTTAGAGATCTTTTTCATAGCCATGATAAACTTTGTACCTCTTACAAAATTTTCTTTAGTCCAATCTTTAATCACCTTCCCATAAGACATGTGAGCACATGTTTTCTAATCATATCCTTACCAATGAATTAATTTTCATCAAATGGTGTACTCAATTGGATAATCACTTAAGGGGAAGGATCAATCAATGATTTTAGACAATTAGTTAGTCTTTATTTGATGCATCAACTTATCTTTAGTTTTCTTATATTTTTTTATTCTCTTCACAAATTTAGTAGTTGTTACCTTGAAATTGCGAATATCACCATCCAAGGTAGAAGGTCCTAATTTGACTCTATTGATATTAAAATCACTAACCGTTACTTTTTTTCATCCTTTTGTGTAGAGGGGTGTCCTTCAACATACATATTCCCTTTGTCAGTATCCTCCAAAAATATAGATGTAACTTTTAATTTCTTGATTTTTAGGGTCCTTTAGATTTTTTGACGAGCATATTTTTCTGGTAGACTCAACTGAACCATTTTCCTTTTCTTGGAAAGAGTTTTATCTAACCAAGAAGTGGATTTAGGAGTTGTTACAACTTGGTTTCTAGGGGATGTAAACTATAACTTTCTCTTGTGAGAGGAGGAGTATTAGATATTTTCACCTCAAGGGAAGAAGGTAGAGTAGGTCTTATCTTGGGCGATCAATTTTGGGGTGCATCTAGTGGAGAAGAATTAGGAACATGAGGAGAAGAATATTCACTTACTCTCAATGGAGAGCAAGGTACATCCACTATTTCTTCTGTTGCTACTTGTTTCTCCTTCTCTTTTTTTGTTTTACCTTGAATGACATCCTCACAAGTCTTCTCTAGCATCCCTTTCTTTGGAGAATAGTCATGAAACCTCCTTGTCCACCTAGGATTTTTTTTTTAGCAGAGGAGGATTTTTGCAAAGTGGAAGATGATGGTGCTTGGATACTTTCCTCTTGATGTTGAGTATCTTGATATTTTTGAGGCATAGTGGCACATTTTTCTCTAATATCTATAGCCACCTAGTCTTGTGTCCTCTTGATTACCACAATATCCTTAGGGTATGTGTAGGATCATGATGGGCCAAAAAGTAGCGATATGATGGGTATGTGTAGGGTATGTGGCTAACAACTATTTTTTAACCCAAAATTGATAAAATGAAAAGGGTTTTTAAATGAGATTCTCAACTTTCCACCAATATAAATTATTCTTTACTTTGAATTTAATAAATAATTATTTTTCATTTTCTATTTGAATTATGACTAAAGTCCTAATTGATAAGTTGATTGAAAAACATCTACAACTTTCAAATGGTATCATATTTTTTGAATCTGAAACATGAGTCACATTCTATGCTTCACATACTATAGGATTAAAAAAAATGAATTTCTTGAAGTTTTGACCATTGAGTTAAGGTGGTCAGACATACGATTTTTTATATTTTTTAAAATTTGTAATAAAAAAATCATAATTAATTATTTACTTGAAAAAAAATTACAAAAAATAATCCTTCACATTGGGACATGAGTTCTCTACTTATATCTAAAATCTTATAAAAAAATATTATCATTTTACTGTGGTTAGGATGGTCAGAAAAACACCCACTTCTTATTTTTCCCATAAAATTTAAGTACTACTGCATTGAAATTTCAAATTTTCACCAAATATATATATATTTTTAAAATAAACCTAGTAGTTGAGAAACTACATTCAATTTGCTACAGATTCTATTCTTACATATTTTTCAAATAATATAGATAACTTATTCAAATTTTTACGTCAAGTTGCCCAACTCTGATTTTTTTGAATTTTCATCGCCAGTTAAGGGTTGTTTTTCATGATGATCCTCCACATAGTCCTTAGCATCAATAATTTCAATTTACCTGATGCACTAATTAATTGACACAATTTTTTCTGTCTATACATGATTAATAAAAATGTTGTCTATCAAATCAAACACATCATCTTATATGTAGATAAGATATCCCAATTCAATCTAAAAGTTACATTTATTTGAGAGATAACCTCATACAAATTTTTCTTCAAACTTCATAATCATCCACAAAGTTTGTGAGTAATCTTCCACATAGTCCAGGCCCTAATTGTAGATTTTCCTTAACAAAATTTTATTGTCAAAGGGGAATCTCCTTTCATAAAATTTCATTATAAACTTCACTAAATAATTTTGAATATTAAAGGAATCTAAAATTGATTTACCAAAGTAATAACCAAGACCAATATAGAATTGAATACCTATCTTCTTTTTCTCGTGGAACCTTTTATTTACTTCTACCACTTACCTACATTGTTAAATGAGAAAAAAATTGGACCCTTTGCATATTTAGGTAATTTATAAGGGATTCCATCAAAACCTACAATCCTAATGTGGGCAAATATTTAAAACTATACAAAATGACAATCATAAGTGCCAATAAATTGAATGTACTCCAGAGAAGTCCTTAAACCCATATCCCCTTAAATATATCTTACCATCCTCATAGTGACCACATCATTCACCCTTTCAAAATTCCTAAAACTCCTTTCCAATTGGAGTTGTGTGTAATAATCACACACATGTATATCTTCATCTTGGACATCTACTGGTCTCAAACTTGACCAGAGTCTAGTGCATTCAATAACTTAAAGAACACATAAGAAGACATATAGAATTACCCATTGAGGGGAAAATGAATGAGCTCATCAAATTCATTTGATCATAGATAAGTTAAGCCTAATAAATATATTTATTACCATGAATTATTATTTGGATAAAGTAATAAATATAATCCTAAAATTCACGAGCCTTCCCATTACCTTTCAATCAATGTAAAATGACTATTATATCTAAAATTTCATCTCTAATGTGAGTCCTATGTAAAATTTTGGGTAATTGATGTTTTCTCCTTCTTGGGAGTAGCAAAGAATTCCCAAGTAATTAAATTATAGCATTTACCCTTGTAAGAGTTGGTATAGAATAACTCTACACCATACAAGATTGGATGAAGGTTATAACCACCTAAGATCTAGGCACTTCATGAAATAACAAGAGAGATCAATATGCAATGCTCAAGATTGCAATGTAATTCACTCCAATAGTTGTATGATTTACATATGAGACCACCTAGTTATATAGCCAAGGTCAAACCAAAGATTAAACATAAATATGACAAGTTTCTTAATCCTATGACATATGACAACTTATCGCTACTACCTAGGACACATGTGTTTCATGTCAAAAGATAAGATAAGATCTAATGACAACTATCACCTTCTAGAAATATTCTTTACTAGGACCTAACTAAACATAACATGTAAATAAGTCCCCTAGTCCCCTATTAATGAATTAAATAGGTATAAGACCTTATTTAAACCAACATCTCCCCTTAAGTGCAACTTAGGGAGTAGAAGATTATTATGAACATGACACAAAGATGGTTCTCGACTATGAGGCCATGTTAGGTACCCATGTACAAATGGAAATGTAATCTCTCACAAATGGAGAAAAGGAGAAAACCTAGTGGAACAAAAATCCCCCCTAAAAGAAAGATGAAAAAAATACTCTCAATCATGCATGATAAGGAGAAAACCCCATGCGAGGAAAAATTCCCCCGCATAAGAGAGAAAAAGAAGAGAGATGATGCAATCCACCATCAATGTTGAGCCTCCTACAATGATGGTAGAATCTCAACATTGAATGTTGATGATGATCCAAAATTGTCAAACAACATTCCCCCCTTAGGAAGAAATAAAACCAAGATGGTATGCAAGATGTGTGATGTCCTTGAAGAATGCTCAAGTTCCTTCGTGTCAATGTCAAAAGTTGTCACACTCCAAATAGGAATTCTAGGCCACACTATTGAAGAAGACAATCCAGAATCTCCTAGAAATGATTGTAGAACACAATCTAAAGATAAGGATACCTCCTCTAAAGACAAAGAAGCCTCCTCCAAATGTTTTCCAAAAGAATCCAGACTCACATCAAGCTACAAAGAATGATCATGTAGAGAATGAACAAGAGGGTCAATGTGTTCCCTTGTACCAACTGAAGAAGGATCATATCCACCAAAGATAAGATGAAAATTATCAATGATGTCTCCCAAATATGAGATGTAGGACTCAAAAAACAAATCAATAGTGTCTATCAAGTACTCATCCCAATTAGCCATCTCTGGAAGATGATAAATGTCATGTTACTTTGAATCACAAGGAACCCAAACTATGGAAACACAAGAATCCTTAGGTACAATAGTAGATGAAGGAGATGGAATATCAATATCTATCACAAGATCCTTAGTAGATGAAACAATACCAATATTCAAATGATCATACTAAATCTCCTCAAAAGTTTCCACAAGAGATGCATCAATGTGGACATCTTTTGAATCATTAGAAGAAAAATGTGAGAAGGTTTAGACTTGAGATTGGTGATCAACCTCCACAATTGTAACTATATATCTACTATGTAAATCCCAGATTATGAAAAAATTTGGTGTGAACTCAACACTCTTTTTTTCTCCACCATGTTTGATTTGATAGATATAAAGGATATTGGTTAACAATGAAGGAACACAAATAAGATCATTGAATGCTCCATCATCCATGTCAGTGGATCCCTTGCCACAAGAATGCTTATATTTGTTGTTAGCCATCAATATGGGTGGTGATAAACAAGTCTCAAATGAAGAGAACATACTCTCTAATAAAGCCATGTGATGTGAAGCTCATGAATCAAGTATCCACCTTTCAAACTAAGAATCGACAATTGCAACAAGCGATTTTCCCTTATGTTTGTTGGTATTTGATGATGAAGAATAAGATGATCCCTTTTATGATGAAGACTCACTGATATGATGCTTCTTAAGACGATGCTTCAACTCATCAATCTATTTTGAATAACACTGATGTTCATCATGCCTTGATTTCTTACAATTTGCACATATAAGCTTCTCCTTAGATGATTCCCCTTTAGAGGAAGAGAATTATGATTCTTTATGTCTTGTTATTTTTCTTCTTTTTCTTCTTATCAAGATTCCCTGATTCTTTTTTTACCTTTGACCCACTTCCCAACAATTCTTGTGATTTGGAAGACTTTATTAGACCCATGTTCATTAACTTAGCTTCCTCTTGGATTAGGAGATTTTCAAAGTCATCAAACTTATGATAAACATATGATTCTCCCATATAAATTCGATGGGTATGAAAGCTAGAAACAAACATTGAATACTTAGGACCAAGCTTGATTAACACATTCAAAATTAATTATAAATACTCTTTTATCAATGTTGCAATATTTTAGCTATTTTCTTAGTTTCTTAACTTTGGAGATGTAGTCTTGGATGTGGTAAAAAATTTTAGGATCAAGATTGATCAAATCATTATCACTCTAATATCCCTAATCTTATCCATTTTACCATACAATTTTTCAAAAGCCTCTCAAGCCTCTTTAGGTGTTTTGGATGGTTCAACATGAAATTGTAAATCAAATGAGAATAATGAACATATGCATCCAAGTACTTTCTCATGATCATCTCCCATTTTCCAATTATTTAGCACTAGTGGGTTGAGGAATGGTTTTATTTAGATAATTTATTATACCTTTCATCATGAGATAATTCTATACTAATTTTCTCCGCGTAGCATAATTATGCGGAGTTATTCAATTTGAGATTTCCCCATTACAAGAACACAAACCAAGCAAAAGAAAGCAATCAACCACTGTAAGATTATGCCCCTAAATTACTCAATCATGAAACCCCCTAGTAATATATGATTTATGGAACTTTATACTTAGTTCATTTAAAAGTGCCACTTGCCAAAAAAAATCAAGTGGACTTGATCTTAGGGAATATAGATTTCCAAATTAGGCCACAAGCTCAAAGTAGAATGTTTTCATACAATGGGATCAAACTATTCACACTAATTAAAAGCATGAAAAAAAATGTACTTTAAAAAAAATTACCCAAAAATGTTACCATAGGAGCAAGAAAAAAGCTCCTAAAGTTCTTAAAATGAGAATGGATCAACAAAACATTTGAGAATATGAAATTTCTAGATTACCCAATCACCAAAATAAAAATATGATTGCACCACTACATAGAGTGTGAAATTCAACCATAAATAAAAAATTGCTCGAGAAAAAGAGGTTGTATGACGAAGTTATGGGCCTCTGAAGTTGAATTGCAACATGAGAAAGCTCATTGAAGAGGGAGGTTTTTTTTGTTTTTGAAAATGTCGAGGTCATTACTAACGTAGTGATTATGTCAGCATTTTGCTTGATTAAAATTGATGGCTTCATGCTCATCAAAAAGAATATTTTCCCATGTGAAGAATATTCTTTGACACAAAATATTCCTCTAAAATATTATTCAATGGCTAGTCTATTTGGAATCTAGTTTATTTGGTAGAATATTCAATTTATTCGACTAATTTTTAAATTTTAAAAGGCTGGTTTTATTAACCACTTGACTACGATGGCAGTTGGGTCAGCAACATGTGTGGTGGGGCTATGAAAAATAGGGTGGCACCACATGGCCTTGTCCCTATTAGGACATACCTACAATAGGTACATTGTGACCATAAGTCACAGTGACTGCATATTTCCTTTTGATTTTTTGCATTAATTTTTTTTGCAAAAACCTTATAAAAAATCCTAAGTATATATGAACAAAAGGGGAATAGGGTTCCACCGTTTGGGAGATGGAAATTTCACCTATTGTAGAGGGGTTAGAATTAAACACAGAAAGCATAAAACATTAAAAAAATAGCTTCAATTTAAAGTATAACCTTATACCTTTGGTGGACCTCAAGATTGAGCTTAATAAGCACCCTATTCTTGTTGGATTTTCTCAAGTATGGATATGGATTTCTCACAAGATTGCACCAGCATAATGTTAGCCAAATTCAAGATGGAGAAATGAGAGGATGAATGCCAAATTTATAGAAAAATGGAGGGGGAAATGGAGGGTCAAGATTGACAGTTGATGAGGAGCTAGGATTGCTTGAGAATGTGATGCATGGATCAAAAAGGTGCTGCTTATTAGCACTGCAACAAATGTCACAATTAGGTGCAAGGAGAGGGGTGAGGTGTTCTCACACATGTGTGAGCACACATTGGGATGGAAAGTCATTAAATTTTGGGGGATATGTGTAAGATAGTGGAGGTAGGTGAGATTTATCTCATTAATGAGACAACATGAGAGGGTTGAGGATGAATTTTAAATTAGAAAATAATTATAATTATGGGGGTTAGGATAGTTAACTATTGATTACTTAGATTAATAGGATAGGTGGAGTTAACAAACCATGGGTTTATTAACCTAGGTGGAATTAATAGTTGGAGAATGAGATTTAATGAGGGTTAGTGGGCTAATTAATCAAGGATTGATCAACACAATTGGGATTAGAAGCATGGGGTATTTTAGTGGGATCAATTAAATAATAATAATTATTTAATTGATTAAAAGAACTAGAGTTTTAGAGGGTGATATAATTAATTAAATAAAATTTATAATTAATTATAAGAGAAAAATGGATCAATTAATTAAATAAACGTATTTAATTAATTAAAAGGGAGGAATGGGTGAATTAATTAAATAAAGCTATTTAATTAATTAAGGGGAAGTGATGTCAAAATTGAGGTGACTACATTTTTCCCCTCTTTGATGTAGTGTCTGAGGTGATACTGAGTCAAAGAAGTTAAAAATTTTACCTTGGTTGATTGATAAGTTAGTTAGGAGGTGAAGCCCCCTAAAGAGGTTGACCAAAAAAGTTCAAAAAAGTTATTTTGGTCAGGGTCTCAACAAAGGTGGGTTAAAATGATGTGGTATAGTGTAGAAAACAAAGTTAGCAAAAAGAAGGAGAAGAAACAATAGAATTAGGTAGAGCGGGGAGGGAGAATGAGACATTTCATGCATCCAGTATAGAAGAAATCAAGGTTGGTGATTTGAATAGCAGGCGATTAGATTTAAACAACATATAAATAGGCTTTGACGGGCCCAAAAAGTAATTTTCAAATTTTGATTGGCGGAGTGAAGCTTAGGTGGTAGAGCCACCAATGCGAAGGATTTCTAGTGTTATAGTGAGTAGTAGATCTTATGGGCCAACTCGCTCAAGGCAATTAATTAATATGGGTCCACCATGAACACCACAAAGGGATCCACTATAGAGGTCACCTGACAAATAGTTAGATGTAGGGAGCACATGATAGTGCATGTTGCTCATAACTTTTTGGATTTTTTCCCTAGGCTGGGTTCAAATTTTGTACACAAGAGGGGCTATCATACATTTTTTATTAGGACATTCTATTTTGATAGATATATGGCAGATTTGACCCTATATGGTTTATGTGGATGTGTTATATATCATTTTTATTATGTGATGTGTATTAATTATGCATGTGATATGGTTTGTATTTTTTTCTTTATGGTGATAATGCGATGGATTTTATATGGATGTTATGATGTTTATTATTATATGCATGGGATATGATGAATATATGTGATCGATGAGATTTGAAGCATTTATCAAAAATTTGTGATGTAGAAAAGAAAAATTCTATTGACCCCTATAAAAAAATCCTAGCTTCTTTTATTAATTTTCATATTTGAAATCATTTTAGTAAAGGGCCATTACTGAGTTCTTGATTCTAGTTTTGTAATTGAGAGGTATGGAAGATGAAAAAATTATGGGTAAGGTTAAATTTGAAAGAAAATTGGAGATGAGAAAAATATTTCCATAGGATAAAGTGCACCTTTATTTGAGAGGACAAGGAACCTTGTACTAAGGTTTTCCTTTGATGGTTGTCTATGATTTAGTTTTCGGTCTTATGATGATAGTATAATGAAATCCATATGTTTTCTTGAATTTTTTATTGTGATGGGTAGATGGTTTTATTTGTAGAGTATGCAATCATAAATGTTATAAAATTCATGGTAAATGCTTCTATGAAAATGGATGGATGTAAAAATGTTAATGCTTATCTATGTTATGGTAATGATGTGAGAAAGTTTTCTTGTGCTTATTACCCATACTATTTTTTGATGGGATGTGTATGAATGTCATGCCATTGATAATTTAAATAATCCGTAACTTGGATGTTAGCCTGTTTACATTTACTTTGTTTCTTATGGTGGTTTTTGCAGCTAATTGGCAACGGTTGATTTGCATCATTGTAAAATAATTAGGAGGGATTAGGATGGAAATAGGTGTCTTGCGATATTTTTCTCTCTTATTCATTACTACATCCATGAATCTGACATCATTTGAATGTATTTTAGAAATTCTATACTCAAAATTCCCTTATTAAAATCATGTGTACTGCAGGTGTAAGTGTTTTTTTTTGGTGTCATGATATAGTGTGTGTACTCCAGTTCAATTGTGTAAGAGAGGATGGGGAAATTGATAGAAAAGACAAGGGGGATGGTTAGTGTTAGGGAAGGAAAAGAGGATGGGCGGATTATGCAAGGAAAATGTGGTGAGAAATCATTAATTTAATATAGCAAGAATCATTATGGCCCAATGATATAAATGGCCAAAGCTGCAATAATGTATCTTGCATGGAATTTGAGACTCACAAAAATGTGAAAAATAATATTATACCTAATCACTAAATGATTCCTAGCACCATGGTGGATCATAGAGTGAGGTTATATAGCAGACTGAAATTTTAACCCCTCTAGCTAAGTTGTAAGAAATCATTAGTAAATTAGGCTAATCACAAACATGCCATACAAGGTGAGCCATATATACTTTGTACATTGTTGTTGAAACACCAAGATATGAAAATATCTAGGTGGTCCCCCAACTTGGTGACTTTGTAGATCACAACAATAAATAAAAAAATAAAAATCCAAATCTCTTGCCAAAAGGTAGGACTGATAGAGTTTTCCAACCCAAGGAAGGATGCATCCTATCAGAAAAGATGGGGTCGGTTGTGATGGGAGGCAAGCATAGTGGCAGGATGGTTTGGAGGATTATGTTGATGGTGTAGTATTAAGGTCCATGTGGGCATGTATGTTGTTTTCTTCTTTATTATTTGTCTCAAAATGATGTGGGTGGTTCATTTGGGATGAAGTGTTTATTATGGAATTATGTAGCTGAGTGATTCAAAGGAGTGTGAAATGGGTGTATGATGGCTATAGTCCAAGCTATAGTTGGTATGGATAAACTTATTATGGATGAAGGAACCTTGGTGACCTAATAGATGGTGGACATGTCCTTACACATGGCACCTATTTTCCAGCTCTTCACCATGGTTCTTTCCTAAGGCACCACAAAGTGGTTTTCACCATTGGGTGGATTAATTTTCTTACTATTTTTTAATCTTTTTTTCTTTGTATTTTTCTAATTTTTTGATTTTTTGGTTCTTCTCATGCAAAGAATTATTTAAGATGATTGATATTCATGGGTTCTTCAAGGGCCTCTCCTTCCATGGTAGCTAACCAATATGCCTTTGATCCATATTTTGTTGTAATAATGTGAGGGCCTAGCCAATTGGGTTCAAACATGCCCTCCTTTTCTCATTCCTTTAGGTTACGTTGATTTTCGTTAAGGCCCAAATCTCTAATGCAAAATTCTTTGGGATTGATCTTCTTATTGTGTGATCTATGAAGCCTGTTATCATATGCTCTAAGATGGTTGAGGTAATTTAAACATTTATCATCTAGGAGCTTCAATTATTGAAGGCATGCTACGAAGTATTTTTCATAACCAATGAGATGCTATAAATAGATTCTCAATGATGGGAGCTCAACCTCTATTGGAAAGATAACTTTAACACAATATACTATGGAATATGGAGTGACTCCAGTAGGTGTATGAATGCTAGTGTGATATTCCCATAGGCTACTTCCTTGTGGGTAATATGGAGTGGAAAAATGATGTTGAATGTGGAATTGTTGGAATATATTATAGACTTCTTGATTTTTGAAGGGGCGTCCATTGTTTGTGATTATGGAAGTGGGAATGCCAAAGTGACAAGTGATGTAATGGAGTATGAATTTTGAAATCAATTTCCATGTAACATAGGTAATAGGTATGGCTTCAACTCACTTAGTGAAATATTCAATGTAGGTGATTATGAATTCGTAACCATTTGAGGATGTAGGATGTATCTTGCCAATGAGTTCAAACCCTCATCATGAGAAAGGTCATGTAGTAACAATGGGATACAATTATTGTGATGGTGCATGGATCAAGTCACCATGTTATTGACAAGGCTTTAACAGTTTTACCAAATTGATAGCATCTTGTTTCATTGTGGGCCAATAATATCTTGTATGCAAAAAATTCTTAGCGAATGTTGGTCCACTAGCATGGGCCCCAAAAATACCTTCATGTATCTCATTAAGGGTAGTTTTTTCTCTTGTTGATTCCAAATATCTTGGGAGGGTTCCATAAAAGGATCTATGATAAAGAATATCTCCAAGAAAGGTGAAGTGAGATGTGTTTCAGATGAAGGATTGACATTGTGAGGCTGAGAGGTTAGGTAGGATGGTGTTATTGCATAGGTACTTAAATATGTCTTGATACCATGGTGACTCAGGACAAAAAATTCCACAACCATTTCAAATTTATGGATATCAGAAGTAGGAAAATAGGTGCCATGTGTAAGGAAAAACAATGTCACCAACCACTTTATTATTTACCCTTGGTATTTGATCAAACTGGATTTTTGTGAAGTATTCCTTCAAGCTATCCAAAATTTGTTTGTAAGGAAAGATCTTCTCATTCTTTGTATAATATTCATCATTTACTTGTTTGATAAATAATTAAGAGTCACTGTATACCTATAATTTTTCAATATTTCATTAGATGGTAAGCATAAGTCTTGTTATTAGTGCCTCATATTTTTCCATTTTGTTTGTGCAAGGAAATGTGATTTGGTATAACTTAGGGATACAATATCCTTGAGGTGTAACAAAAAGTATTCCTTCCCCCGAGCCATGTTGTGTGAAAGATCCATCGAACAATAAGTTCCACCATGATTCTTTTTCTGTAGTCAAAATGTGTTCATCTGAGAATTCTGACAACAATGGGTGACTATCTTGTAAGGGAGATTCAACAAGCTAATCAACAACAACTTGTCCTTTAATAGCTTTTATGTCTACATACTCAATGTAAAATTCACTAAGAATCATGATCCATTTAGCTATTGGTCCTTGGAGAGTTTCCTTTAAAATAAGTTATTTTAATGGATCAACCTTTGAGATGAGTTGTGTCTTATGATTGAGCATATAATGTTGTTTTTTCTTAGCATAGAATACCATGACCAAACATGATCTTTCTATTGATGTGTAGTTCAACTCATTGCTAGCTAATGTGTGAAAGATGTAGTATATGACTCTTTCCTTCCCCTTGTCATCATGTTGAGCTAACAATTCCCCAACTGCCACTTGAGTAGCTATTATATACAAGAGGATTGGTTTGTCTGCTTGTGGTGGTACTAGGACTGGTGGTATTGCAAGATAGTCTTTCAGTTGCTGGAAGGCTTGTTGACAATTGTCATCCCATTTGAACATGATGTTTTGTGAATTAGGTGGGTAAAAGGTTGACATTTATCAGCCAACTAAGCAATGAATCTTCAAAGTTCATATAGCTTTCCCTACAAAATTTTGAGCTTTTTGATGCTATTTGGTGGAGGCATTTCTCTTATTGCTTTTATTTTTTTTGGATCTACTTCAATCTCTTGGCGAGAAACAATAAAGACTAATAGTGTTGTGAATGAGACCTTGAATACAAATTTCTTTAGTATTAAGCCATAATTTATACTTTTCCAGTTGATTAAAGATTCTTTCAATTACTTCAATGTGTCTATCTTTTGTTTTTTATTTTCCTAAAAGGTCATCCACATAGTCTTCCATAATGTCATGTAGCATGTCATGGAAGATGACTATCATTTCTCTTTGATATATTGCTTATGCAGTTTTAAGTCCAAAGGTTATGACTTGATAACAAAAGGTTATCCATGGAGTTATGAAATCTTTTTTTATGGTAATCTTCTTGGCCAATGTAGATTTGGTTATAGCCTTAAAATCAATCCATGAGGGACAAAATTTCTTGTCCAACAGTAAGATCTACAATCATATAAATGTTCGAAAAATGAAATTCATCTTTTGGACATGCTTTATTGAGATCTCTAAATTTTTTACATATGTGGTGTTAGCTCTCAAAAACTTAGGTTTGAACCAGGAGAGGTTGCCAAGCTCTCATGACATTTTTGGCTAACGTACAAGGCCAAATTATGAATTTGAACCTTCTACTCTTTAGGTTCTTCCAGATCAAGGTGGGTAAACCTATGCAAATAAAGCATGTTTGAATTGTATTTATTCCCTAAAGTAATCTATCCACAATGGAAGTTGGGAGTGGAGAGATGTAGACTTATTTGGTGTATATTGTATAAGCAATATCAATTTATGAAGTTTATGGATATGTCCAGTTAATAGATGTAAAAAATAAAATGGATGAAACTAAATGATGGGATGTATGAGACCAGTGCCTTGATGGGTATATGGAGTCTAATGAAAACCTAGAAAATGTGACTTGTAATGGAAATAACTCAAACTCTTTAGCATATTAATATGGGTTTATAACTTGTATAAACATGTAGATAAATAGTTGAAAAACTCTACTTGAGACAAATTGAAAACCCTAATTATGTGGCTCTTCTTATTAATCTAATTAACACTTCCAAATTACTATGATTGACTAGAAAGATGTTTAATTCCTTTGGGGAAACAAATTAATCACATCACACAAATACATCAAATACGCATTGATAAATTGAATATATACTTGATATATCAGTCTAAATAACACACTAATACATTTGACTACAAAATCCAACGAAATTGTTCAAGGAAATATGTAAAATTCATTGTTCATTGGGTACTTGTAAAGTTTGATGTGTAATTTTCAATTTTTGAAAGTTTATCCCTGACGTTCGACAAAATTTTGATGAACCTGGGGCTCATCGAAATGCTGACTATCATTTTTGTCAAATTTTTGACAAACATGAAAAATAGGGGAAAAAAAATTGTGGCTGACATAAAGAAAAGTGAGTTCTCACCTGATTTATTGCGACAGTGTTTTGCTCTACTTGATATAGTTTGTGGAGAACTAAGGAGGATCTTCTTGGGAAAAATCAGAGAAAAATTCAAGAAGATATCGCCTGGTTGAGGGTAGTCATTATCTTTTTGCAGAATTCAGTTGTGAAGTTAGATTTGTAGTTCTAGGTTTGAAAATCATATTTTAAAGCAACATCTCATCAAATTTCATTTTTAAAGGTTAAGGGTTTTGAGAATTTCATGTCCAAATTTTGTTGTGTGGAATCACCATAAGATCACAACTAAGGAACATATTCTTTTGACTGTAATTATGTGATCCATAACTCTATTGGTCATGTGGCATAGTTGTGCTATAACAAATACAGGATGCATTCATGTGTGACCCAAGTTTAATGTGGCTATGTTGTGATAGAAATGAAGGCACTCATATAATGTAGTTAATTCAAGTTGTATAATGTAGGTGTCAATCATCATTGGGTGCATTCAGGTTGTCTCATGTTTAATAGGTTAGGATGTAATTATAGCATGATTGAAGAGTGATTACCTCTTGGTGCAATAAAGAGCCTAAACTCTGGTTGATATGCAGAGTGATTGTGTTATATCAATTATGTAGTGCATTCAAACATAAACCATGTTTAATGGGCTATTCTAGAGAGTGATCAAGATTTTCTAAACCTTATGAATGGTACTTGACATATATTTGCATAATCTCAAATTGCTTCAAAGGCTTTTGAAGTATCAATGTATCCTATATAGGGTTTAGAATGATTTCTTTTAATTAAAAAAATAAATAAATGATGTATTTCCTTGTAATTAGATAATGTGGAGATCTCCTAAATCTTCCCTAGCTCACTATCCTCTTTGGCACTGTATTCATTACTCTAGCTACTAGGGTTTTGCATGTGACATCTTTAATATCTTCATGACCGTGGCTTTTAAATAGATCTCATTCTTTGCTTTAATCCTTTTCATGATAACCCTTGAGTTCCATAATCCACCTTCAATCTCTTCTAAGAATGTTGTCTTAAGCTAGACTGCATAGTATGCATATAAAGCAAGTACTTCATACTTTCCATTGTTCCAAACCACCACTCACTACCTTGCTTAAAATGTTTCCTCCATAAGCACAATAGCATGTTTTAAAATCATGGTTGCCAGTGATTGACCATTAAGGTCACCACTTTCATCGTGAAGATACAATGAGATTTTTATCTTCAAACTCAAGGCATTATGGAAGATAACATTGTGAATTGTTTTTTGTGTATGATTCAATTTTCATACACATTTACTACTTTGCTAACTTCCTTTAAGAATGGGTATTGCACCCTCAGCTGTAATCTTAAACAGATCACTCACTATCACTTGAAGATTCCTTTCATGAGCATCCTTCTATAAAATCAAACTATGCCCTATATATTTCCTACTTACTACAGGGGACTCATTGTATCATGGTACTGTAGTTCTTAAGATCCTTCAACCTTATTGAAACTACTTCATAGTCCACAAGGTATTATTCACTATTCTCCCATCTTTGATGATTCTCAAAACATTGCTCAAACATGCAATCCACTACCTCCATTATACATTAATGGCTAAGAAGAAATATTGAACCTATGATTACCACTGTTACTTCATTTGCAAAGTCATGCCCTGATTGCATTTTCCTTGTCTAACACTACCAAAAGCATTTGAAAAACCCTTAAGGCCAGCAAGGGGGTAAGGAAACTCACTGTTAAAATCTCCACTTTACTATGCAAGGTTTGAGCTTTATTATCTTGCCACTGCTCAACCTCTTTTTGACTATCACATCTCAAGTGACTGTCATTCTTCTTACAGTAGATTGCATTTACAAATGTCACTAAGCTACATAGTTTGCTTGTTATTTGCTACAATCTTTAGATTGCAAGATTTTGTTATTACCTACAATGTCTCATTCTTTCTGGTATTGCAACCTCACTAATCCGCTATAGTTATTGTTTATGTTTCTACAGAGGCTTAGTGTTTGTACCCTAATCATGCTCTTACCAATGCTTATGTTGTTTTTATTAGGGCTCTCTTAATGTTGAGGGCCCTAGGGATAAGCTCATCATAAGAAGTGACACATTGCATCTTTAACTAAAAGGATAAATCTGTATTGACATTAGCAATGATGATTCCAACTTGTTTCTCCTTAGGAATGGGGCACTTGCTCTTACTAGCTCGCTACCTCCATTGTTGTAGGAAGTTTGTGATCAAGTTCAATATTCTGATTTTAGGAGTCTTAACAGTTGGAAATCATATTAAAATTAGAATTTAATAATTTTTGGAATTAGTATTTGAAAGTATTTTTGGGGGTCATTAACTTCAGACTATCTTCTCTTTTGCATGGGTGATTGCATGCCAAATTTTTTTGGTGTAAAATATCAGAATTATTAGATTATGTTACCTGTCTAAGAATAAAATTTATTGGAGTGTGAGTTTGATATTTTTTGAAGATCTAAATAGTCAAGCCTGGTAAAAAAAAATCATGTCAGATAATATTAGTCCAAAACAAAATGAAGAGACACTTGATAGATTGTGGGCTAGATTGAAAAGAAAGGGTGATGGGAAATGTTATTGTCCTTGAAATAATTGCAAGGGCTTAAAAACAAGACGAATTTTAGTCACAACATCTGAGAAACATTGTAGGTAGGATGGTCACATTGAAGGGGGGCATGATTATCGTCCATTGGTAAGTTGTTCATTATATGTGTTAATATTGATTGAATTTGTAAATGTTTATATCATTTTAAAATTATATATATATATATATATATATATATATATATATATATATATATATATATAATCAATTGATCATGATCATGGTTTATTTGTGTCAGTCATTATTATAAAGGTTGGGCACCCTAGGAAAGATGATATGGATTATCACGGCCCGGAGAATGTGGTTTTGCAAGCGAATGAACATGGAGCTGTGAATATCGAAGATGAAGTTAATGATCCTATGGAAGAAGATGATCATGCACCAAAAAATACAGTTGAAGATGATGGTATGAATACATTGATCCATGACACATTTAGTGGCAAAGCTAATCATGATGATCAAGATGAGTTTGATGATGTTCATGATTTACTTGTACTTGAGAAGGCATACGAGCCCCTTTATGAAGGCTCCCAAACAACTCTTCTCTCTGTTTTATTGTTGTTGTTGAACTTGAAGGTTATGAATGGTTTATTAAACATAGCAATCTCACGGATGTTAAGGTATGTCATATATGTCATATTTTTTCATCTATTTTAATTATTGTTAGTTCATCATTAGAAAATAAAGGATGAAATATGTATCATAAATATTCTTTATATGAACAAATTATTTTTTGTTGTAGATTGATTGGTGAATTTTTGTTACCATCATCAAATATTTTACCTCACTCATATAGAGATTTATGTGCCATTATGAAAGATATCAGAATGGAGTATCAAGCAATAGATGCATGTCCCAATGATCATATTATATATCACAAACAACAGAAATTTACAACAGAATGCCTGTAATGTCATATTAGTAGATATCAAATAGATCAACTAACAAAAAAGGTGCCTCACAAGGTTCTTTGTTATATTCCCATTATTCCACATATGCAACGATTATTTGGGTGCAAAAGATTAGCGCAATTTATGGATTACCATGCATGGAATAGAAGTGGAGATGACATTCTTTGAATTCCTACGGATGGTTCTGCATTTAGGGACATGGAGGAAAAATGGCCACACTTTAAAGAAGAACCTCATAATCTCAGGCTTTCATTGGGAGTGGATGGTGTCAATCCATTTGGAGAGCTACGATCTATTTACTCAGTGTGGCCTATTTTTGTTATCAACAATAACATTCCTCCATGGATGTCAATAAAGAGGGAGCACATAATGTTTTCAATGATTGTTCTAGGTATTTGTTTACATTAATTTTCTTTAACGTAGTAGCATCTCATTTGTCTTATTTGTTGCATAATGACTTATATTTTTTTCATTCAGTAGTCATATACATTAATTTATATATATTGTAGTAAAATGGTTATAATAATTATGTAATGTTTATGTTGATTCAACTAGGTAAGTACCAAGTTAAAGATATGAATGTATATATCGAGCCTCTTATCAATGAGTTACTAAAGTTATGGAATGGAGTCACTATGTATGATGTTTCCAGACCAATAGGACAAAGACAATTTCAATTCCATGCAATGCTTGTATGGACAATTCATGACGCCCCAAGGCTAACACATTTTTGTGGTATGTTATAACGTTCGACTGCACTTTAACAATATATAATTTGATGAAGTAGATATCATGCATGTTTTTAAAATAATCTATTCGTTATATATAATGAAACAAATTGAAATATTTAATCCAATTATATATCATCTTGTAGGTCTTCAAACAAAGGGAAAATTTGCATGTCCAATTTGTGGTCCAAAGATGAAATCTCGTCATTCAACAAGTTTAGGAAAACAGGTGTTTGAAGAGTATAGGAACTTCCTCCATAGAAATCATAAGTATCGAACTACTAAAAAACATCTTTTCAATGGGAAGGAGGAGAATACATCAAAACCACAAAGAATGTCACCTCGCCTATGGAAGTTGGAATATAATAGAATTAATCGTCAAGGTTATACATCGGATCAAATTGTTTATCTATCATATATGATATGTTTTAAATTTATATTTTTATATTGTGTTGTGTTTACTCATGTTGTAATTGACAATGATTGTTGTTGTTAATTTTTTTAACTTATATGCTTCATGAAGGTCATCAAGGCATTAATGGTCAGCTTCCATAGGGACTAAAAAGTTATCCCAGACAATTTAGTAGGTTACCCTACTATGAGCAACTACAAATTGTACATTTATTTGGTAGAATACATATTGGAAAGAATATAATAGAAACGTTATAGAAAATATTGGATGGAAGGAATGACAAAGAAAAAATTGTCAAAATTTGTACTAACATTCAGGAAGCCAATCATGCAATGAAAAATTTTATTCAATTAAATAGCGATGGAGACCAAATTAATATAAGTGCCCTTCCTTGGTTATGAACAGAGCAGCAAAGCAATGCTATAAAAGAAGTCATACAAAAAATTTGATTTCCCACAAGAGTTGTTGTGAACATAAACAATATAATAACAAAGAAAGGTGAATTTGGGTTAGGGATGAAAACACATGATTGGCATACCTTCATAAAGGTAATTATTCTAGTATATTATATACACTTGTATAATACATGTACTTTTCAATGTATTGTATTTACTACTTTTGGAAAAATAATTAAAAGATCATTTTATAATTGTTCTAGTATGTTCTATCTCTATCTCTTCCAGACAACTTTGACAACAATGTCAAGCAAGTTATATATAATCTTGGAAAATACATGAGGGAAGTAGCAAGATTTGTTCAATTCGCTGTATACATCTTATAATTGCCATTTGTTTTACTTGTTATGTAATATACTATATATTTTTGTTAAATCTCGTTATTATATTTGCACCTTGAATCACTTGTAGATGGTTGTCATCTAAAGAAATCCATAAAGAAGATATAAATTATTGGAAGAGAAAATTTCCTCGTCTAATGTGTGAAATGCAAAAGTGTCTACCTTCAACATTTTTCAATGCACAAGAACACTACCTTATACACCAAGTTGAGGAGATTGAATTGTGTGGACCTGTACACACAAGGTCAATGTGGATGGTTGAGAGGCACTTGAAATTTTTGAAGGCTTTGGTTAGAAAAAGAGCACATCCTGAAGGTTCTATGGTGGAGGGATATATTGTATACTAGACCATGGTGTACATCAGTGAATATCTTCTTAAGTTTGCAGCAAAGATCCATGTAGATCGCATTTGGGATTCTAACTCCATTAACAAATTTGAAGGGGAGTACCTGTTGGGGAAAGGTAGATTGAGGAAAGTGAGAGGTAATTATAAGATGGTCATGGAGATTAATTGGAATACATTTTACATATGGTTTTTATGTATATTGTACTTATTTAATTTTTAATCTTCAATATACATCACTTAAAAATTAAGGTCGTATATTGTGGTATTTAACTAATTATATGTCATTTGTGAATTTCAATTTTTTTTGGTACAATTGGTCGAGAGTGGGATGCACTACATTTGTATGTCACCAGCAATCCTTATTGGATGATGGTATGGATTGAATGATGTCAACAATCTAGTCACGCATTAACATGGGAAGGTGTGGCTTCATTGGTTAAAGAAGCTCATCGTAATGGAGATTCCAATGTTACACAAAGGGAAATTGACTTAGCATATGGTTTAAGAGATAAACAGGTACATATAAATATATTAATCACCCATATTATTTAATTATTTTCAATTATATTGATGTATATGTATCTTGAGATTTTTTTCTTTGCATACATTCGGACAAGAATAAATATGTTTATCAATTGACGATATTGCAATAATTTTTACATGTTTGACATATTCAGGTGAAACACCACAAGGTTATGTGGTGCAATGGTCATAAATTTTGAATCAAAATGTTGGATGACATGAAGAGAAATTGTGATTCTGGTATAACTGCAGTCTTTCAGGTGACTAATGTTTCATCTAGAAGTGACATACATCTAGAAGTCTCAAAAAATTGATACTATGGGATTTTCGATGATATACTTGAGTGTGACTTTAAGTCCTTCAAACTAATTTTGTTCGTCATCCTATGGTACATGCTACGATTGAATGAAAATGATCTTGAGAGAAATGTTATTGAACATGATAATGGATTTACCATGGTTAATACAAGGTTGATTGAGTGAGCTGAAAATGAGCCCTATGTTCTTCCAAGACAATGTGAGTACTTATTTTACTCAGAGGTTCCAAGTAAACCGGTTTGGTCATTTGTTGTTAGACATGATCTAAGAGGAAGGTCGGTAAAGTATAATGTGGTGGAAGAAGAAGATACTGAAGAACTAGAAGATGATGTAGATGATGATCAAGATCAATGGTTAGTTGATGATGTCCTTGACAAAGATGTCGAAGAGGAGGAACTAGATCATGATGATGTAGGAGTTAATGTTCATGAAGATGATATCTATGTGGATGATGACATTATCAAAACTAATATCGATGACGATGATGATAATATGACCAATCCTTACAATGTCGAATCTAGATCGGATGATATAGACAAAGAGTTGGATGAAGAAGAAGATCAATGACATTGAAATGTATATGTTATGCGATTATATTATCTATTTGATATTAATTTCTTGATAGAATTATATTTAACTTATGTGGTTACATAATTAATTCATGATGTTTTTAATTTTTATGCCATTACATAATCAATTTAATGATGTACTTTTTAATGTTTGAAAGGTTAAAAAATTAAAACATTTCAATAGTGATGTTAACAACCTTGAAATTAGTGTGTTTTATGTTTCATGTGATCATAAAGATTAAAAAGTTAGTTGTAGAGGTGGTTCTTTTTATAATGTAACCAAGTTTGTCTTCTAATCTACGTATGGAATTGCCAATTCCAATCGAAGGTAGCTCAAAGGACCTGGAGCAACTGACGAGGACTTTAAAAGCCTCCTACACTTTGGGGTCTGCAAGACCCTGGAGGGTGATCCCTTAATGTGTTTACAACCTTTGCACCATTATTATAAACAACATTAACAATAGCAGATGATCTCACTTAATAACTCACAACGATAAGATAATATCAACTAGAATTGGTTGTTCATACACAATATCAACTATCTGGAGCGTGAGATAACTAAACACAATCCATTGTATAAGATAGTCAATGATTTGCAATTTGTAGCAAGCTCTAGGCAAAGAAAAACAAATACTAAACTACACGAATAATTACAACTTAGATCAGTGCCATATATCCATTGGAGTCAAATTCATAAGCATCTAGAGGTTTATAACAGATTTAATACATCACATATAAGATCCCTAATAATATTGCATTACAATTTCATCAGTATGCATTCTAACCCAAGACTACTTATCAAATCCTTATACAACACATATCCGCCTATAATCATATTCAAGCATTTTGATTAATTCCTTGAATTAAAGCTAAAATAGAATCATACACACCACAATAGTGAGATGGATAAAACAACCCTTAGTTATTTCATTGAAAGTTCAGATATGCATGTACAATGGAGAGACATGAGCTTGAATTTTCATTTCAATTTAAATGCTAGTACTGTTATACAACATTAAATCTCTATGAACTCAAAACCTATTACATAATGACTCAAAACCTAAATTGCATTTCTCTAAAACCATCAGACTTGACAATTCACTCTACAACTTCACCTAGACTCGACAAAAATTATCTAACTTGCTAACTTGTACTTCTGGCCTTGAAATCCTTCTTATAGAAACTAAAGGAGAAAACAAGCACTGGGCCAGAAAGTACACCTGTCACCAGTCAATTGGATCACCTAGTGATATTCCAAAATTTGTTACAACAACCACCACCTTGAAAAATATTCTTTTTCAAACATTGTTACAACAACAATCATCCTTGAGCATATTCTCATTCATCATGTCGGTAGAGGAAGGTTGATGCAATAACAAAAAACCATGCGAAACCCACACCAAGAAATCCATCCATACAAAACTGGAAACATTGTAACTACAACATCTAATTTGCCACATGTCGGTAGCCCATTCTTTTTACTCATCATCATTCAAATACTTAGCCACCCACTTCTGGTATTCTTTGTCAGTTGGCCAATCAAAATTAATCACCTTATTTACCTTTGTACTATAAGGCATATACTTTACTGCTACCTGATTAGCATCTCTTTCAAAAGATTCCAAAAATAAACCGGTACGAATAATATTATCCATACAATTTACCAACAAATCATAATCTAAGTCATCACAAATTATTTTAATTTGATTATTGATGACTTTACTTGCTTGATCCTACCATTGTTGGAGTGTTCTAATTTCCCCCTGCTCATCAGTTATATCAGGTAACAGTGTGTTACCCCAATCATTGAAGTTCTTTACCAATTCCCTAATCTTCCTACTTAGATCATCTAGTAAGGTCTGAAAACCTTGCAATGATTTAACTAATATATAAGTAGGCTTCAATGATTGGGGCCTGTTATTTACATCAAACCTTGAGGCTTTATTCATAACATCTTCCCTAGGGATCCAATTTTGAATTATTGGAATTACTATCCCCTAATCCCTATCAATATTCTTTATTGCTTCAAATAGCAAAGAATACAAAGAATGTATAGAGGGCAGTTTATTATCCACCTTTTCATTTAAATGTTCCAAAACAATAGTATATTTTTTTTTTTTTTGAAAGAAAACCCTCCTCTTTTACCCTTAGTGATGTTTATAATTTATCAATTTTTTGCATGAGCTGCCACTTTGTTGGATCAACAGAGCACTCTGTTTCTTCATCAACTTGTTCTAGAGGAGGGGTAAGAGTAGGAATTTGAATGGGAGACCTTGGTGTAGAAATATTTCGAGAAGCAGGAGGGATTGACCCTGCTGTGGGAGGTGATGTGTTGGCTCTTGGGGCATTGGATGTTTCCTCAGTATGTCTATACTTGAACCTTTCTACTTCAATTTGCAACTCAACATTCCTCTATTGCATTTTACCATATTCTTCAATTAAAATGTTATACTTCTCTATTAGGCTCTTTCTTTTAGCCTCCTCCCTTTCAACAGTCTTTTAGGCCAACTTGGGCACATTCACAGTTAAACTAGTGGCTTCGGTTGTTGTAGTCTTTGAAGCCCTCTTTATTATTAATCCTCCTTTGAAATTTGGATTAATATTAGCAATTTCTAGCTTTCTTCCTTATGGAGCCAATACCCAAATTGCCAAGGTCTCATATTCTTCACTGAAGGCATAGCTTTGTAATGTTGCCTTAACTTCTTCTTTAGAATCCTGAAAATGATTCTTGGACTTTATAGTGGCATTGAAAGCCACTGCATCTGTGATGTCCCATTCAGAAAAAATCAAAACACTAGCCTGATTCACTAGTTGTCTTCCTTCTTCAGGAGTGATGTTTTTGAACTCTTCCATTAGTTCAGCTTTCATTTCTTCATCATTCTCCTAATCTGACCTGTCAGGCCTTAGTTCTCTTCTCTCCTTGCATTTATTTTGATATTCCTCAAATTTTATCCTCCATGCCAATTGCAACAATACAAGAGTCTTTACAAATGCATTGTCATCTAAGAACTCCTTGCAAGCCTCCATTCTTGCATCCTGCACACTCTTACCCTTCATATCCAAATAAGATAGAACCAATTCAGATGACCTAGGAGGGGATGACATACCAACTTGCATGTCTTGATCAGTAACAATAATTTCATCTATGAGATCCTCAGGTAGGTGATTAGTTCTTTGCCTCTTAGGGCTTGGCTCGGGTGGTGTGATGGGGGACTACACTCTGGTGAAGATTTTAATTCAATGATTTTGACAACCCCAGGTACTTTGAATTTTGGGCTTGGTTGTAAAGGTTCCTTCATTATTTTCTCCCCTTTTTTGTCTACTTCTTCCTCATCACTGGTAGTATCCCTTTTCATCCTATAGATGGGCCACCTTTCTGTAGGTTGACATATTGGCCTTGTTTCAATTGGCATATCACTTTGTCCTTGCATATTTAGACTTAGCCTTAAATTTATCTTTTTGGTTGTCAAGGTGTCCATTATCTCCTTGAAATTATTCATTAAAAAATCTATTCTCTTGTGGTATGGAGTGAATTCCATCAATGGATGATATGTTGGATCCATTTCATGCACAATATCTAGTAGCTTACTATAAGCTATCCACTTTTCCTTGTTCAATTCCTATCTATTTAAATCAAATTCATTCCTAATCAGGTCCTTAGGGAAATTGAACTCATGTGCAAATTTTTCACCTTTTATTCTTTGTCTGAAAAGAGCAGAGAAACCTTCAGGATCATGTTGTCGCCTTGGACCAAATCTCAAATGGTAATCAACAAAGAATTTGTCAAATGTGTCTAGCCTCCCTTTGAAAATGTAAAGTTAGACACTACTGTATAATCAGGGAATAATGTTCCCTTCCCCTTTCCAATTAGGTTATCTTCATGAATACACCCCATCTGCCACATAACTTCTACAAACCCTAGTCTTGGTGGCACATTGTATGGTAGTATGTGAGGGGTTCCTTGAAATCCATATATTCTTAGGACAGTGTTGAATGGATATGGGATAATGTCACCCCAGCTATGTAAAACCCTCAATTCCGGTTTTCTCTCCTCCGGCCTAAGGAAATCATGCACTTTCTCAGGGATCCTAGGTACATTTACCATCAATCTAGCCCTCAATCTTACAACAAAACAATTATCAAATTGCACATAACTAGTGATTTCCTTATTACAGGACAAATTTGCAACCCATATCTATACTGGCAATCTTTCTCCATTAACTGATTTTCTTAAGTTCATCTTCTCATCAAAGAAATTAGCATTCCTAAACAAGAGCATATGCATCAATATGGAATACCAAAAGAATTGGGTACTAGTATTACCATTCTGCAGCTTCGACAATCCTTCATCTATCCTCTCCACCAAAAAATAAGCAAATTCATATGTTATAGAGAAGTTAGGGTGTTGTATTTGCACCCCCATGAACATGTATGCAATCGGCATTACTACACCAGGGTTGAAACCCAAAATATGACATAGTGAATAAAAAGTAGCCAGGAAAGGCTTTCCAAAACAATTCAATCTGAAGGGTTGCTGGTCACTAGGGCTGATGTGAAATTGTGAACCACCTGCCTTAACCAGATGAGGTGGAAGCAACTTAACCCTAAAAATAGATTTCAATCTTGTATACTCCTACTTCATTTCTTCAAGATTAATAGGAGCCAAGTCATCACTTGGCTCACTCAAATCAAAATTCTGTTAGATAACATCTCTGTTAATTTCTAATAGAACCCCTCCATCATTATCTGAGATTACCCATGTGATAGGGTCATATGTTGGCCACTACTCTAAGTAAGTCCACATCAGGGAACACATTTGAAACAACTAGCTTTCCCATGTCGTACCTCCATCCATTTGAAAAAGGATGAGGCAAATTCCTCTGTCAATACCATAATTTGAACATTTCTAAGCATGTGAGTGGAACCCTAGCATCAACAATGTTGGAATTTTTACACACCAACCCCTCCCCTAGGATTTTCCCTCGCATCAACACCAAACCTTTCCTTCTCTCATTTATTGATAATGGAAATTGATCTAGGAAATCATCAGACAAGTTTCTTTTCAAATACTCAATGTGGTCACAGTGCTACTTGGTTGGTGCCATTTTAGTCAAACTAGGGCCTCACTACAATGTTACACTTCAAGTGGCTATGACTAAGAAGAGATAGGAAATTACAGAGTAAAAATACCGCAATTCCTCACAATTTATGATTAAACAATATCCCTACCAAAATATTTTGATGAACTCAGTGACAAGCATAGAAGACCCCCCTTCCCAAATTTAGGTGCAGAATGATTAGGAAACAGAGAAAATTAACTCACGGATTTTTTCTTACAAACTCCAATTTCTGGCTACAGCTGCTCGCAATTTCACCTTTGGCTATGAAACTATTTTCACAAAATACTTGGATGCTTTATGATACAAATGAGATGATTAAATTGATTTTATGTTGATCAAATCCTACCATTAAAGTCCACTCACAGGCTACACGAAGGGCTCCAACCATAATTTGATACATATTTAAATTTGAGTCGTTGATCCTTCAGTTTGATCAAATAATCGATGACCATCTTCGAAACTGGCTAACATAATTGCCAACATGGAAATAAAGGGGCCCACTATGTCATACGTTGTGAAGGAATGCCATGTGGCGGTTGCCCACGATATCACAATCCTTTGATTTACCATCGTGGGATGGTAGGCACCATTGAATTTTTTACCATAAATCCTGCTCCTTCAAAAATGGTCGCCATCCTTTTGTTTAACTATCGAGAAAAATTTCCCTTAAAATCATAACATCTGCATTGAAATAAAACACGTGCATCTTACAAGCACATTAGTAATCTGCCCCATAATAATTTAAAACTAGTGAATGCTTTCTTCACTCCTTAGGCTTCATTGGATGAGACACGTGGCAGGCACCCATGACATCGCGATCCCAAAATTCCTAATCGCGGGATGGCGGGCACCGTTAATCTTGAAGAGATAGCTCATCAATGGTCACACAGATTTCATCCTTTAGGAAGGGCACGTGGCTCCCGCCCTTGATATCGTGATCCCTGTAATCCCTGATCACGGGATAGCGGGCGTCATTGATCTTGTTTCTTTAACACAGTCGCCAACCATGTCATTAACCTTCAAGTAGTTTTTCCAATGATATTATAACATATCCATCGATTTAGAACATGCGCATCTTGAGAACACTTTAGTAATCCGCCCCTTAATACATTTAAAGTTGGCTAGTGTTTCCTTTACTCTTTAGGCTTCATTGGATGAGACATGTGGTGCCCGCCCATGATTTCGCAATCAACCCAAGCACCATTGCGGGATGGCAGGGAACGACTCAGATCAAATGGTAGTTGGTCAGCAATAGCTCAAATTTGATCCCCCAAATAGGACACGTGGCGCTCACCCGTGTTTTCGCAATCCTTCAATTCCCGATCACGGGATGGTGGGCACCGTTGATATCTGTAGGAAATAGATCAATAGCAGCACTAAATCAACCCTTGCAAAATAAAACATTCATTAAAAGGAGAAGTGGGTTTAAAATTATATTTATAGAAGAAAACTAAAATAAATTTATAATTTGTTTTATAATTTCACTTTTAACTTTAAATGTATGTTCACTCATTAAGTTGTATTTTTTTTACAATCACATTTTTATTTTAGATGTTTGTTTATAAAATAGCATTAAAAATATATTAGAAATATTTTTCTTTATATTATATAGCATTCATAACATTAAATTAACATATAATAATTTCACAATATCACTTAACCAATCAAGAAAAATTTAATCATTACTATGCAACATTATTCTCACATCAAACTAACAAATAGACATTGAAAACAAATTTATTTTTTTATATTATAACATTGATAACTTAAACCTTTTATACACAATATCAAGTTAATTATAAAAAAACACTTAAAATTATTTATAAGCAACTTAACTTTTTTAACAAATTAATAAAATATAATTTAATATAATTAAGAAAAATTTAATAATAATTATAGATAAATTTATGAAATATTGATTTACTTATCAAGAAAAAATCAATGATAAATTTACTTATTATAGATAAATTTACTTACCAATCTATTTTAACCATCAAGAAAAAATTAATCATTAGTGATTGCAACATTATTGGCACAACTTTTAAACTAACAAATAAGGTTAAGTTTTAATTAGTATTCAATTTGGGTTAGGGATCAATTAGGGTTATAATTCAATAAGGGTTTAATTAAGGTCAGGGTTAAGGTTAGTCTTAAATTAGGGCTAGGATTGGAGTTAGGGTTCAATTAAGGTAAGGGTTATTGTCTATTTTAGGGTTAGGGTTCAATTAGATTTCTCTAGGGTTTTGATACAATTAGGGTTAGGTTTCAACAATACCTAGGGTTATGATTATAGTTCAATTAGTGTTATAGTTAGGGTTATAATATGAGTTCAATCACGGTAGGGTCATGGTTTAATTAGTGTTAGAGTTAGGGTTGCAATAATAAAATTTTCCATAATGATATGGAAAGGCATTCAATTGGATTCATATACAAATGCACAAATAAGAATTGGTAATTAAGAATTCTCTAGAGCTAAAGTTATAACAACAAATACAATCCTTAGCTTAATCATTTGTTCTTTGTTAGGGTTGGGATAAGAATTTAATGGGGCCAACCGAGACTTGGGAAATAAAACCCTGTGAAGGAAATAAAGTATTAAAATCAAAGTTGGGTTTTAATTTTAATCTGGTGACGTAAGCCTAACCCATTAACCCCAGTGGTCATTTCGTTGACGGCTTAGCCAAAGCCTTTCATTAAATACTAATTGTGCAATGTGTAGGTTTTTCAGATTCAAAGATATGGGAGAAGATCTCAATCGTACCCTAGCAACTCGCAGACCTAAGTTGTCGCCCTGTTATTTGGCACGAGGTCAGCAAAAGGTAGATGTGTTTCCTATATGGATTAATGTTATTGGTCATGAGGAAGGTGAACGATGCTTCGTTGGATGTCAAACTGAGTTAGCCTGAGATAAACCATTTGATCTGCCAACTGTTCAGGAGATCAGCGGGCAGTATTCGAAGTTGGAAAATGACACATGGTGGTCATTTTATTGTACAATTGGTGAAGCATTGATGAATTATTCCTTACTTTTGTATTCATTTCGATCTCAATCTATGTGAATATGTTGTTGGCAATCATGAAGGGTGACCTTTGGATTCTCATGTAGCTCTAGTTAAACGGTGACAGTACATACGCCGCCAAATTTCCATGTTTGCACATGCATTTTTACTAAGCATTGATGAAGGTTGCCATTGCCTCACACAATAAATACAAGAGGAATTAACTGCTAATAGTGTCATTCTTGTAGCATTTAGAGCACTTTGTGGGCTGAGTCTAAGCAAGTTTGAGTGCTTGTCTGAGAAGAGAAAATGAATAAGTCAGTAAGGAGGTCTGTTCGTTTGAGCTCACAAAAGCTCAGTCCTGCTATTTAGGAAGGTGCTTTGGTTGACAAGCCCAAGCTCGCGCCCACCAGATGTAGTAGAAGGTTGCAATTCCAGGACGTTGCTGCTCAACTGGTAGATGACAAAGGCAAGCAGTTAGTGTGCTATGGATGCCAAAACTTGCCCATTGACCTTACGAGCAACACTTCTGATGATGTAACCGAGAGCTACTCATATTACTATTAGTATTTAAGTCACTTCAATAACAGTTTGCCCTTTGATGAGGAAATGATATCTATGGGCACATTAACTATTAAAACCCCAAGCAAATGGACTAGAACTGTATTGGGCAAGGACAAGAAAGAAGAGGAGGCTGAGGGTCTACCGTATTGGGCAACAACTAGAAGCGGGCATGTATACTAGGGTCTAAGTGTTGGTAAGGGCAGGGTGGTGGGTAAATAAGAAGTTGCTATGGTGTGCCTTTGTGGTAATTTGGTTGCCTAGTTTTCTTGCATGGCCTAGCGACAAGGGGATTTTGATGACAATTTGTGTTCCCTATTCTTTTACGCTACCCCAGTTCATGCACTATATATGTTTTACAGATACAACATGTGGGAATTTTTGTAATGAAAGTCAAATGCAATGGAGATATTGTTCAAATGAAAATTTGTGGTGAAATTACATTTGAGCCCGAAGCTTGTTGCTCCCTTGTCATATAAAAGGGAATTCAAGGCTCATTTGTAGGGAGAGAACTGATGAAAGCTCTAGCTAGGTTTTGAGTTGAATATATGGGTAGAAAGATATATGTCCTCTGATGAGGAAGTGATATCTATGGTGCCATTGGCTGTTAAAACCCCAAGTGGACGGAATAGAATGGATAGCCTGTTTTGAGTTTTGGATGAATATATGCAAATTATCTTAAATTTTATGCAGATATGACTTATAAGCATGAATAAATGTATAATTCTAATATATTTTCTCTCCTTATGTGGATTTGAGTGAATCTTCAATGAAATGTTAATGATGTTGTCATTCTTCTTTTGAGAATTTGTTCAATTGTGTGTCTATGTTTTGGGTAGAATTCAATTTTAAAATTTTGAGGTTTCATATTTATGTGTGAGATTGATCTAATATTCCAGAAAATGAATGTTAAAATATCATGAAAAAATGGGCATAGAATGAATGTAGAAGTAAAATTATATTTTCATATATTCATAAAATAAGATCTAATAAATAAAAATATATGAAATTAAAAATAAAGGAAAAATAATTCAACCCAAATTTAGATAAGAGAGATAATTAGATTATATGATAACTTTAAGGCTAGGGTTAGGGTTTGATTAGGATTAGTGTTCGCTTAGGGTTATGATTAGAGTTATGAATCTACAATTAGGGTTCAATTAATGTTCACTTAGGGTTTCTTTCTTGGGAGAAGTTTATTGAATGGTAAGTGTATTTTATAAAATTAATATGTCAAGAATTAATTTTAGATAATACTACATGTGGTTTTTCATATGGTATTAAATTGTAGATTAAAATTGATAATAGATTTCCTTCCTTCTTTTGCATTGTAAGCTACCATAATATATGGCCTTAAAATCCTCTTCATATTTTGAGCTTTTCTAAACTATACAATACGACATCCAACAAAAAAATTTGTTATGCATTTTTTCCAAGCACAAATCCTTAGAATTATTAATGTGTTACTTAGGTTAATTCTTTATTGCAATAAATAAATACACACTAATATATATATTATGGATTTGAGGGAAAATATTAAAATATTTATATATATATAAAAATTTAAATGCAAGGGATTCAAGTACATACATTTGCTTTTGTTAATGTTGATGAAGATACAAATCTTGATGAAGTGCCAAATTTGATAACATGATATAAAAAATTGGAATATCTTTGCTCTATGTGGCACTTGAAATTTTATACAAAACTATAACTAACTCTACACCAAATTTGTGACTTTGGACATATTTTGCATCAATAAATATGAGCTTTGACACATGCCTCCTAATATAGCATACAATATGTACTTAAATGCTCAAAATAGTTGGGAGTAGTGTTGAGATTGGCAGATCTTTGGGAAGGTCCAATGCTTCACCTTTGTACCTCTCCCTATAGATAAAGGTAGAGATGAATATAGAATGAGAGAGGAAAAGGGATAAAAATAGATAGAGATATAGAGAGAGATAGATGGAGAAATAAATATATAGAGAGATATGGAGATATATATATATATATATATATATATATATATATATATATATATATATATATATATATGTATGTATATATATATAGAGAGAGATATATGGCAAGATAGAGATATAAGGAGATATAGAGAGAGAGGAAGAGAGAGAGAGAGAGAGATAAGAGAAAGACAAATAGAGAGGAGAGGGAGATATAAATAGGGGAGATAGAGAAAGAAGAGAGAGAGAGAGAGAGAGAGAGAGAGAGAGAGAGAGAGAGAGAGAGAGAGAGAGAGAGAGAGAGATAAATGGGAAGAGAAAGACATAGATATAGAGATATGGGAAGATAAAGGGAAAAATAGGTTGAGATATATGAAGATAGATAGGGGTATAGGGAGGAGCAAGAGATGGGAGAGATGGGGAGAGATGGGGAGAGATAGAGAGAGGAGGGAGAAAAGGAGGAGAGACATGTAGAGGAGGGAGAGATAGAAGATGGGGAAGAGGGAGATATATAGAGAGGGAGAGAGGGAGAGCCAGAGGGGAGGCTAATTTTAGTTTAAATTCTATAAAATATTCAATAAATAATAATATAAATATTATAAGAATTATATAATTTGTATTTTAAATTACACACTATATTTTAGTTTTGAAAAATATGTAATTTTTTAACCATTTTCCTATATATTTAGTATTAATATTTTTACATCTTTTAACAATTCAATATATAATATAAATAAAATATAGTTAATAATTTAATTAACTAGCATACCTATATTAATTAATAATATATGTAAAACATGTCGAGAGTTATCTTTATCAAGATGGGCCTATTGACTTGAAAAAATTCTTACATTTTCATGAATATGAATTTGGAAAGAAATCAATTTGATTTCATTATTGTTTGTGTCATTATTTATCTCAATTCATATTTTGAGCTTTTCTGGGTTGAAGAGGGTGGGAGAGGGTGGGAGAGAGTGGGAGACAGGGTGGGAGAGGGTGTGAGAGAGGGTGGGAGAGGGTGAGAGAGGGTGGGAGTGGGTGGAAAAGGGTGAGAGAGAGCGGGAGATGGTGGGAGAGGGTAGGAGTGGTTTGGAGTGGGTGTACACTATAAATATTTCAAAAAAAATAACTTTACTATAATGCGAGTGCATTATAAATAAATAGAGAGATGGCCATGGGAGAGAGGGTGGGAGAGAGTGGGAGAGGGAAGTAGAGAGGGTGGGAGAGTTGGAGAGAGTCAGATAGAATGGGAGAGGGTGGGAGAGAGAGGGAGAGAGGGTGGGAGAGGGTGTGATAAGGTGAGAGAAGCTGTGAGAAGGTGGGAGAGGGTGGGAGAGGGTGGGAGAGGATGAGAGAGGGTAGGAGAGTGTGGGAGAGAGTGGGAGAGAGTGGGAGAAGGTGGGAGAGAGTTTGGGAGAGAGACAGAGAGAGTGGGAGAAGGTGAAAGAGGGTGGGAGAGAAAATAAATCTATAAAAAAACTAACTTTCTCATAATGTGAGCGCATTTAGAAGAAGTAGAGACATGACCATTTTAGCAAGAAGGAGAGAGTGGGAGAGAGTGGGAGAGAGTGGGATAGATTTGGAGAGAGTGGGAGAGGGTAGGAAAGAGGGTGGGAGTGGGAGAGGGTGGGAGAGAGTGGGGGAGAGTGGGAGAGAGAAGGAGGGTGGGAGAGAGTGTGGGAGAGTGGGAGAGTGGGAGATAGCTAGGGAGGGAGAGAGTGGGAGAGGGTTAGGGTTCAATTAGGGTTAGGGTTAAGGTTAGGGTTTGGGCTAAATTAGGGTTAAGGTTCAATTAGAATAAGTGTTCACTTAGGGTTATTGTTATTGTTAGGATTAAGATTGGGCTTAAGATTTACTTATATAGTATTTTGGATAATAGAAGCAATTTTGATTGATTTAATATTTTCTAAATTCATTATTGAATTTAAATCTTATAATTTATTATTGTCTAAATTCATTATAGAAACAATGTATGATAATTTATTCTCTTGGTTTTGAGGGTGAAAGTGTGGCTACATAGGTTTTCTATACATAGTATTTGTAGGAGAATGGTATCTCTATTTTGAATTATTCTAAACCTTGTTTCTATGTAGTAGTTTTTAAATTCATTTTTTTGTTATACTCTATAATTAATAGTTTATATATTGTACTCTCTCTATACATGATTTTTAGCAAGATTGGGGACACTAATAGAACCTTCATTTTTTTTAAAAAGACTAAGAAATGTATGAAAATTTGACAACATGAAAACCATGAAAATAAAAGTGAAAATAAAAATTTAACATAGTAAAAATGGCCAATTGTAACGCCCCACCATGCAACCACCAAAGGAACTAATAAAAACGCAACAAATTTTTATTTTTTAAAAGGAATATGATAAATGTAATTAAGTATTCCAACATAACAAAGTACTAAGTTGCACAAATAATTCCATTGGGGTGTACACGAGGTGACATTACTATACTAACCCATAACAAGGATAATAGATTAAACAATAATTAACAATTATGTAAATCTATTCATTCTCATATCAACATTTAAAATATCCATTAAATAATAACCATATTAATACCATATGTACATATGACAACAAAAGAAATTATAAAGATATAAAGCATATATATATATTTCAACAGATACAACCCAACATAACCAACTATAACAAGTGACAGTTCTCGAATAAATACATGGCCTGAATATACATTACATCAAGATGATATTAAAACATCACAAACATATAACAAATTACATCAAGGTCTTCCCATCACAAGTGGGAGATGATACATCAATGAATACATTACATCTGCAGTATGAACATACATCTGGTACAAAGAACACTAGATCAATAGCATTCGCTAAAACCCTGCAATGAAAAGATACAAATGAATCCAAAGGGAACCCAACGGGGTGCAAAGCACATTCCACCCAACCACCCCCATGCTGGGAGTAGACAAGGAAGGATCCCCGACCAAGCACGTCTAACGGTAAGACAATACTAACTCCAGATAAATAACTTAACATCAAAGACCACATAGAAACTAAACAACAATAAATCCAAAAGGCAGAACAATAAACCACTTCTGAACATAGCCATAAACCACTTACCAAAATTACAACTAGTCACAAACACAACATCAATGAAACTCAAGACATAATATCAAAGACTACTTCCAAAAATAACCAATGACAAATCAATAAATCACTTTCCAAAATTACAACATCAAAACACGAAACACATTATCATTAAATATCAAATCATTATATCAAGGACAACTTATTAAACCACTTCCAGAGGACTTCAACAAAACAACACAAATAGAATGTTAGAGGAGAGTGTCATCGTATGGCTTAACATGGATTATCCAAACAACCTATCACAAGGTTCTGCCTCCATCTCTACATGGATTATCCTGACAACCTAGCTAAGGTGCCACCTCCATCTATGGTTCTCCTAACAGCCTATCTCAAGGTGCCGCTCCATAGGGTTACTCATGCGGAATCGTTAACCTTTCGTGAAGACAAGGCAACGATCTTGCCAACCACGGCCTTCTCAGTCCCCTTTAGTCTACGATAGCACTACCAGGTAGACGAGGCATCACAATTATCTTATTAATGTTTAAAACCACCCATGGTTTATTACTTAGATTATCACTGATTACACTAACTCTATGTGGGTTACCCTGACAACCCCTTTGTGCGCCAGCCCCCACTAGAGCCACTCTCTCTAGACACTTAAGCACAAAAATAACCAACTCAATAGGATTGTACCACAAGAAATACTGAACCAATCAAATAGTTCATCTGTGAGGCTTAGCCATCTCACCCACAATCATATGAAACATAACCACAAACGGTACAATCCAAGAGAAAACTAAATCATAACCATCGTCAAAACATAGACCAAGCATCAAAATACAAGATCACAACTAACATCAGTATCCCACCTCTAGAAGTCCTAAACACATCTTAGGTTCCTATAACCAAACAAGTTAACTCTAGGGTTTTCCCACACAATAAAACCCAAATAAAAGAAAATCACAATAGAATAAATAAATTTTCTCAAAAGGTAATAATTTACACAAAACAACGCCACACAACTCATTTCAAAACATAATACATTTTTCCAATAAATAAATCATTAACTCGAAAGAAATCCAATTTAATTCAACTCACATAATATATTCCTAATTTGCACAACTACATTAAACATTGCAAATTCTCCTATTCTTATCATATTAAATTCACCATCACAAAAAGTGACATCCCTCATATATATAAATATATATACACTTTTATACACATATATATAATAAAATTATTACTTTTAAAACATATTATATATAAAAAATGCTTTTTATATAACATAGTAGTCTTTCTACAAACAAATATATCTAAATAAAATATTCATTTAATAAAACACTTAATAAATCTCATATTTTAAAAATTATAATATATATATATAAATAAAGTTAAATTTGAAAACACATTAAAAAAAATGAATTAATTAAAAACAATTTAAAAAAAACAAACAAATTAAAACTTTAAAGGGGGTCAAACCTCCACACAGGTGGAGGTACTACGTACCTCCCCCTGTGGGGAGGCCGCAGTCCCCACAGACTACGCCAGCAGCCTCGGCTGTTGTGCGCAGTCGTGGTGGGTTGCGCCCTACCCAATACAGGGCTGTGGGTGGTACGACTTCTGCCAACCACCCAACCTGTATTAAAATTTATATTTTATATATATATTTTTTAAAAATTATTTATTATTATTATTATTTTTTTTTATTCAAATTTCTTTTCGATTCACAATAAAAACAATAGTACATGGATCCCGAGTAACAAAGATATATATATTATTTATTTATATATATTTTTAAAATGTTTTCCCATCACAGAACACGAGGTAAATATATATATTTTATTCTATTTTATAAGAGTACACAGGGTTCTGCAACTGTGTAGATTTTAAAAGAAACTAGAATGTATAGAAATATTGCATATATTTATTTATTTATACTGTTTAAATATATATATGTATATATATATATATATTCATAAGTAGATCTATGTATATATATATTTATATTTATATTTATGCAATATTTATAAAATAAGAATATGAATAACCAGATTTTCATACCAAACATAAAATAAATCGGGCAAATAAAATTCAACCCATAATACAATGAATAACAAATTCCATCAAATAAATAGATCAACTCGAGAATATTTGATTCATAATAAGGATGGCTTTCTTTTCAACACAATTAATTTCTGCCATTAATTTTTATGAATATTCTCAAAATATTCTTTTTAATAAATTCAAAATAGATCTGACATGTAAATTCGAACTTCCATTAAAACGATTTTTATTTCAAAACAATAAATCTCACTACTAACTATATTGAGGAATTTTAAAAAGATTTACTAAAGTTCTCAACAGAAGATTCAAGAGTTTCATACGAATAAATTTTCAAATCATAGAACTTCATTCAATCAATTTTTGAAAACATAGCAACCAAATTTGTTTACAGAACAATAAAATATTAATAACTTAAAAGGAGAAAACCTGGAGTCCTTCGTCTGAAGAAGAATCCCTTATGTAGCCTCCTCTCAATTTCCTCTTGCAGCTCTCTTTTTGAATCTATCGTTCCTTCAAACAATTATCTTACCCATAAGCACAAACAAAACTATTTTCTTTTACAGACCAAAAACAATAAAGAAAATCCTCTGTGTGTGAATCCCTCTCTCTCAATAATAATAAATAATAAATAAAATCAATAAAGCTTTTTCCGCTTTCTTTTCTCAAAAATCCTCTTTTCTTATTGGTCCTTTTTCTAGCTTTTAAAAGCACACTTATCTACAATTTTTAATTGAAAATAAATTATTTTTCCCAAGATATTATCCACACAAGATTTTCTAATTTAATATTAATAAAAAGATAATATTTAATTATCCTCATCAATATTAATTTAATTTAATTTCTTGCATTTTAATTAATTAAATACTTTTTAATTTATAATATATTTAAATTTAACATTTTACCAACCCACAATTAAATCAAATAACAATGCAACATTAATTAATTATCTTATAAAATAAGATTATTTAAATTAACACTAAACATAAATTAAATAAATACTCAACAATCAACTACACAATGACAAGGACAAAACTTCAGTCATGACACAACGAATCACAACAGACGATGGACTTAGGATGGGGATATTTCCAAATCTACTCCCTTTTTCAACATTTTTACCTGTTGGGCTAATTTAATGCTCCCCCTGTCCTGACGAAGTAGGTGGAATCAAGACTTATTCCTACAATCTTGCATCCAAAAAAATGTCAAGTAGTACATGTATATATATAATCGAAAACATCCTATCGTGAGGTGGAATTGCAGCGTAGAAGGGAACTCGTAAACGAGTGATGCTACCCTGTCTTCTCACCTAAGCTATTCTAACAATTACAATATCAATTGTGAAATACATTTCTAACTAACTAATCATATGCTAACATGATTACTTATCTACTGCATCATAATATAATATTGAATCCAATTAACATCATCACAAAATCATCACCTTAACATATATAACATTAATGAAAACTCAATGAATAAGCAAATAATCCAAACAACATATAGAGTATCATAAATCATCATAATAATGTCACACATAGCAATTAACTAAACTATGCATCCGCACACACTAGGTCGGTGAACTAATCACCATCACAAAACAATATCACACTAACATATAAAAGTATCAAATAGTAGTAAATAGTATCAGAAACATGGGGGTGTTACACCAATCATGTGCCAAAAATTAAAAGAACCATTTGTTGTTACTCTAATATTTTAACCACATACTAAATGCATCATGCAAGGAGCACAATATTGGGAATCAATGTGAATGATTATCATCAAGAAATTAGACAAGCTTTGAGATTGAAGGACCCAAGCTCTTTGTACGTTTTCAATGAAGATTTAATTAGCCACTAATAGGAACAATAAGAAAATAGATAAATGTGAAAATAAATCCTAATCTCTAAGAGTGTTGTGCTAAGAATTACATACACATCTCATAAATTTCAATAGAGACATGAGAGACATTTATAGAAATAAAGGAAAGAAATAGCTATTTAGATAGTTATTAATCTACAAAAGATTAGGACCTACATACTTCAGATCGATTAATAAAAATAAAATTTTTATTTATAATTTTTAAATTTGATAATTTTGAAATTATCATAGATGTAAAGTAAAGATAAAATATTTTTCAACAAAACAAATAAAAATGACAAACAAATAATGTGATTAATCAAGAATAACATGATATTGCAAAAAATATAATAAATAAAAGTGTAATGCCCCGCCATGCAACCCTAAGGAAACTAACATGCAAGCATTTAAGGCACAATTTTTTTTTTAAAGAAATAATATGCAACAACATACATCACATGAAATGAACAATATAATTACAATAGATAACAAAGTTCCTTGGGGTCACATAGTTGCATCACTTTTCATAACACCATCTTACATTACATGAGGGATAAACATACACCCAAATCAAATGACCCGAACATGGATCATGCATTAACAATAGGGAGATACATTGCTTCAAGGTTAACATCAATACAATATTGTTTCCCAACATCTATGGGAAGAATATAATAACATGGAAAGATAAATCTGAAATTGAAGGAATACAAAGCTATAAGCTGGATCGAACTCTGACATAACTTAGAATTCACTGCAATAGGTACATCTTTGCGCATCTCGACCTTCGGATGGGGACCCAATGGGGTGCGTAGCACGTTCCACCCGACCACCCCCGTGCTTGGAGTAAACAAGAAAGATCCTCACCCAAGAAGTCAAAAGAACCAAAGATAAACAAGACTCCACAAAAGAGATAACAAATCACAAGATATCAACCCATAACATTTCCAACACATAACCACAACAAGAGTAATGAAATGTCCAACAAGAATCAATCGCAAATATTATAGATCAACACTAAATAACCATAAGAGGTGCCGACAACAATAGAATCCAAAGCTCTCCAAATGAGATTGCAAAATCATCCAACAATAAATATCCAAGGTACCTTTCATCCACATCAATAACCAACAACAATAAAAAAAACAACTCCAGAGGCAACAAGAACAAGAGAGACCAAGGGCATAGTGGGAGAGTGTCATCACATGGCCTTATATGAATTCGCCAAACTACCTATCACAAGGTGCCGCCTCCATCTATTCATGGATTATCCAGACAACCTAGCTCAAAGAGCCGCCTCCATCTATGGTTATCCAGACATCCTATTTCAAGGTGTCGTCCCATAGGGTTACTCATGCGGAGCCACTTACCTTTCATAGAGACAAGGTAGTGACCTTACCAACCAGGTCTTCCCACCTATCCTTAGCCTTTGAAAGCGCTAACAGCAGGGGCGAGGTGCATGTTTTTATCTTGTTATGTGTTAACTAACCCAACCCACTAGATACATTAATTAAGTTATCAATTATTTAAGGAAACTCTTTCAAGGGTGACCACTTGTACACTGGCCCCAAGAAGAGCTACTCTCCCCTACGGTTACTCTAAAATCAAAGAAACCAACAGGTGTACCCCAATTCTCAAGACATAAAGGCATTCTTTAAAAAACATAACACACGATGCATGACCATCTCGTGGCTATCCAAGCATCAAAATCCATAAACTAGGAGGTACCACCCACACAAAAATTCATTAGGTAAGAAGATAGAGAAAAAGGTGCAACAATAACAACATGCACACTCACACCCCCTTCCCCTAGCCTCTGGAGGTACATAAACAACTACCCAAGAACCAAAATAACTCAAAATGTCCAAATCAAGTCATACTTCAAACTATGCAAAAGTTCAACCTAAACTAAACATAAAACATATCAAATACAAATTTCCATCATTCAAAGTCAAGTTAAATCAATTCATGAAATCGAAACAACTTCTATAAATAAAGGTCATCTCTCCTACTAGCACAATGACAAAGTTCAGACCCACTAGTAAACAACACATTACAATTAACATCGCAACATATGTCTACTCTAAACAGCCATCCTACTAAAACATAATTAAGAATTGCAATCTCGATTCAAATACTATGTCTCATTTATTTAAGTTTATTAAATTACAAAATAAAATCAAATAAAGATATTGATTACTCCAAATTTTCCCTATTTCTAATTATAACTATTCTTGTAACTAATTAAACTAATAATAAACCAATCCATTAACACAACTTATCAACAGACATGATAAAGTAATTTCCCCTTGACAACATATGGTAACCAATTTTATTTTATTTATTTTTAATGGAAATTAACAATAACAACTAAGGTAAACTAAGCCTAAATGGTAATGACAAAGTTTCAACTCAATCCATAAGACAATATGCACAATGAATTTAATAAAATACCTTTCCAATTAAGAAGTAAATTCCAACTTTAAAATTTCTTAACTAAATAACATTTTCCTACACAACTAACTAATAACGGATAGTTACAAATGGAGTTAGCATTTACTAGATACCAAATTCCCATATACTATTCAATATATAAATGTTTTTATAGAAAGGAATTTTAATACGATAAATAGAAAGAAGCACAATTATCTTCTCATACCCATATAATTTTGGTGGTCTTTAAAACATTCTAAGGTTCAACCTTTCATAACTTATTCCATAAAACAAAAGCATTATATATATATAATAATTCTACAAAATTTAACCAATATTCAGCAATACTATAATAGTTTTGACAACTATTAAATCTGCATCTATCAGTTACAGAGAGACAGTAAATCTCTTATTTATTCACTAAATCATATTCAACAATCAATAAAATTTATTTTACATACTCATAGATACACAATTCATTAAATATATATTTATATAGAATCATAAAAACATATTTGCATATATATATATATATATATATATATATATATATATATATATATATATTTCTATCCAACTGTACATGCACACAAATATATCTATATACGAGGAAAGACTGGAATTAAATAAAATAGATTCTAACTAGAAATCGGCAAACCAAGGAAAGGACGCAAGATAGAAAGCACTAAGTGCAGAAATCAGGTTACCAGGCGTAAAAACTATGCACAAAAAGGATTGCGCAAGGAAGCTCTCAGAATCTTTAAATCAGGGGTGCACTGGAAATCACATTCTAACATTGCAAGTTTTGCTTGTGTCCTGGGTGCATGCAGTCATGCTGGTTTAGCAAAAGAGGACTACACACGACTCACACACCAGTAACTTTTTACTTTTGCATTACATATACAGTTTCTCATTGGGTGCGCTGGGAGGCATGCATGCAGGGGTAGTGACAGACGTGATAAGGGGAAAGCTTAAGTACTTCCAACCCAAAAGCAAGTTTTTTATCATAACATAGTTTAACGACCAATTTGATCGATTCTACTATTATATGTTTCAATGTCGATTTCTATTTAAGGGAAAATGCAAATAGCGAAGTGCAACGGAATACTAGAGCTTATGCAATTACATTCTAGCGGCAGTTATGCATTGCATGACTAGCATAGAAGACTCAACAAATTCATAATGTCATCTGGCTATCTATATCCACCGCGGTAAATTTTTTCATAGGCAATTCTAAACTCAAGTTTATTGAATGGGATTTCCAAACATGATGGCAAACATAACTATATGATTCGATTGAAAGGCATACATTATTTTTAGCAATGATATAAAATGTAGACTAAATGAAATTTTGTTAATTAAGCATGATTACTAAACAACTCATATACGCGGGCTTGTATAGGATAGAGGACCTTTTACAATAATCATCAAATGAATGCCAACATACACTAAACTGGGCAGATTGGACAGCTTTAAAGACATGAACTCAAGCAAGAATATACCCAAGGATACCTAACTGGAACATAAACCAACACTATACACAACACAGTGAATGGATTAGGGCGCCAGGTGAGGTGCCTATCACATTATAAGGAGATTGATAAAGATTAAAACAATAAAATATATCCTGAGCAGTGAGCTGAAAGCATAAGAAAAGTGTGTTACTTTGTGAAGAAAATAGAATGTATCCACCATAACAAAATTTGTATACAAAATTGGAGAGGTTGGAATAGCGGCTAAAGGGAGCAGATCAATTTCATAATTAAGAATTTTACTAAATGCTAAGTTAAGGAAGAAATAGAATCATATAGCTACCGTTATCAGAAAGATTAACAAGAAAAGAAGCTTGAGAGGCTCGCAAGAAAATGCAATGGTTGCTAGAAATACTAACACAAGGTTTATTCCAGCCTTTAGGAAAGCATTTAAACAATAGTTTACAAAATATGCACAAGCAATTTGCAGAAAGGATTCTAACTCTTTTAGAAATTTCATTTATTAATTCTTTCAATTCAAGATTAAGTAGAAGTGAGAAACAACGAACAATGGAACCTGGTCTGAGTGCGTAGCCTAACTGTGAATTGACGATGTGATCAAGCTCCACAATTTGCAGCTTTAGTTTCTTCAAAAGATTCTGAATTCCCTATGCTCGTGACCGGAGAGAATAAACTACCGGCCTCCGCTTCCCAGCCACCGATTGTTTTCTTCAAACTTGATCCCCTCCCCCTTTTTACCCATTTCAACGCTTTCTTTTTAAAACAAAAA
>VDFB02193867.1:653412762-653478611 GCA_007258455.2 Sequoia sempervirens
CACTCTCTACCACCCTCTCCCACTCTCCCACCGTCTCTCACTCTCCCACCCTTCCACACTCTCTCCCACTCCCACCCTCTCTCACCCTCTCTCCCATAAGCATAAATAGATATGTATAGGCATACATACATGACACACCAACATACATATACATACAAACATATCAAAAAACATTAAAAAAACTAGCATTTAACTAAAGGAATAAATAATGCGAGCGCATTATTTGTTGTTAAAAATGTTCTAGAGTAGACAAAGTCAAAACTAGTAAATAATGTGCCCGCGTTATCTTTTGCTATAGGAATCCCTGAGCCTTGGCTTTGGTATTTTCCTTGGAATACCAACCCAAAGGTTTGGAGGTCATTCCCAACCACTGGAGACATGTTTTTGGAAAATTCTACAATTTTTCACATAATCGAGTTTGTGCTCACCGTTAGGATTGCATTTGATTCAATATCAATGAAATCAAACACATGGGTAATGTTAAGTTCTCTCTTAGCTTTCCAACGATATAATTTTTTTCACTTTTTGACAATGTGAGGACTTTCATCCATAATTTCTCTTGGTATCTCTATTTTTTTCAAAAGGTAGTGTTTGGTTTTTTTTTGTTATAAATTAACCATTCATCAAAATTTCAAATAATTTACATTTTTAGAAACTAGACTCCATTCTATAAATTTTAAAAAATTAAAATTAAAAAAAAATTGTTACTTTCCAAAAAAATTAGGGGGAGCACGGCCAAAATTCTTCTTTTTAGGAAGTTCCCACTTAGAAAATTAGTAAAAAATCAAATATTCATTAAAAAATTATCAAAAAAATTGTGCACCAACTAGATACTATTAGCTAACTTCTGATCATAGAGATTTTAGAAATACTTAAAAAAAGGTCACCGTGCTCAAGTTGTACAAGAGTTGCTATGTTATGTTTTTTGAGAAAAACAACACCAATTTGTGTACATCCCTGTGTTGAACCTCTTAATCTCAACCATTTTCAAAATAAATTAGTAGTTTAGAAAGTAGACTCGGAGCACTTCGATCCTTGTTTTTGTTCCATCTCAAAATTTTGAGTGTAACTATCCTCAATTTCATGTCCAAGGTTAGCATTTCCTGATTTCAGAAAAAAAAGTGGCCACTTAAGCCCCCTTTTTGGGAACCATCTTGGTGCACTTACCCGACAGTCAAAAGCTTTACTGATCCTTACATTTTAAAGCAAATAGGGGCATGGTAAGTGAAATTTTGAGAGTAAGGTGACCTTTCCAAAAGACATCTCAGTCACTTGAGAATCTTCTATGGACATATTTTTGAGAAGTTTATGTGAGTATGTTGATCATAATCAATGGAAAGAATAACTCACTTTCCAAAATTATAGTGGTGAAAATAATAGAAAGTATTGCATAAAATTATGCAAAGTAAGATAGTGTGGGCATATATCATAGGTTTTTCATGAAGACATTGAACTTTGGATGAGGTTTTAAACAACATGACAATCAAAGCTTGCGAGAGGAAATCACAGGAGTTTAGGTCCTTTGAAAATAAGGAAGTTTGCAATTGATAGAATTAATGAGTACTTTAGGGACAACCCACAATAATGCAACTAATGAGTTCAGATAATTGAGGTTATAGCTCATCAAATTGGAGAAGTGAAAGGTCAATAATAGCACTCTCCAATTTATCAAACAAGAATCACTGATAAAGGAACTCACTTTTCTTAAACTCAATTTATCCTCAGTTTTGTTTCTTGTTTGATCATAACATTACTCTTGAATGCTCAAATTTGATATAATGCATGAATACTCTAGTTGATAGGTGAAAAATGAGTGAAATAACCTTGTATTTATACTTGTTTATGCCAAATTTCCTGAAATTACAACACTACAAGCTGACATCAGATCTAGGAGGATAAAATCCCACCAAGAATTTGAATTAAATTTAATTTTGGGCCACATGGGACTCATACGCCATAAGTTGTATAAGAGTCCCATTAGGCCCAACTATGGGACATATATTCAAAATATACTTAGAATGATGCAAAATATAGATTGAGGCCCTAAAACCTAGGTGGTACTCATATGCCCAAGGTTATGTATGAGTCCCAGATCACCAAATATGGGTCAAACAATGTAAAAGGACATGAATTATGATTGTATGTTGATTTATATTAGGATTATCTTGGAAAAGATGCATTCATTAAGGCTTGTGGATGCAAAATAAGGCCAAATAATGTGTAAAGAAGACTAATTAATAATGAAAACCCTAAAAAGGTGTGAAAGTGTGGTACAACACTTACAACACCTACAACAAGGTACAACTAGGTATATTTTGTTCACAACGGCCCAAGACCTAATGTGATCATGTTAAGCACATTACAACACTAAGTTAAGGGGTCGTTAAGCTCATTTTTTATAAGGAGGGCCCAAACGAGTGTGAAAATGTCACACATGATAATTTTCAACACTACATGCCCAGTCTGGTGCATTAGTCCTAGTGCACCTTGTGGACATGAAAAAAGTAACCCTCCTAATTTTTCTCATGTTTAGGCCCTCCTAGTGGACTTTGGTTTGATTTTTCCTAGATTTAATGTTGTAATGTGGCCAACACATTCACATTAGGTCTTGGACCCTTGAGAATCATTAAGACTTCTAGGATGTCTTCTAAAAGTGTTGTGAAGTGTTGTAACCCACTTTCACACTTTTCTAGGACCCTTTTATTATAATTCACTTAAATACCCCCATTTTTTCACTTATAAAGTCTTATTTCAAAGTGTTGTAAAGAGTTGTAATAAACTCTCACACTTTTCTAGACTTGTCATCACTAAATTGCATCTTTCATATGTTTAAATGACCCATTAATGCATTTTTTGGCCATACTTAAGTGTATTTTTGAGAATATTCCCATTAAACCTTATAAATACACTCTAATTCTTGACACCTAGTAAAATTACCTTGATGGTACCAAGTTGCAACCTGGGGAAATTTAGTCCCACTTGGCACAAAAATAAAAATAATTTCAATTTTCTGGCAGGATTTTATTCTTTTACCCTTGAGGTCAGCCTATGATGTGTTATTTTCAGGCAATATTAGAAAATAAAGTATAAATAAAAGGTTTTTCCTCTCCATTTACACCTAATTCACCCAACACTCAACCAATCAATCTCTTAATCATTTTCAAGTATTCAAGCACTCTAAGCATCAACAAGTCATCCATTGGAGCACTTTATTTCATATCCTTAGATTTCTACATCAAGCGTTTGGTGAGTTTATGACATTTCATGTTGTTTATTCATCATTCTATCTTTATTTCATTTCATTATCTAGGGTTTGATTACCAAATTGGGGTTTGACCAAGGCAAACCCCTATTCTCTAACCTTTAACCCTTTTTCCCCTCTTTGCATGTGTGTTTGCATGCCTTGTATGCATATTTTTCAAAGAGAAAGGTGTCAAAAAGGTATTGTCAGCTCATCAAATTCATCAAATCCCCAATTGAAGCTTGGAGACCTCTTTCAGCCCATTTTCTGTAGAACTTGAACAAGACACCTGTCAGGAAAGGAAGTGCATATTGAAAGCTATAGAATCCTATCTCAAAATTCTCAAGATTCCCAGGTGGACTAAGTCACTATCTATTGTGAATAAGTCCCACTCCCAGGCCTGAAAAGTAGTTTTTTCATTTTTGGGTACCCATTTGATAGATTCCTGTTCTGGTAGATTTTCCTCAAAATTGGACTAAGTCTCCCAACTTGGCATAAGTGTCCAATTCAACATTTCTAGTCAACTCTATAGGATTCCAGATCCTCTCTACATCCAACTTCATATTCTAGGTGCACCTCTCCAGTCTTGTTTAATTTTTTCATTGAATACTTTCATTCTTAGGTGTTTTGGCATACATCACTATGTTTTCCAACATCTTGCATTTCTTAGGTTTTGCATTAATAATCATAGTTATTTTATATTTTATTGCATTTAAACATTTCATTTAGGTTCATTGCATCCATCATTTCATTAATCTTGAAAGTGTACATTGCATTTTGGCCCATCTTTCTCCTTTTAGGTGGAAAACCCTAGACGTGCTAGAAAGCCCTTGGAAGACAAAATATTTGTTCACATTTTGGTGAACCCGATGTTAGAACATTTTTTTTTCTGATTTCAACTACATCCTAGGTTTAACTTGCATTAACACTGAATTATGCTTTGCATTGTTTAACTTCCATCCTAGGGTTTTAAAAATTGCATTAGTGAAAAGCTCATATAGCTTGCATTTTTGCATTATATTTCATTAAAAAAAAAAAAATCTACATTTGCATACTGTAGTTCCATCTGTGCATCTAAAAAACACAAAATCTCATTTAAAATTTCTAAAAAATCTCAAAAAATCATCACTGGGACTAATTCACCACACTAGGCGACTTAGTCATCCTGCACATTTTGCACTATAAATTCTGGCATTTTCTACACATTGTCTACATTTTTGTTTTATTTTATTTCATTCTGTCATAGTTTCCAAATTTTTTGTTTTATTTCATTTAATTTTCTTTCATACATTTACATCATGGCTTATTTCTTTAATAAATTTTGGATGTCCTTAAAATCTTTAGCTGACATGTCAAACTATGCCTTTGGAACTAATCCTATGACCTTGAGCTTCTACATGATCCTTCAAATCCTCAAAAATGTCCTCCTTACGATGTTGACATCATTAGAGAAGATGATGACAGCATAAATAAGTTCTTAAACAAATTTATTGACAACCTTGAAGCTAATGCATCCTTTTATCCATCCATGAAACAACAAGACTTTCCTACAATATCACCTCCTGATATGTTTGGGTATTTACATCCTAAAACAAACAAACGACCTAATTTCCCTACATCAAGCGGGCCTAGTTCTTCTACACAAGAAAACCCTCAACCATACTATGATAACAAAGTCACTAGTACTCCAATCAACCTTGAAAAAACCTTATGGCAAAGGTTTTACCATCTTAAGAAAACAACGATGTGACATAACAATTGAACATGATCTTCATAAACTTATAGAGGAAACTCCAAAAGATGAAAAAACAAATGGGTTAGGATATCAAGATCCTCCTCATGACAACAACCTCCTTTAGAATATTGGACACTTTGTGATGATGGCACAATGATCTTTGATTCCCCCCTGATCTCAATTTCCTTCTTCCTAAAGAGAAACCACCATCTCATAATAAAAAAGACAACAGTCAAATCATCTCAGGACCTCCTATCCTAATCTCCTCTCGAGAGGTTGGAGAATATAGTAAACACAAGAGTCCTTACAACTCACAAAAACTCAAATTTCCTCTCTGTCCACCACCTGAATGTGAAAGGAAATTGCAAATCCTTTTAAACAAAGGACTCATATTATTGCCATGTATGAATAGGTTGGTAATCTATCCTAAAGACACTAACATGCCACAATATGCATATCATTGCATTCTTGGACATAGAAGTGATGAGTGTCAACAATTGAAAGAAATACTGAGCAAGTTTCATTTTGATGGTGATAATTGTTATCCCATAAATCCATAAACCATCCTTCAACACCTTATCATGTAATAGTTGTAGAATATTCTTTTCTCACTATTACATGACCCTTCCCATCACCTACCTCGGCTCATTCTTGTCTTGTACTCAATGGGGCAAGAAGTTGCTTGCCTTGTCCTAGTAATGCATTTGTTGTTGTCCCTTAGCTAAGTTATTCACCTTCCACTTATACCAATTGAGATTGGGAGGAAGATGACTTGCTTGACAATTGAATTACATCTACCTTACTAGTCTTTTGCATTTCCTTTTTCTTTTTCTTTTGCATGTGTGTATCGTGTTCCCTCATAATGTGTCATTTGATTTTCTCTCTCTTTGTGACATTCTTCTATTTGTACCTTCATTCTTCTATATGTCGTACATTTTTTTCACCATTTCCTTTTCTCTTTTTTCTTTTCCTATTGGGGATGATGCAAAGTTTTGAGATGTCCTATGTCTCTTCCATGCTGACCCAAAAGGTCTTTCTATTTTCTTTTTCACTTTTGGTTTTCCTTTTCCTTTTGGGGATGACACAAGGCATTGCGACCACAATGTCTCTTTCATGTTGACCCAAAACATCCCTTTTCTTTTCTCTTCTTTTATCTTTGGCTTTCATTTTCCTTTTTGGGATGACACAAAGCATTGAGACTACAATTTCTCTTTCATGTTGACCCAAAAGGCCCCTTTTCTTTTCTTTTGTCTTTGGCTTGCCTTTTCCTTCTAGGGATGACACAAGGCATTGAGACTGCAATGTATCTTTCATGTTCACCCAAAAGGCCCCTTTTCTTTTCTTTTCTTTTCTTTTCTTTTCTTTTTTATTTGGCTTACCTTTTCCTTTTGGGGATGATGTAAGGCATTAAGACTGAAATGTCTCTCTCATGTTGACCCAAAAGCTTTTCCATTTTATTTCACCTTTTCATTTTCTTTGTGCTTGTTTTTTCCTTTTGGGGATGATGAAAAATGTCGAGACACCCTATGTCTCTTCCATGTTGACCCAAAAGGTTCTTTCTTTTTTCTTTTTTTTCACTCTCTTTGTGTAATTCTTCTAGTTCTATGTATTCATGAAATGATGACAATTCTAGGCTCTTTACAAAATATTGCAGTAAAGAACATACTAACCCCAAATCCATAGATCCGTTATGTGTTTGGTGTTTTCCTTTTGGGGGAAACCCCTTCCTTTTTATTTTTCCTTTCCTTCGCATGACATAGTCTTACTCGAAAACATATGACTTGGCATAGGGCTTTCCAAGTTGGCTCTTATGTCTGATTTCCTTTTTCATTTTTCGTTTGCTACTTTAAATTAATTTCTCACATAATGGTGTGTAGCAATTCCTTTAAAGTGGGGGCATACATTGGCATTATTCATTTACATTTACATTTTTCTTTGTTCTTAGTGCAACCTTGTTACTTCATACGATGCATTTTTTTGCTTTGTGGATGACATTGGATATAGTGTCCTTCATAAGCATGATCTATCTTGGCATATTACATTCTTATTGGTGGCTTGATGCGACACACAACATCCCCTAAGTTGTGAATCTTCTATTCTTTGATTGGTCCTCTCTTGGATACATTAGACACAATGTTCCCTGAGTTAAAGACCTTGCACAAACTAAGCAAGACTCCTTCTAACATTCTTTTGCATGTTGCATTTTGCATTTATTAAATGGCCACCTTGCATGACATAGCTTGCATGCCTATAGTGCCATCACATTTGTTCATGATTTCTAAGCATACAAAGATTTTCTTTTCTAATGAAGAACAAAATGACATTTTCCTTTGTGGAACCTTATTAAATTTATTAGGAGGTATAACTTTGGTATGGTTGAGTGAGAAGCCCATTCTGAGGCATGAATTTTCCCCATATCCACGTGCATGTGTGTTAGTGCATACCAACCATGAGTGTATGTTTCTCACCTTTTGGGCCTTCTCACTTGGCGAACAACCATGATTTTCATCGCCCTAGAGTGAGTATGCATTTCTTTCTCAAAAAAATAGCCTAGATCTAATCCACAACAGGATGGATAAATGATCAAAGCTTGATCTGACTTTATTTCCTTTCAACTTCCCTCTTGCATTCTTTTTCATCATTTTCATGTGAGTTCCTTTGTATTTGTGCTTGGTTTTCCATGGGATCTTCATCTTGGGGGCTTGATCATCCCTCTCGATTGTTGTTGTCTCATCTTTCTAGCATCAGTGCATTTGGATCCCTCTTGATTGCATGTTTGACTAATTTAGTGTGAGTTTGAAGCAGGTTTATCCTCTCACTAAAATGGGGGCTAACTATGGACATGAAAAAAGTAATGCTTCTACTTTTTCTCAAGTTTAGGCCCTCCTAGTGGACTTTGGCTTGATTTTTCCTAGATTTAATGTTATAATGTGGCCAACACATTCACATTAGGTCTTGGACCGTTGAGGATCATTAAGACTTCTAGGATGTCTTGTAAAAGTGTTGTGAAGTGTTGTAACCCACTTTCACACTTTTCTAGGAACATTTTATTATAATTCACTTAAATACCCTCTTTTAATCACTTACCAAGTCTTATTTCAAAGTGTTGTAAAGAGTTACATAACAAAATCTCATTCTTTTCTAGACTTGTCATCACTAAATTGACCCTTTCCTATGCTTAAATGACCCCTTAATGCACTTTTCAACCATACTTAAGTGTATTTTTTAGAATATTCTTGTTAAACCTTATTAAATATACTTTAATTCTTGACACCCAGTAAAATTTCCTTGATGAGACCAAGTCGCCACCTAGGGCGATTTAGTCCCACTAGGCACAAAAATCAAAATAATTCAATTTTTTGGTAAAATTTTATTCTCTTACCCTTGAGGTCATCTTGTGATGTGTTATTTTTTGGGAAATATTAGAAAATCAAGTATAAATAAAGGTTTTTCCTGTCATTTTACACCTAATTCACCCCACACTCAATCAATCAATCTCCTAATCATTTTCAAGTATTCAAGCACTCTAAGCATCATCAAGTCATCCATTGGAGCACTTCATTGCAGATCTTCAGATTTCTACATCAAGGGTTTGGTGAGTTTATGACATTGCATGTTGTTTATTCATCATTCTATCTTTATTTCATTTCATTATCTAGGGTTTGATTACAAAATCAGGGTTTGACCAAGGAAAACCCCTATTCTCTAACCCTTAACCCTTTTCCCCCTCTTTGCATGTGTGTTTGCAAGTCTTGTACATAGATCTATAAAAGAGAAAGGTGTCAAAAGGTGTTGTCAACTCATCAAATTCATCAATGTTAACATAGCCCTAATTGAAGCTTGGATACCTCTTTCAGCCTGTTTTCTATAGAACCTGAACCGCACACCTATCGGGAAAGGAAGTGCAGACTAAAAGATACAAAATCTTGTCTCAAAATTCTCAAGATTCCTAGGTGGACTAAGCCACCATCTATGGAGAATTATTCTCACTGCCAGGCCTAAAAAGTGGTTTCTGTATTTTTGGGTACCCGTTTGGCAGATTGTTCAAGCAAATTTTCCCTAAAACTGGACTATGTCACCCAGCTTGGCATAAGTATCCCAATCAACATTTCCAATCAACTCTGTAGGATTCCAGAGAATCTCTACATCAAGCTTCAGATTCTAGGTGCACTTTTCCAGACTTCTTTAATTCTGTCATTGTTTACTTGCATTCTTAGGTGTTTTTGCATACATCACTGTGTTTTCCAACATCTTGCATTTCTTAGGTTTTGCATTAATAATCATCATTATTTTTCAGTTTCTTGCATTTATACATTTTATTTAGGTACATTTCATCCATCCTTGCATTAATATAGAATGTGTATATTTCATTTTGGCCCATCTTTCTCTTTTTAGGTAGAAAACCTTAAAACTACTAGAAATTCCTTGGAAGCCAAAAATTTTGTTCACACCTTAAAAAGAATATTTTCATAGTTTTAGACCCTTACATTGACATCTTTATTCTATTAGGTATGTTTTTGTTTCACTTCAGTCCTTAAGTATGATTTTAAGTTCAATTTTATAGGTCATATAGTTAAATTTGTATAGTGCATTCAATTTCATCTTTCAAAGCATTATTTAATGGTGAACCCCCATCCAACTATACTAGGAACCCTCTATCCATTCCTCAATCAAGACACTTTTTTGAGGGATCTAGGTTTCCTAATGAACTAAAGTGCAAAATAGGTCCAAGATTCATCTCCTAAAAGGTGGAACACCCATTTCCCTTATGTTCATTTTGGTGAACCTAACCTTTGGACCCTTGAATTTTTGTTTTGGAGACCATTATAGTCCTAAATATACTTTACATCAACTTTTCATTAGATTTACATTAGTTAAATTGCATTTAGGGCTTCTAAATATTGCATTAGTGAAAAGTGCATATAGGTTACATTTTTGCATTTGGAATCATTCAATTTCATTGGAAATATATACTTAAAAAATAGCTAATTGAGCATATAACCTAGACACATTAAAATCAAATCAGAATTTTCTAATTCATGCTTAAGAAACCTAATTGGGACTCATTCACCCACCTAGGCGATTTAGTCCTTATACAGGTATTTTTTGTAGATTTCTAGATATTTTGTGCTCTTTATTTTTCACTATTTGATACTATAAAAAATGATAATTTGGACTCATACGCCCACCTATGTGTGTTAGTGCCTGATTAGGTCTCAATCTACATGTTTCTACTTTTGGTTTATTCCTTTTGGTTACTATTTTAGTTTGCAGAATTACTATTATTGGAAGTCTTTTCAAAATTGGTTTCATTTCAAGTGCATTGGAATACATAAAAAAATTGGAACTAAAAGATATCATTTTCAGGTTTATACATTGCATAATCATTCAATTATCATGTTCTAAATCTGAAAATTGCAATATCCTTTTTGCATGTTTTCTCTACCATTTTCACATTTCAAATTTGTAGGACAATAATTACATCATGTTTTCATTACAAAAAATCTATGGTTATCATACTCCGTGTTCTATTTTCAAATCTTGTTGAGTACTATAAGAAATTTTTGTTATTTGCATATGAATATGAAGTCCTCTCCCCACTATTTTTTTTCATCATTGATCCCTATCCTAATATCCCTCCTATGAGTGAGATTAGTCTAGTGAAAGAGTTCAATCTTGGGAAATCATAACAATCATATTCATTCTTCTCCCGCTATCTCTCCTATTTTTTAAGAAGATATTTTGGTGTTAGAAGAACCAATTAGTGAGATAGTTTTGAGTATCCTAGTTGTTTCTCTCCTACCTCTATTATTGGTAAAGACATTGATGAACAAGAGGACACAACCATAGGTAATCATGATGATGACATAACACAACAAGAATATACCATTGAAACTTACCTAAATACCACATCACCTAGTCTACATTCATCTCCCAACATCTCCCCCACTTGTGAGAATATTTTAGTGAAATAGGATGCAATTGTAGGTAATTATGATAATCACATTATTTGTGTGGAGGATATGTTGGTGTTAGATGATCAAATCTTTAAGATCCATGACAACCCTATTTATTTTTCTCCCCTACCTCTCCTATTTTGGAAAAAACTATTGGAAAAAGTAATGTAATCATAGATAACCATGATAATAATACTTTTTCTTCCTCCTAATATCTCTCCTACTTGTGAATAATATATTTTGGTATTAGAATAACCACTCATGAAAAGTCATGAGAATATTTTTTTTCCCTCTCCCAATGATTTTCTAACTTGGGAAGGTATAATGGAACAAAAGGATGAAATTATTGGTGAAAAAGATAAATCCTCTCCACAAGCCTCCCTCAAATCTCTCATAAAAGATCCTACCATTCAACATCATAAACATCATGTTTGTTCCTCTCCTAAAAAATTGCCTACTAGGGTGGATATCATGGTGCAAGAGAATGATAGAATTGATGCATGTCTTTCAAAAAATAGTAATGTGGATTTATTTGATGAAAATGATGGGGTAACCTTAGACTCTCTTTTTATAAAATATCATCACAATAAGGATGAGTCTTTTGAAGCTATACACATTAGATATCCCTTGAAATGATCTCCTAAGCCAATTATTATACTTTATCCACCATCACAAAAACCACAAGCTCAAAATAAACCTATGCTTATCTTAGAACCACCTAAAAGGAATCTTGATAATGAAAATGTTTTGAATAAACCAAGTTACAACACTATTGCTCATACATATTACACTAGAAACAATTTGCAATCAAGACAAACAACACCAACATCCCTCCCATTGCCTCAACCTATCTTGCCTAGTACCCCTTGTTTTCCTTTACATAATGGAAAGGAGTATGATCCTGTTGAACAAATTAAGAATACTACTGCTAAGATATCCTTATGGGACCTTATTCAAGCCTCCCCTAATTATCATAACATGATTAAAAGTGCTTTACAACAAGTTGTGGTTCACCCTAGTGCAAACCCAAATGATTTAACAACCGTAATTCAAGGAATGATTGTTGACAATATTTTCCACCAAAGAGAGCTCTCTCCTTTGGAAGTGCAAAAACAAAATGAGGCTTTCATGATAATAGCTAAGAGTAATATATGGAGGATAAAATGAACTCTAATTGACAATGGTTGAACACTTAATGTGTGTAGTGTAAACCTTCTTGATATGATTGGAGTAGACAAAAGCCAAATTCAACCTGTTTCTTTATCTATTCATAGGTTTGATAATGTATGGGAAAAACCACTTGGTGTGATCACATTACCTATTACACTTCAAAAGGAAAAATTACAAACTACTATCCATGTTATTCCTCATGATCTTTCATAAAATCTTCTTTTACGTAGATCACGAATTCATGAAATGAAACTAGTGCCTTCTAATCTTCATCATAAAATGAAGTATATTTACAACGGTAAATTTTACATAGTCCATCCTGAACCTAAATTTTTTTTGCATGCTGATAAAGATAAACACAATCCTTTGAAGACATTTACACCAACTATACAAGAGGAACGCGTGCAAGGGAAAGAAAAAGAAAAGAATATTAAAGAAGATACAAGGTTATTGGAAGATGATTGGGGTTCCTTAGATTTCACACCTACATTCATGGGTGAATGCAAGTTAATAACAAAATAATCTAACAAGTGAAAAGAAAAAGTGGTAATGTTAACACAAAATTCAATAGAATACTCAAAAGCATCAACTTCAACCACCTTAGAAGAAAATACTACATGACATAATTTGATTCAAAGTAAATTATGAAGAAGCACTGAATCTAAAAGAAATGAAACAACTTGGGTATAGTGTAAAATGATGTGGTGCTAGAGAACAAGGTATTTGTGTCCCTATAGATCCTAATAAACAAAAAATCACTAGTGGTCTTGGTTATTATCCTTTGAAAGAAATGAAAGAATCAAAGAAATTCTCACTTAATATCAATTTCATCACACAAAACACTAATGATTGGAATTTATTAGATTTTACACCCTCCTATAAAGGAGAACAAAAAATATCACAATCTAAAGAGTCCTGTATAATTATGACAATTTATACTAAGCAAGAGATATCTTTGTCACAAAATAAAGGGACATCTTCTACTACAGATAAAGAAAGTATCTTGTCAAGACTCCTCCAAGATCGTTTGATATCCCTCCCTCCAAGAACACAAATGAAATTTTACTACAAGAGTTCATTTTTTGCATATCATAGAGTTCATGGTCATTCTACTAATAAATGTAAGGCTTTGGGTACTAAAATTCAACACCCTAAGGAAAGTGGTGCTCTTCCTTGTCTTGAAGTACCCATTTCCTTTAATTATCATGTATTTTCATTCTATTATCTTTCTCATCAATCACCTTGGCTCATCCTTGTCTTGTAATAAGTGGGGGAAAGGGGTTAGGTAGCCTTATCCTTGTATGGAACTAGTCATTGTCCCTTTGGGATAGTTGACCACTTTCCATGTATATATAAGAGAAATATTGAGATGTGGATGACATGCCTTAAGTTGGATCACATATGACACATTGAGTTATCTTTAGTATTGCATTTTGGAGGAAATCCATTATTTATGATGTAGTTTCATTTGGTAACATATGACTTGGCATAGGGCTTTCTCAATAAGCTATCATGTCTTCTTAATTGGCTACTTTAAAGTAGATTTCTTATAGAAATTGTGTTAGAAACCACTTTAAAGTGGGGGCATACATCGATACTCATGTTTTACTATGCGATTTTATTTATTCTCGTGATGCATCCTATTCTTGGTGGTGTCATTGGATTTGATTCCCTTCGAGAGTGTGATATTTCTTTGATTTTTCCTCTCTTGGAGACATTAGGAATGATGTTCCCTAAGAAGAGACCTTACACAAACTAAGAAAAATTCCTTCAAAAATAGAAAATCCTTTTACATGCATAAATTTTCATAAGTTCCTAGTGTAGTTGGTTAGGCCATGTGAAGCTCAAGGTTTCATTTTGTCACACCTTATTGAAGTTATCAAAGGGATAGTTTTGGTATGGTTAGTATGATGAGAATCCTAAATGAGGGCATGGTTTTCTCATTGTATGGTGAGAAGCCAATGTACAAAGGCATGACTTTCTCACTAAGACACACTTTTTGGATACTCACCTAGCAGATAGCCTAAAGTTCTATTGCCTTAGAGTGAGTGTGCATTTTTTCAGATAAATAGACAATATCTAGTCCACATTGCGTTGGATAGATCATTGAGGCTTGATCTGCCCCCTTTTTTTGTTTGTTTATTTTTATTTTTCTCTTTTCTTTCTTTAAGTCTTTGACATTGTATGTTTGTGTATCTTGTCTTCCTATTGCATATCATACACCTTGTGTGTGTTCATTTTTGCTTATGTTGGTTTTCCATAGGATCATAATCCTAGGCACTTGTGCAACCCTCTTGATCATTCACATCCTGTCTCACTAGCATTTATACACTTGAACCCCTCTTCATGCATATTTGTATACTTTAGTGTGATTTTTATGCAACATCATCCTCTCACTAAAGTGGGGGCTAAATGTAGTGTAGAAAAATGTATCCCTTTAGATTTAACACTTTTTTAGGTCCTCCCTATTAAAATGTGTCTTATTTATGCCTTAATTGGTCCTATTTTTCATCCACAATCCTAGTTAAGTGCATTTTTCTAAGGAGAATCTTGACATTTAATAAATGACACTTCATAATTTAATATTTTTTGTTATGAATCCAAGATTTAGGGATATGGGACTCATATTCCAACTTGGGTGTATGGTTCTTTTTGAGGTCTTGGCCCTAAAATTCAAATGCAATATTAAACATCACAGTTTCCAAAGTATGTTTCCTAGGTTTAATCCTTTGGGACTCATATACCCAACTAGGCATATGAGTCTCGATTTAACCTAAGACCTATTTTAAATCAATTTCTTGGAGAGATTTTATTATCCTTAGTTTCTATTTTTGGATGCCATCTTGTAGTGTTGTAATTATAGGAAATTAAGCATAAACAAGTATAAATGCAAGGTTATTTCACTTAGTTTCACCTATATTTTCAAGTATTCAATTCTTAAGGAAAATTTCATGATCAAGAGCGACTTTGAGAGAATTCAAGGGTAGATTTCTTCATCATTTCTGGCAGCAATCAAGATTCCTTTCATCATGTCAAAGATTTGTTGCATCATGCATGTTGTTTGAGCTAATGGGGTGGTGTAGTGTTCATGGTCAATTCAAGCATATCAAAGGAATTATTTCCAATAAAATTCTATGATCAAGATCTACATTCCTTGAGGCCATTTCATGCTATTTTGTATATTTTTAATCCAAGGTTTTAAATAAGGTTTGGTGATTGGTCACATTATATTTGTTCATTCATCATTCATTCATACTTTTCTATTTCATTTCAAGGCTCAATTACCAAAATGGGGTTTGACCAAAGTAAACACCCATTCCCTAACAAAACAACAATTTTCTCTCTTGATGTGTGTTTGCAGATCTAGGTAAATTGGAGCTTGTAGATCATTTGAAGATAAAGTTACAAAAGATGTGAATTTTTCATAAGAAGTTTTCAAGGCTCATGAAAAATCAGATTTGGAGCAAGATATATAATTTATTTACATGAAACAAGTGGGAAAGTGCTTATTTAATCCATCTTCAGAGGCACAATGTTTTAATTCAAGATTCTACTCCTAGGACACTTTTCACTTTTTGGGGACACTTCGTGACATGTTTGGCATGTTATTTCTTGTTATGTCCTTTTAGCAGTATTAGTAGTGTCATATTTGCATTCAAAAGATTCAAAAATATCCCTAAAAATCCTACAGAAAGATTCATACACCCAAGTTGGCGTATTAGTCCTGAGGCTGCTTTTTGACACCTTTCTGTTGAACTTGATCAGTCATCAAAAGATATCTAGATTCTGCCTTGAAATCCTACAATAGGACTAATATGCCCAATTTGCTGTATTATTCGTAGCTCACCTTAAAAGTATATTTTCAAAGTTGCAAACCCTTACATTGGCATCTTCATTCCATTAGGTATTTTGTTGTTTCATTTCAGTCCTTTAGTTTGATTTTAAGTTCAATTTTTGAGTTCATATAGTTAAATTTGAATAGTGCATTCAATTTATCCTTTCAAAGCATTATTTAATGGTGAACCCCCATCCAAGTACACTAGGAACCCTCTAGCCATTCCTCAAACAAATCACTTGGTTGAGGAATCTAGGTTTCTTAATGAACTAATGTACGAAATAGGTCCAAGTTCCATCTCCCAAAAGGTGGAGAACCCATTTCACTTGTGTTCACCCAGGTACATATGTCATTAATCTATAGTACCATAATCATATTTTCTTCAATGAAATAAAATCTAGCAAATATGCAAAAATCGATAAAGAGACTGATAATCAAATGGAAGGTAGAGTACTTGAGGCATTGAAAAGATAAATAATTAAATGACTTGTTGTAGCTTAATCATTATCAATGTCCACTAATAGGTCACGATAAATTGCACTCACTTATGATGAGAACTTGTAGTGTCAAAAAATTTCATCAGGGACATTTTCACACTTGTTTATGCCCTGCTTGTGAATTTAGGCTTAATGTTGCCTTGATTTAGTGTTGTAATGTGGATGAAATATTCACATTAGGTCTTGGGCCCTTGTGAACTAGTGCAGTCAAGGATGGAAGGTCAAAGAATAGGATTTTCCAACCTTGTAGTGAGAGTAAACACAATAAAAACTCAAAGAATTGGAATGGAAATCACATATGGAAATATAGAGAATGACCAATTATTACTGGAAACATGCCCTTCCTTCAAGCTTACATAATTACAAAACGATATGGCATTAAGCCCAAAAATACAACACGAGTCAATGCCCTTAACTATCACTTCTATCCCTATCCTTGATTGATTCCTAAATAAACTACATGATTCCTATATATACTAATTCCTAGCTCTAGAAAAGGTTTGTGTCGGCCTCAAAAGGTCTCAACCCCCAAATTGATGAAACATGTGAAAGGTCAGCCAAAACATATGAATTTCCTTTGATCCTTGGAAAAACATGATGAAAATTAGAACTAAGGTTCCTTAATCAATGTGCATCCTTATGAAATGGTCTCTTGAGCTCCACAAGTCATAAGATAGGTCCGCACGCCTGAAAAGCCAAGACTAGTCAGTGAATTCTCTCTTTCCAAATGTAGTTGATATTTTGTTAGCGATAAATTCATACTAGAATCTCCAAAACACTTGAATTTTGGATACGATATAGATGTTGCAATGAAGATCATATATCTTTCTTTTCAAGCTCTAATATTATAGTTTGGTACAATGTGGTATGAAATATTGAGACTGGGTCCTGATAGCTAGCTACTAAAATGCAAGAAAACATGAATGCAAATATTTTTGGTTGATGCAAGATTACTTGAAACATGGGATGCTCCTACATCAAATACCTAAGGTTGAAGAAAAGTGAGCCTCTCACTTTCTTGGGGCTAAAGTAAAACCAATGTGGTCTACCTCATCCTAAGAAATCCATGATGAATCTTCCTTTTGTCTTCCTTTACATCTGACTAGATATTCTTTGTATTGCCTTCCTCTCATACTATGTCCAACTTTATTGTCTAGAATTTCCTCTGGATGATGCACAATCTGGTCCAGCAAACCATCCCCTCTATCCTCCAGTGACTCACCTTTATGATATTAGTATAGGTCTGCAATGTTGAATATAGGTGATATGCCAAATTCCTTTGGTAGTTCCACTTTGCATGAATTTCCAAAATCAAACTTCCTGTTGATCTTACAAGGTCCAAACTTCTTCATCTTCAACTTATTGTAAGTCCCAACTAGAAATATTTCTTTTCTTAGATATACCATTAGTTCCTCTCCCACTACAAACTCCTTATGTCTTCTCTTTGTATATTCTTTCTCCTTGTAGGTATTGTTCAACTTCTCTAGATGCTCCTTAACTTGAGTATGCATTGTCTCCATGGATCCTACAAATTCTTCTACCTCCACACTCCTTTTTTTCTCCATACTAATATCCCTTAATTCTACTACTCCTCTAGGTCATCATCCTATCACAATTTCAAATGGTGTCCTTCCTCTGCTCTGGTTTATTGAATTATTGTACACAAATTCTATTTGCAACAGTATCAAATCCCAATTCCCTTCTTTCCCTTCAGTCAAACATCTCACAAGTTTCCAAAACTTGTATTTACCACTTCTATTTGTCCATCTATCTATGGATGGAATGTTGAACTATACTTCAATTATGTTGTCATCTTCTTCCGCAATGTCTTCTAGAAATATCCAATGAACTTAGTGTCTCTATCTAATACTATACTCTTTGGTAGTTTGTGTAATCTCATAATATCTTTGAAAAATAGGTCTGCAACATGTAGTGCATCACTGGTCTTCTTACAAGGTATGAAATGTGCCATCTTAGAAAATTTGTCTACAACTACAAATACATAATTAAATCTTCTTGATGTCTTTAATAAACCTAACACAAAATCCATGCTTATGTACTCCCATGGTCTCTCTGGTACTATCAATGGTGTGTACATTCCAATTTTCTGACTGTTTCCCTTTGTAACTTGACAAATCTTGTAGCCTTTAACATACTTCCTGACATCCTTATATAAATATGGCCAAAAATAGTTCTCACTTACCAATGCTAGAGTCTTATCAATTCCAAAATGTCTTGCTAATCCTCCATAATGCTTTTCCTTGATCATATTCTCTCTCATTTAACTTCTAGGAATACATAACTAATTGTTCTTGAACAACATAACTTCCTAAATGAAATAATCCAACCATTTTATTTTATCCATCTCCATGGGTTCCTTGCAAGCCTTCCATGCCTCTACAAAATCAATTTTCTTCTCATACATATGCTTCAGTTCTTCAAAACCCAATACGTCAATTCTCATCTCTGTCAACAAACTCCTTCTCCTGCTCAATGCATTGACAACCTTGTTTGACTTCCCACTCTGGTGCTTCAACAAAAATGTGTAACTCTACAAGAACTCTACCAATCTCATATGTCAATGGTTCAAGCTCCCTTGACTATTCAAATATTGTAAAGCTTGATGATCCATATACAACACAAACTCCTTCAGTAACAAATAATGTCTCCACTTCTTCATGGCTTGTATGATTTTATAGAACTCCTAATCATAAATTGAATATCTTCTCCTAGCATCATTCAATTTCTCACTGAAGTAGGATATTGGTATCCCTTCCTTACTTAACACAACTCCTATTGCACTTCCACTAGCATCACAATCTACTTGGAATACCTTATCAATTTTTGGTAATGGCAACACAAGTTCTATCACCTTTTGTTTCAACAACTCAAAACTCTTTTATGCTCTAGATGTCGACTTGAACTGCTTCTGATCACCCCTCATTATCTTTGTCATAGGTGTGCAAATACCACTAAAGTTTATGATGAACTTTCGGTAAAGTTTTCTATTCAATGAAATGATCTTACTTCTCCAACATTCACATGTGTAGGCCACTCAACTATTTCTCTAACCTTCTCAGGTTCCATCTTTAATACCTCCACACATATTGTTAGGGTTAGAAATGGAAAATATGTAACAATTAAATGCAGATTTAATTAATAAACTGAGAAACTAAAAACACATAATTATAACACAAAGAATTTAACATGGTTCACCCAATCTGGGCTACATCCACCAAACTGCAACCATCCAATACTTTATTATCCAGTGCAAAAACCTATTACAATCTTGTGAATAATCATGTTTTTCATCATTCTATAACACCCATCCAAACCCCTTTTTATCAAGCTTAGAAGCTTCCAGATTTTGGGTTCTACAAAATCGGATTTTTCTTTTTTGTTGATTTTTCCCTTTTTCGGTGATGACATGAAAAAGTAGGAAGAAAATTTTTCTCAGGGGCTACCACCCACCCAAGGCCCGGCCCAGCCCCAAACCCCAGCAAGGATACATGCCAGGGTGTATAGTATACCATGGGCTATATAGTATAGCATGATTAGTCGCCACATACCAACAAATATCACAAATTCTAAGTATACTAGTTCTTCTTTATGAAACTACACTTCTTGATGTTTATCAACAACTTCTCTTCTCTTAGCCTCTGAAATACTTTTCTGATGTATTCCAAATGTTCCTCCTTAGTCTTACTCAAAATTAGAATATCATCCCGATAAACAATGACAAACTTACCCAAGAATTTCTTCAAGACTTTGTTCATCAACCTCATAAATGTACTAGGTGCATTAGTTAGTCCAAATGGCATGACCAACCACTCATACAATCCCTCATTTGTCTTGAAATAATTCTTCCATTCATCTCCTTCTATAATCCTAATCTAAAGGTATCCACTCTTTAGGTCTATCTTGGTAAAATAATTTGTTGGAAAATCAGACTGTCCATGACGTCATCCATCCTAGGCAACGGGAATCTATACTTCACTTTTATTTTATTGATAGCTCTCAAATTTTTACACATCCTCCATTCTCCATCTTTCTTAGGTGCAAGTACAATTGGTACTGCACATGGGCTCATACTTTCTCTGATCAATCCCTTCTTTAGAAGTTCCTAGATCTATCTATTTAAATCTACATTCTCTCTTGATTTCATCTAGTGTACAAGTTTGTTTGTAAAACTAGCTCCTGGAATAAGATCTATATGATGATTGATACTTCAAATTGGTGGTAATCCATTAGGCACATTTTATAATACACGATCTTGGTACTCTATTATTAGTTCAGTGACTTCCTTCTCTGGTGATTCTTCTTCCCTTGTGATCCTCCCTACCTCTAGGTCTTAGCACTTTCTTATAATCAAAGAAAAACACATGTTCTCATGTCTCAATCCATCCAGAAATTTACTTCCATCTACCAAATTGATTCTAGTTGTACCTTTAATTCACTTTTAGGTTCATCTTCCAAATGTTTCAAGGTGATTCTCTTTCCATTGGATTCTATGGTGTAAGTATTCTTTCTCCCATCATGTATAGCTTTCTTATCATACTGCCAAGGTCTACCCAAAAACATGACATACATCCATTAACATGATATCACACAGCACTTCATCATGATATGACCCTATTTTGAATTTCACTAGACATTGCTCACTTACTAGTATCTTGTGCTCATCTTGAATCCAGGCTATCCTATAAGGTTTCAAATGTTTTCTCCTTTCCAAATTCAACTCCATCACCATTTTCTCATAAACTAGGTTATTTGTACTACCACTATCAATGATAACTTTGCATCTAGTCAAGAATGAACATTTGTCCTACCACTATCAATGATAACTTTGCATCTAGTCAAGAATGAATTTTCCTCTGCAGTTCTTTCTTAGGTACTTATTTCTCCTGGAACAATGCTCTCCTCATGAATAAAGATTCTCCCTTCTTAGGACTTCCTCTAGAACTGGGTGATCTCACTAGTTCTTCCTCTGCATATCTGGTTCTTGGATGATTTTCATTCTTCTTACTTTCTTAGTGACACTCAAATTCTTTGTCTTTCACCTCCACAGTTGAAATAGGTTCCTCAAAAGGTTCTCTTGTCATATCCTTTCTCATCTCTCTGACATCCATTATTGTGGTAAGAATTGTATACCCCGCTATCATGGCAGTAATAATTTATGTCATCTCTTCCCTTTTGGTATGAATTGGTATCCCTTTCTTCCTTGCGGTATGAATCTTTGTCCTTGTTTTTCTCCACATATGGTTTTTCTCCTTCGAAATGTTACCTTCTTCTCTAAAATCTACCTTCTCTTCCTCTCTGCCTTTTCTTATGTTTTTTTTTAGCTTTTCCTACACCTTCAATTCAAATTGATATGCTTCCTCTACCAAATTCGTCGTCACTAGACTCAACTCTTCTTGAATATTCATCCTCATCCCATTGATATATCTTTCCACCTTCTCCTTTCTTGCTTCACTATGTCTGGTCTTGATGATGATATTATGAAATTCCTCAGTGTACTCTTTCACAATCTTCTCCTTTTGCCTCAGGTCTTGCAATCTCTTCAGCAGCTCCAACTCATAGTCCATAGGTATAAACTGGTTCATCAATTTTGTCACCATTTTATCCCATTTCACAATCTTCTCTTTAAATTTTATGTTTCTTTCTAATTGAACCTCTTTCCACCATATTGCAGCATTTCCTTTTAGTTTAGTCTTCACAAATCTCACTCTTTTTGAATCTTCAATTTCTTCATATTCAAAGTACTCTTCAGTGTCATTTATCCAATCAATCAACTCTTCAGGGTTTGGATTACTAGTATAGTTCATAATCTCCATTTTATCACTTTCCTATCTTTGAAATAGCCTTCAACATCTTTATCTAATCTAATTCTTCCTCTTTTGAATTTTCTTCAGCCAGATCTCTAGCTTAGACTTCATCCTAATCACTTTCATCATTAGGTCTAGGGTTTAGGCATTTTCTTTCATCTTCTTCAACAACATCCAATATCACTTTCATTATTCACATCATTTACATCCCCTCATCAATCTTTCCAACAACATTAACAATAGTATGAATTCTCCTCAGTGGTATCTCTTCCTAGGAACTAGTGCAATTGCCTCAAGCCGGTGATCTAGCTATAGGGTTGCAATTGCCTCACAATCGGTGATCTATTGACAAACACAATTAGGCTGCATCAAGTTGGCGAGTTGTCCACACAAAGATCTTATGGAATTCCTTGCTCAACTTCACAAACTCACTCTGGTGCAAGTGCCTCAGGTCGGTGATTTTTCCACCTTCTCTCTCCCATAGTTCGCAAGCTAGCTCTGATATCACTTGGTGTACTCAAGGGTGGAGGGTCCAGGAATAAGACTGTCCAACCTTGCAATGAGAGTAAACACAATAGAAGCTCAAAGAATTGCAATTAAAATCACGCATGGAAATATAGAGAATGATCAATTATTCACTAGCAACATGCCCTCCCTTCCAACTTACAAAATGATATGGCGTTAAGCCCATAAATACAAAGCAGGTCAAAACCCTTAACTATCACTTCTATCTCTATCCTTGATTGATTCCTAATGAAACTACATGATTCCTATATATACTAATTCCTAGCTCCTAAAAAGGTTTGTGTTGGCCTCAAGAGGTCTCAACCCCCAAGTTGATGAAACATGTGAAAGGTCAGCCAAAACATATGAATTTCATTTGATCCTTGGACAAACATGATGTGGATCAGAACTAAGGTTCCTTAATGAATGTGCATCCTTATGAAATGGTCTCCTGAGCTCCACAAGTCATTGGATAGGTCCACACACCTGAAACACCAAGACTGGTCAGTGAATGCTCTATGTCAAAATGCAGCTGATATTGTGTTAGCGATAATTTCATACTAGAATCTCTAAAACACTTGAATTTCGGATATGATATAGATGTTGCAATGAAGATCATATATCTTTCTCCATGAACTTTGATGTTACAATGCGGTATGAAATACTAAGAATGGGTCCTGACAGCTAGCTACTAAAATGTAAGAAAACATGAATGCAGATATTTTTGGTTGATGCAAGATTGCTTGAAACCTGGGATGCTCCTGCATCAGAACTCGTAATGTCAAAAAATGTCGTCGAGGAAATTTTCACACTTGTTTGGGACCTCCTTGTGAATTTAGGCTTAATGTTGCATTGATTTAGTGTTGTAATGTGGATGACACATTCACATTAGGTCTTGGGCCCTTGTGAACTAATGGATTTAAATGGTACCTTGCTAAAGTGTTGTGAAGTGTCACAACTCACTTTCACACTTTTCTAAGGTTTTATTAACTAAACATAATAAACCTCTTCTAAACCTTAATCCAGCCTTATGTGGAGTGTTGTAACACACTTTCACACTTTTCTAGGCTCTTCATTAACAATTGGGCTTTCTTATGCTTTAACTAGCTCTAGTTTGCATCCACAAGCCTCATTTAGTGCATATTTTCAAGGATAATCTCAAAATCAATCATTAACAAATCATAATTCAAGTGTTTCTAGCTTGTGTGGCCTAGATTTAGTGATTTGGGACTCATTTTCCACATTGGATGAATGGTTCCCACCTAGGTCTTTTGGCCCCAAACAAAATTTCACAAATTTCTAAGCACTTTTTTTTGGTCCCATAAATTATGTCTGATAAGACTCATTTTCCACCTTGGGATAATCAGTCGTGTGTGGCCCAAAATTAAAATAAATTCAAATTTCTAGCAGGATTTCATTCTCCTAGATCTGATGTCAACTTATAGTGTTGTATTTCATGAATTCATGCATAATTGAGTACAAATACAAGTTTCTTTCTCATTTTACACCTAGAAAGTTGAATAAGAATTCTTATAGCAAGTTTGAGTTAACAAGAGCATTCAAGGGTAGATTATCAAGCATTTTAGAGCAGCATTCAAGCATTGATCATCATGTCAAGGATTTCATATATCATGTTTGTTATTGTGCTAACAATTATGATGTAGGGATTATGATTCAAGCAAGTGTTTCATTCAAGATTAATATCATTCAAGCAAGAGTCAAGGTCTACATCCATTGTAGCCATTTCAAGCATATTTGCAGCATCTTATTGGTAGGGTTTGGTGAGTTTCAACATTGTCATTTGTTCATTCATCATTCTCCATTCTTATTTGATTTCATTTCAAGGATTGATTTACAAAATCAGGTTTGACCAAGGCAAACCCCTATCCACTAACCCAACAACATTCTCCCTTCTCCTTTGTGTGTGATTTACAGAGCTAGGTTGTAGATTTCCTAAGGAGCAAGATTGGAGAAAAGTTGTCAAATCATTCAAAGTTGTCAATGTTGTCATCATGCCTTGGAGAACCTTGGAGATCACCTATAGGTTGTAAATCAAAGATTCAGATCTAGAAACCAGTTGAGAAGGATAGAGCAAACAAAGAAGAGTAGGATCGACTTTTGAAGTTGTAGAAAAGCATAACTAGAGTGATTCGCCATTTCTGGAAAATGAGTCCCAATTCCAGTTTATTTTTTAGGATTTTTCATATTCAAATACCCTTTTGTTTGAAACATGTTCCTACACAGTTTTCTAGAAACTAGACTAATTCACCAAGCTTGTAAAATGAGTCCCAGTCAGTAATAAGGTCATATTTTCTAGTATTCCAAACCTCCATTCAACCTTCTCTAGATTTAGAAACACATTCTGTTTTGTAGTTTTTTGTGTTGTTTCATTCACTTTTTTTAGGTCATTTAGTGTTACTTTGCATCCAATTAGAGTTTTACACTTTATCTCTCATTTCATTGTCTTTTCCAAGTCTAAACTTGGTGGTGCACCCCTCATTACATCATATTCAACCCCTAGAACAACCCTCTTGCAAGTTCTCTTTTTCTTTGGCATTGAGATCTCAGGATTTTTTCTTCAGTGAAAGTTCATCAAAATTGCCCCTTTTAGGTACCTAACCCCTAAAGGTGGGAGAGAAAAAAAATTCCACCTTTTAGAACTATATGTCAATAACTAATCTTAATTTAAGTCACATTTTTATATTGAACAAAGAAAAAAGGATTTACAAGAATGGAGCCACAAAAATTATTTTAATTTAAGTATCCAAATACTTAAATGCATAGCCAGTCTGGCCAAAAAGCAACTAAACATGAAAAAAAAACCAATCATAAAATATATATTACAAGTGTTGTATAATAAAATATATACACAATTCATTACTAAAAAATTATGTAACAATAGCATAGGCTCTCAATTAGGTGTTTGAGTAGGAGGCAAATAAAATTGAAAAAAGTAAGAGCAGATAAGAAAAGGGAATCACCTAAATCCTTCTTCCAAAGCTCTAGACTCTATAATAATCCATTCATCGTATCAAACACTAGACTACAACTCATATTAACAAGGGCAAGAGTTTGGACTATAGAAGTAGCTAGTTCAACTTTGGGGAAGATTCCACCAATAGGCACTAACCCACATTCAAAATTGTAATGCTCAAGTGTCAAATACAACAAAGAAATAGAGTTAATTAAAGGCTACAAATAACTTATTGCCACTATCTTCACCAAATCTTAATCCTAAAAAATGTCCATGCAATTGGACAAGAAATCACAAGCTACGTAAAAAAAATAGAGCATGGGGTTTGTTTAGAAGCTATTCCCCACCCACAACTATTCTTATAGCCTCCTCAACTTTCACACAAGGAAATGTAAAAACCATGCCCAAATTTTTTCTATCATATGCATCATTGCTTATTTTTTCCCAAAAACATTTTGGTAGTATGACACGCCATGAAGACTCCATAATATCACAGTGAAATTGAGAATAGAGAAGAAAGAAACAAAAGCCAAATATATTATAAATGATATGAAAACATCAAGTTGGTGAAGTACATATAGAACGAAGACATCAAATACCCAACACTTGAACATTTAATTCATCACTTGATGTGACAATATTATTTTGAAAAAAATGAGTCATTACTTTAAGTGATTTAATAAATAGTAAAATGTGAACCATTGATATTTTAAAATCTAGCAGTTCTAGCGCTCTTCCAGAGATTTAAATTCACAAGTCTAGTGCTTTAGATATTTTCTTCTGAAATCCAACTACAATCATCGATTGAACATTCATTGAATAGTTATATCACATTTTTCCATATTACATTTTGATCGTATCAAAAAATTTACAATCTAAGATCTTGCAATAAATGTTTCAATCTTTGATGAACCTAGTGTTGACCATTGAATCCTTTTAGGCCATTAACCACAAGCTCAGTCCCACTAAGGATATATGTCACAATCCTGCATTATCACATAAAATTGATGACATCACCTTTTGAGCAATGCAGGTATGTGGGAGCCACCTGATCATTAATCAACGATCTCAATTGTTGATTTTTTTGAGTAAATATTTTTCACCAAAATTAGGAGATAATAGATTCTTTGATACTCCATGAAACCAATAATCACCAAGGTTGAGGGGCTAGTCACCATGATGAATCCAAAGGCTTAAGTTATAACTTAAGTGACTTTCAACTACTTGTAGCCAGTTAATGATATAATATTATTTTGGATATCATCAATTTATGTGATTTAATAAGTAATAAAAGGTCAATCATTGATATTTGGAAGTCTAATGTTTTTAGGGTTATTCTAGAGGTTTGAATTTGCAAGCCTAGTGTTTCAAACATTTGCTTCTAGAATGCAACTATAGTTGTCCATCAAACATTGATTAAATGGTTGTCAGTTATATTAATTTGCATTGACATCTAGCTTTAGACATAACACTTCACTTAAGAACTTATAATAAATATGTTGACACTTGTCCCCATTTCAAACACTTTATAAATGAATTTGGATGTGTGCAAAAATTTTCTCAGAAAAGAACAATATATAGCGTTTGATATTTTCACCACCCACACTAAGATTCTCTTTTCGCATACCAATTTATTTCACTAATGAATTTTTTTATTGGTTTGAAATTATGTTTAATTCACCAATATTTTTTTTTCATTGATTTGAAAATAGGTTTAGATCACCAACAAAAATATTTATTTTGGTTCAAATACATGTTTTAAATGCCAAAAAGAGTTTTTTTTGTTTTGTTTTGAAAACAAGTTTAATTCACCCACAAAAATATTTATTGGTTTGAAAATAGGTTTAATTCACTAATAGAAATATTTTATTGGTTTGAAAATAGATTTTAATCACCAAAGAAAATATTTTATTGGTTTTAAAAATTTATAATTCACGAGGATTTTCCACATACTTCTAGCTGTTACAAAAGATTCGCCAATTATGATTTTATTTTTTTCCCAAAAAACAAAAAAAATCACCAATAAAATTAATATTTTCTTAGGAAGTATACAAGATTTGCTAGGTTTTTACACCTTCTTTGAGGTGGGGGGTGGGGTTCTTACTGTTATCGCTTCCAAATTCCAATTGAACCCAAAATAATCTTTATCATCTACAATGAGAGTGTAGGAAAATTTAACAGAGAAGCACCCTAACATGTTGGGAAGCCAATATAAAATACCCTTTGAATTTAGTCTAAAAATGTAGCAAGAACCAATGAGCTTGTGTAGGTGATTCACTTAGCCTTTCCAATCCAGTTGATCCCATGTTTTAGAATTGCTTCTTCTTAGAGGATATGCAAAATCTTTCCATGATATATAGTGGTCATTCTAGTTTGTATACCCATATATTTGTGTGCCAAAATGATGGGAGAGGGGTTCCCTAATCCAAGTCAAATTTTGGTCATCTGAAAGGGGAAGCCCCTAAACCTACTTATCAAACTAAAAATATATAGATCTACCATTTTCAACACTCCAACCAATCCCTGATTTTAGGATATTACAAGTTTACATATTTTTCTAAACTAAATAATAGAGTTTGAGAGAATAGCAATAGAAGAGAGGAAATAATTTGGGTGAATTTTGTCAAGGTATTTAGCATAGATGAAGTGAAACTATTCCTTGTTGGTAGCAATCAAATTCTAGCCACATTTGATAATGAGAGCTTTATTGAACTTCTCTAGTTTTCAAAGGCCTAAGACACCAAGATGCTTTGGTTTATAAACCTTCTCCCATTTTACTAAGAATATTTTGTTTCTATCCCCCACCCTCATAGAAAGAAAGTTCCTTTAATTTTTTTCTAGTCTTTCAACCATGACCATAGGGATTTTCAATATAGATATAAAATAAAAAATATTCTTTTGAAGGGAGAATTTCAAGAGCAAAAATTTACCAACTTGACTAAGAATCTTACCTTTCCAACTAGTAAGTTTATATTGAACCATTTCAACAATATTATTCCACTATTTATTAGGTATAATTTTGGTAGTAAGTGGAAGACTAAGATTGGAAGTAGGAAGGTAGTCCTAATTACAACCCAATATGTGGACTATTTTATCTTTAAGAATTTTATCAAAATTGAAAAAGTGGAGCTTAATTTTTTTGCAATTGATGTGTTTCTCAAAAAAACTTGCATATTTTGCTAGTGGAGTCTTCCATATTTTTTATTCCACTATAGAGGTAACACAAAATAGAATAGTGTCATCAAAATTTTATTGGTGAGAAGCATAAGCAAGTTGAGAAGTAGATATAACCCCCATAAGTTTTTTGGATGTTGTAAGATAGAGAAAGTGATGTCCCTAAGCTTCTACAACTAAAATGTATAGAGAAGGGGAGTGGGGTTCCCCTTGTCTCAAACCTATAAAATCAAAGAAGTTAGTATAGGGGACACCATTCACAAAAATCAAATACGTTACTTGGAGGAAATACAAGAATGAATAATTTTAAGAACCTTCTCTCTAAAACTAAATTTTCTGAGAATAGTAATGAGGAAAGGGAAACAAAATTTATCATAGGCCTTAGAAACATCAAGTTTGAGGAGCATGTTAAGCCATTTATTTTTTCCATAGAGTGAGTGAGCTTGTGTGTAATGAGAGCAACATTGAGGATTTGTCTTCTTGGCATAATTTTTTTTTGGCAAGGGGAAATGTATGAAGAAGGGGTTTGATTTTTTTAATGAGCACTTTGGAGAAAAGTTTATAAGAAGAGTTGCATAACCTAATAGGCTTAAAATTTGACATGGATTTGGCATCAGAAAACTTGGGAACCAACATAATGTAGGTTTGGTTTAAATTTTATAGGATTCAACTAGATATAAAGAAGTCTCTAGTGGTGGTGAGAAGGTCCTATGAGATGATATCCTAATAAACTTATAATAAAGAAGGGGGGATCCCATTAGGACTAGGGGATTTGAAGACACCAAAGGAGAAGATAGTCACTTTGACCTCCTACAAGGAGACATCATTGCATAATTCCTTATTCTCTACCTCATGAAATATTTTAGGGATAACATTCACAAACTCATCAAAGTTACCAATATCTAACATATTAACTACATAGATGCATTTGAATAAGGAGATATCAACATTAGAAATGTCTCGATCCTTTGAAGAAACATAACCATCATCAATATTAAGCCTACAAATTTTGTTTCTTCAACAATTTTTAAGAGAAGACTGGTGGGAAAATTTGGTGTTTCAATCCCCATCCCTGAACCATTGCACTTTGGACTTTTTCTTCAAGAATAATTCTTCTCTTTTTGTAATTTCCTACCATTCTATTTTGATCCTTTGTTTCTTAGAGCAAGAAGTGATTTCAATTTTTTTTTTATCCATAGAATCTTAGATGATTTCTAGATTCTTCATAAGTTTTTTTTTGTGGAATAAGCTCCCAAAGGAGAACCTATTCCAATGCTTAGCTTTGATTTCAATAATCTTCAAATTTTGGGTGAGGGAAAATATAGGAGTACCATGGAATGGGGTCTTCCACCATCTATCAACCAAATCACTAAAATCTAGATGAGACACCCATGTGAGATCTCATATCTCAAGGGGTAAGGCCCTGGTTTGACAATCTCCTCCCAAGAAGGGAGAAGAGAAAAATGGTCTAAACTTTCTCCTCGGAGGGTAGATAAAGAGAGTTGAGAAATAAACTTTCATTTATGAGAAATAAGGAATCTATCCAATTTAACCTAGATGAGGTTATTACCAAATATAAAATTTGACCAAGGGAATGATGTACCCTAGAGCTCAATATACACAAGCCAAATGTTAGCCAATAAGAATCTATCTAGTTTAACCTAGATGAAGTTATTACCAAATATAAAATTTTACCAAGGGAATGATGTACCCTAGAGCTCAATATACACAAGCCAAATGTTAGCCAATAGGTCAACCAAGTCACCCATACTAGACCAAAAAAGTAATCAAGACCTCCCAACTTTTTTGAGGGGAATCGAGGAGTATTGAAGTTGCTCCAAACTAAAAAAAAAGAATTAGGAGAATTATTTAAGGTGCCAACAAGAGAATCTCAAAGTTTTTTCCTAGCAGGTTTATTGTTCAAAGAATAGACATAACGAGAGTCCATGACAAGTTCTAAGATGGTTCCATGTAGGAACAAGAGTCAATATTTGTTTTCATTAAATAATGTTCCCTTCAACTTTAAAGGGTTCCACATGGTGAAAATTCCTCTAAAAAGCACCTTTAGTAGGGGGGACATGGAATTTCATAGAAGGATAGATTTTAGAAGATATAAGAGAAAAATTAGATTCATATATTTTTATTTCTTGTATTAACTCAATATCAACTATATTTTCCAATATACAACATTTGATCAGATGTTTCATTTATGGGATATTTAGGCCTCTGATGTTCTAAGGCATTATCTTTATAGGAATAAGGATGGTATGCCTATGGTTGCTAGTACATTGTGAAGAGATAAGGAAAAAATCCCTAAAACTAATTTGAAGGGAAAAGTTTATTTTCTTAGGGTTTCAAACCCAAGAGCTCTAGGGTGCGTTATTTTCCCAACACCACCTTTCTTGCTCATGTTTCTATTATCAATGTTCTAGCTTGTTTAGGGTAACTTCCCATGTCAAGTTTTTTATTTATGTATTTTCCTTGAATAGGGGTCTAATTCTCTCCTAGTGAGGTAGAAAAATCTTGAGACAAAAAAATAGATGAATGTTTTGGTGACCCCGCTACCTAAGGAATTATCTTCCTTAGGTTAATGAGAATTGAAAATAATCATACCATGGGGTTTGATTTTTTTTTAATTATTCTAGAAGGGGGTAGTTTGAAGCAATCTCCAAAAAAATATTTTGCTTAAGGTCCCCAGTTAGAGTAGATTTTTTAGATCTATAGAGAGAACCAAGGGAGACCAAAAAAGGAACATCAATGGGGGCCTCTAAAGGATGGGAAAGTGAGGTGGGGGGAACATTTCGTAGGGGAAGCCATAGATGAAGAGAAAAGGTGGAGGATGGGGGTTGGGGGAGCAAGGTGGGGGGGGAAAAGTGAGTAGGATTAGTTGAGGCTACTACCACACTAGCATGGAGATAAACAACAAAATTTGAAACAACTAGGTCAGAAAAAAGCACCTAAGGTTTTTTACTAGCATTCATCCTATAATTGTTACTCAGGTGTCCAAAATTATTGTAGATCTAAGGAAAATTCTTTCCTTTTCATATATTATAGGTTTCGACCAACTGCCCAACCTAGAATTTAGAGTTATCATAGAAGGGAGAACAAAGTTTGTGGCTACATACACACACATTCTTACAAAGACAAGGAAGGATTTTTACAAAGTTACTTTATCAATTGTAATAAGTTTTCCAAAAGTATTCACAATGCTTTAGAACATGTTGTAGTTCCATAATTTTAGAGTTAGGCTAGGAAGATGGATCCAATTAGGAGAAATAACCACTTGATCACTAGTAGAATCAAACCCTGACTTCCATTTACATAGGCTAAGGAGGATTTTTAAGCTTATTTCTAGGGTCCAAGGAACTATTGTAATTTTCTTGAAAAGATCTTCTTTTGTATAAATATTAAACAAGAAAAGACGATCAACCGTTACAATAATATTAGAAATGTTTCCCTCTAATTTCAAGTGATTAGAGATCCAATTTCTAGCTTGGTCCACACTCAGTTAGAAGGCAAGGAATTTTCCTACCAAACAGTTTTCCATTTCAAGTAGAATAGCATTAAGAAGTTCCTCGAACATTTGTATAGAAATTCCTTTACCCATGACAAAATGGTGGGGAACAGACCATGTGTTAGAGCATGGGTTACATATAAAATTTTCAACAAAGGAGGCAAGGCCTTCCATCTTGAGAAAATATGTAGTTAAGCATTATCCTTTAGGATACTTTTAGAGGGAGAGAAAGGTGGGGGGATCCCCAACTGGGCCCTCAATAGGGGGACCATCAAAGGTAATTTCACAACAAGAAAAACCTATAAGAATAGACAAAGAAAGAAAGAGGAAAGAAAGGAGATAGAAAAGCAAGTGGATGAATCGAGCACAAAAATCAAAGGACACCTTCCCAAACAACACCTCACAAATTATAGGAAGCATGTGGCCAAGAGGCACATGAAGCTACAATATGAGGATTAGAGAATCACACCATGGACCAGACCAGAAATTCAAGAAACTAGCTCTTGCTCTTGCTCTCAATGTATTCACTAGTGTTCCTTAACTTGGATTCAAAAAACCTGCTTCCACTTCCACTCCTAATGTATTCCTAATATATGTTAGGAATGGTTAGATTCATGAATTTATGCAATGAACCTTAAATTAATGGAATACTTATTAAGGCTTAAAAAATTTAGATCTAAGAATTAAGTAAGATACCAGTTCGAAGATTAAATATTACTCCATATTACACATGTTTCAAACATCAAACAATAATAAATATACAAAAATATAAAAAATGGATGCATAAATTATTAGATTGATTAATCACTACTAGAAAGTCCATAAACCACACAATAATCCTTACAATTAAATTCAATACATGACCAAATAAGGTAAATATACCTTTCTAATTAGAAACAACTCATTTTTATTTTTTACAAAAGAAGCTAGAAATGCTCAATATAAGGGAGCTTAATGTTTTAATGAACTTTTAAAAAGCTTAATTAATTTAATGTTTTACTCCTCTCATTCAATATTTATAATTTCCTTAAAATATTTAATCAATTTCTATGGCTTAATACATTCCAACAACTTGTAAAAGGTAAACAAAAAGATTGAGTCATTTTGGGGCATTTTCATCAAAGGTGATTTATGTGGATAACATACAAAAATAATGAGTTTAAAATAACTATGTAAATTTCTTTATTATGATCATTTGTCTTTCTATATTTGAAATTATGATTTGTCTCATTCTTTAATTCAAACAACTTTCACATACTATTTTATTAAAAAATTAAAATAATATTAAATATTTATAAAGTTATATGATTCTTAATATACAATTAATTTAATGTATAAAATTGGGATGCTAGTATTTTAATAAATTTAGGATCTTATAAATGACTAATAATTTATGTTTTATTAAATATGCAATTTTTTTTGTTATTTAAATATATGTTTTCAATTAGTAATTTTTTATTAACTTTTAATTAAGATATTAGAAATCAATATAAGGGATAGTCGAATGTAATTCCAACTTATTAAAGTATTTTGAATATATCTTAATTGTAAATAATTTTCAAAGAAATTTCCTTCAAATTGCAACATCGTCACTCATGTCTAAAGTTGTACAAGCTCTATTTAAATACATTTATCAAAAGAATTGGAATGCATTTGAAAATTTTGAAGAAACTATTTCCACAAACACACAAATCCCTATCAACAAGAGAATCCACTCAAAAAACAAAAATTATCTACATGAAAATGACAACAATTGATACTAAGCTACCAAGAAAAATAAAATTACTATCATGAAATTTTTCCACCAATTACAAATAACCTAATAACGTCAAACTCAAAAAATTCAGTATTAATTAAATTATCATTACTATAGTGTATTATCTGAATAAATACTGAAGAAACAAGTGAGTGAAGGTTTTTTTTTCTATTAATTTAATTTTTTTATAAGCTTTGATGAGCTTTAAATTGAATTAAATTAAATTTACTGGAGAGGCGCGAGGTTTATGGTATGTACTGTCCACTGTTATAGAATATAAGGTAAGTCTAATTGTCCATATGTAAATAAATGCCATTGTTTTCGATTTAATTAATGAAGCGTGACAATTATCTGCTCCAGTGTTTGATTGTTCATGCATTAAACATATTGCTTAATTACAGATTTGAGAAGCATCTGAAAAGCCAGATTTTTTATGTCGACTTTGGTTTCCTGTCCTATTCGAAATTTGATGCAAACAACTAATGAAGTATGGCAATTTAAAGACATGTTTGTTTGGTAAGACACATTTTCGGTCCTTGAGAACATAACATAATCAGTATAATGATACAATTTATTGTTTAAATAGCAAGTGTCAGGTAATGATTAGATTTTGTAAAGTAGAATTAAATAATATAAGCATGGTGCGGTAGTTCTTGTTGTCACAAAAGTGTTTGAAACGTAATTTATTTGATTTAATGAAGTTATAGATTTGAGTATAGAGAATAATGTTTCATAAAAAGGTTTTAGGAGTGGAAAATTCATTGTATTAAAAGTTTACAATTAATTTTTTATGGTGATGAATTTTCGTTGAGGTGAATTTGTCATAATGGTGATGTGGCGTGAATTTGCCTTATGCCATAAAAAAAAAAGTTATATATAACCTATTTAATATTTCATAATAATTTTTTCAAAACAGTTGAATTTTTTTATATATTTTAGAATCTATTTATTATAAAATGGTTATAATATGTTAAGTCATTTTTTTTTCCTATATTATAAAAGGACTATATATTTATATTGAGAAAATTCAATTATCAATTTATTAAAATCGTACAGATTTAATTTAAGAAGTGTAGTTGTAAAGTTACTAGGTTAACAATTTTAGAATATTCTACTAAGAAGTGTTTTTGTCTTCTTTATTTGAAACTTCAAAAGATGATTGACTAGGGTATTTTTCACATCTTCTACCAAAATCTATGAAACACATGATAGTTCTACCAACATTGGTAAGAAAGTTTACTTTTGAAGACTTGTATTGTTCCATCTTAGAGAGAGATCATAAGAGAAGGCTTACTATTGGTAAAAAAAAGACAAAGGGTTCAAGTAAAAAATTTAGATGATAAACTCAACAATACAAACTTTTCAACTCTAATCACACATTCTCATTAAATATATACTTATAGATTGCAAATGAAAATGGTGATATGAAACCCTCTAACTTCAAATGCTTAGATGGACTACAATGGTTTTCGTTTTTCTACTTGATTATAACCTTGGTCTTTCCATTAGATCTTAGCCAAAAATAGGTGTTGTTCCTTTTAATCTTTGTAAACTTTGCACCTAGCTTGATGACCAAGACATGGGCAAGTGACATGAGCTTAGGAGTTTCATTAGTTAAAAGTAATTTGCAGTTAAAACATCCATGGCCATACAACTAGTTTTCAAGAAAGCGAGTGAACAAACAATGTTGTTGCCTAATCTAATGGGTTGTCTTGAGTAATTGAGCTCGAATGCTATGCTACATACAAAGAACAATTGCTAGATGTAGCCTACAACCACCAACGTAACATTGAATACACAAATCATCTTCTGATATTTACATACAATGTTAAGTATAGTTGAAAAATTGATCCATAATTCATAAATCCAAATATTACCACACCATTTATATATGCTTTCATAATATATAATTAAACTCTTATAAATACTTCAGTTAACATATGATAAAAACTTAAAATATACTAACTAAAATTCATACGTAAAATTGAACTAGTATTGACATACCCATTGAACGTATGCGTCCAATTTGTTATTATTCAAACGAGGGATTATATGATAATGCTGCTTAGAGTCTATTCATAATAATACGAATTCTGTCCCACCTCTTCAATGGTGGAACTGCCCACCCAGCGAACATCTCTTTAAATTATCATGAATTTATTTATGGCTTTAGCGGTTCGAAAAGGACTGGAATTCAAACTGGAAAAGAATTATCCTATCTTTCATACCTTTGCAGACGTCTGTCATCAAGTATTTATCCAAAATAAAGAAAAGATAAGATTGTTGTCACACTTCATCCCTAAAAACGATGTTTGCTTCCTACCAATAACATTTATTTATGACGTCTACCCTGAATTGTGATGGACGATCAAACCTTCCTATAGACTCTTTAAATATGGATAATGCATACCACAGATCTCACGCCTCTGCAAAGATTCAATTTTGGCTTAGCATTTCAATTATCTAAAGATGGGCAGCGAAAATCAATGTGAAGAGATTGAAAGCACGGAAGCCCTGCTGGAATTATCGTATCTGTGCACATTTCCAATGGCAGCAAAAGCAGCAATTTTGCTAAAGGTGCCTGACATTCTCTCGGCAGAGTCGGCTCCTCTGACGGCCAAGCAGATCGCGGATCGAATCCCGGGAACCACCACCAGCGAAGCAAAACTAGAGCGGCTTCTACAGGCGCTTGCAACCTACGGCCTTTTCGCCATCTCTGGTTCGAATCCCCGGGCCTACGGCTTAACTCCGATGTCGCGACTTCTGGTGAAGGACGAGAACGGACTATCGTTGGCTTCCATGTTTCTCCTCAACACAGAGTCCTCTAACCTTCAGACGCTGCAGTTTCTTCACGAGGCTGTTCTGAAGGAGGGTTTGGTGCCCTTCGAGAAGGCCCACGGAAAGCCTGTGTTTCAGTACTTCGCCGAGAATGGGCAGCTGGCAGAAATATTTCATTCTGCTATGAGTAATCTCTCCATAAAAAGTGTGTTAAAGAGCTACGCTGGGTTTAAGGATGTGAAGGTTTTGGTGGACGTTGGGGGATCAACGGGGCGCAATTGTAGCATGATAAAGGCCGCTTATCCTCACATCTCTGCTGTTAATTTCGACATGTCCTATGTCATTGCCAAAGCCCCTAAGCTCCCAGGTACGTCTAATTATAGCAGTCTAAATAAAGAGTTTTTATAATCCAAATAAATTATGTAAAAAATATGTTTGTTTTATCTCTTATGCAAGTTACTATTTTATTTTAAATTAAAAAATAAATAAATAAAGTTGTTTGAATCCCAAGATGGCGAAGTGATTGGAATTTAAAAATAAATTTGAATCAATAGTTGTTATATCTAGTACAAATGGATCAATAGTTGAATACATAAGAATAGTAATTTTCAACATAACAATAAGACTTGTTTAAATGAGCACAAAATTTTATAAATGTCACACTTATTGTGTGGATAGTTATAATGGCTCTAGGAAAATTCACCTCCAGCAATTTGCCTATGGAAAATTTATCATGAACAATTCACTGCAGGAAAATTCACTGCCACCAGCAATTCATTGCTATGGAAAATTAACTGCGAAAAATTCATGCAATTTATTTTTCATACAGTGAATTGTCATGGTGGTGAATTTTCCTATGGTGAATTGTTGGCGGTGAATTGATGGCAGTTAATTTTATATGAAACACAAAGGTATTTACTTCATTTGTTAATGAATATATATTAATATATCACATATATTCTCATGTGTTTATCTATGGGTCCATCTTGACAAACATTTGGCTACTTTTTGATTTATATGTGATCTAATTATTGACATTATATAGTATAAATATATTACAATAGTAAGTCTTATAAGGACAAGTAGTATACCATAATTGAACCCACATAACTATTGGCCCCTCTCCTTTATAAGATATACATAATTAAAAGACTAAAAACCACGACACTTAATTTCATATTGTATATAATAATTTCATATTATATGGATTAATTGTATATTTGAAAGATCTAACAATATTTGTATTTTTTCAAACTATTTAATAAACCAAATTTTGTCACTTTTTATTTTAAAATGTTTAACATAATTTTTAGTTGATAAAAATATATGTTAAAAAAATATCTCAATTAATTATCTTTTGTAGGTATAGAGTATTATGGAGGCAACATGTTTGAGTCTATTCCTACTAAAGGGGATGCAATACTTCTTAAGGTGTGTAAAATTATTATTTTTGTGTACTTAATTTATGCTAGTTTTTTTTCTTACTAAAGTGTGTTGAATGACAGAATGTGTTACATAATTGGGATGATGAAGCTTGCAGTAAAATTTTGAACAACTGTTACTCGGCTCTACCAAGATTTGGCAAGTTAATTATCATTGAAATTTTAATTCCAGAGGAGATAGACATGAGTATAAGATCAAGGCTAGCTGTGAGCTTTGATTTGGCGATGATGAATGTTTTTAAAGGTGGTAAAGAACGCACTATCCCACAATTCCAAGACCTATTGAAGTTAGTTGGATTTAAAGATTTTAAGGTTGCAGTCAATAAAGGCGTGTTCTCCATCATGGAATCCTATAAAATTTAGAGAGAGTTAAAGATATAATGACTTGAATAAGGAGGCATGTGTTAAATTGTTATAATTTCAAGTCCAAATCTATCTATTTATTAGGAAATGTAAGTGTGTAACATATTTATATTATTCTTTTGCAAAGAATATGGTAAATATCATTTCCTTTTTCCAAAAGAAATGATAATTATATATCACATTTTCTATCTAATAAAATTTAGATATTATGTAAATTAATTTTTTTTTTCTAAAATATATTTTAATTAGATAAAATTTGATATTACAATAATCGCTAACATTATAAGTCTTTGAGAGTTAAGAGAAATACTATCTTTCAACGCAACTAATTGTAAGTGGATTTTAACTTATATAAAAATTGGAGAATCATATCCTATATGATATAGGAAAATACTTCTTATTATTATGAATATAAGCTTTAGATAGATAAATATTTACACTTGCTCTAACAAGAAAAGTTGTTAATAACTTTATTTTTCAACTTTAGTTTTGCTAATTATTTTTCTTTCTAAAGAAACAAAGTTTTCACCTAGAAATCCACACACAAATAATAAAAACTACCAAGCTCCTTATAGAATCATAATCAGAATTTGTTAATAACTATTTTCATTTAAAATGATAAAAAAAATAAAAAATCCTAATTTAAGATTATAATAATTTAAATTAGAATACATAAAAATATAATTATTTTTATAAGAGATTTAATATATATCAATTATTTTGATTAATAGGGAAAACCAAGTTTTGAATGGATTTAAAACCCTTCACATCGAATCAAAACAAAAAGCCGCTAATATGAAACATGAAGTAATGAAATCAGAAGCCAACCAACAACCAAAAAATAGTCAAAACACAACAACCCAAGAAATAGAAAATCAGATAAAATAGAGATGAACTATTTCAAGTTTTTCAACGTATTTTGTTATTATTTATTATTTAATGAATACAATTTTAATCATTGATTATAAATTAAAAAAAAGTAAAATTATATTCTTTATATGAAATAGAATATGATTGTAATGTAATCAAATATATGATGACAATAAATTAGCTTAGGGTTATGAGTTGAAATAGTAACAAGATTAATTATTCATTTTAAAATGATAGAAAAGGATCAAGGAATTATTTTACATTTGAAAATGAAGTACTTTGTTCATGATCATTCTTGATGATTTAAAAGGTTATTGAATAATTAGATCTAAAATCAAAAACTTTACTAGATACTTATATATTTTATTTTCTTCTCCATGTTTAACATATACTTATGAAACAAATATTTTTACCTATAGAATTGATTCTAATCTATGGCCTATGATTATGGAGAAACTTCATCTTTTGATTATTATATTTTTCTTACCTCAATATCTAGAAATAGTTTTCAAAATAGGTGGTGTTAATAGAAACATTTACCTGATCTTACTAGCTATGCATCTTATCTATATGTCAATTGCTTAGAAAATTAATGAATATCAACAATAATCAAGGACACGAGAAATGTAGTATGTTCTAATATGTTGTCAAATATAATTGCAGTTAATGTGTTTCTCTTAAATTAATCAAGTGAATTAAATTTTCTATCAAATGATAAATAGTAAATTAGTGTTTACCATTTTATACAATACCCTAGCACACTATTACAACATTTCATGCTTAATTTTGTAATTAATAGATAGTAAGAAGTTTATGTAGGATTTCATGGTGAAATTCTCAACACGCCAAGATCACATGCAAGACCAAATAACTTCCATAAGGGAGATGGAAAAAATATCATGTTATGATTAAGGATACAAGAATACCAAAATATCAGCCAAATTGAATATATAAATGTACATATGATTCCTTTCTAATATAGACAAGGTGAGGAATAAAATTCAACAAGATCATGATAGGTGTGTTAATCTAATCACATGAGACAACTAAATCATAACAACCTAGGTCACAAGAATTAAATAAATGCCAACTAGATAAGATAAATGACAACTAATTCTTAACTAGAAATATTCCTTCCTAGGACCTAAGTGGACTTAACATGTAAATAGGACTAGTAGATAATTAAAAAACCTATTGACACGAACGGTCTAAGGGGATTCATATTAATTGAATGTTAGGAAATATGTTTGAACCTTACATCCTAATGTTCATAGTTATAAACTATTTTTAGCTTCATTTGCAAAATGAAGTATCCCACATTACATTGGTATTATTTATATTATATTGAGACTGTGAGAAATGTTTAAGATAATTAAAGAACATATAATATCATTATGACATTGTAATATGAGAGTTATCTATAAAATATTCTTATTATGTGTAAAAAAAAAATTATAAGGGAGCTCGATTGAAATATTGAATAACAAATTATTAAAATTTAAAAAATATTTTTGAATGGTTTTAACTATACAAAAATTTAGAACTCAAATTTAGGAGTTACATATGATTGAATCTATAAAATATTATGGTAGTTGTAAGATAATATTGTAATATCAACATTGAAGATCATTACTAACTTGGGCACAAAAATGTGTGACAAATATGACATTGCTTTTGGGTCATTATTTTGAATCATGGCTTGGGAAAACAACTCTTATTTTTTAATTTGATATTTTCATATTCATTGGTGATTGGGGTTGGAGCTATGTGATTATATGGTTGATTTTTAGACATTTAAATGTTTCTAAAGGTTTCTCAATATATAAATTTTGGTGTTACTCCTATAAAGGTATAGTCTAATACTTGTATTGAAAAATCATATTTTCCAATTTAATATAATTGATTTTAATTTAGATTATATATTTTTCCTCATGAAAATTTATTATCCATGTAAAATGTCTTGTGAAGAATTATCTTTTTCTATATTTATTTATGTAATTATAAGATTAATTATTTTTACACATATATCCCCTAAAAAAATATAGTAAGAAGTACATTCTACTCGTTTATTTGGTATTAGTGCATGATCACCTCAGATTAAAGGTGTTAAGGAAAAGATTTTATATACTAATCTTGGAAAAATTAGGATCTTGAACAAAAGGAGATACTATTTTAAGAAATAATATCCACACCAAGGATAGAGATATGGAGACTTATAGGCACTAATTTTAAGTTGGGAAAACTCAAGTGAAGGATATTCTTGTAGATAAAGAGATCGAAGTCTTACGATATCTAGATCTAAACCAATTAAAATGTATCAAGACAATTTGAATATATTGGAAATAAAAGAAAAGGGCCTTGTTAGTATGTACTTGGTATGTTTTATATTTTTAAATATATGTGAAGAATCCAATGCATTATCCCTTTGAAATAATTTAAGGGAAAATTATCAAGATAAATCCTTGGTAAATAAACTTATCTTAACAAAGAAGTTGTATACTCTTATGATGAGGAATAATGGTTTTTTAACTAGGAACATGAACACATTCAATGTGATAATGATTGATTTTCACTCTATTCGAGCGAAGATGAAGGAAGAGGATCATTTTATGCACTTCTTTATTCTTTTCTAGAATTGTGGGATTATCTAATGATGGTGATTAGGAGTAATTCGTCTAATATCATGATGGATTTAGATGGTAGTTAGATAAAATCCTCTAAATAAATGAAGGTGTCGTTAATATTTTATGTAATATTGAAGTAGAAAGATAAAAAGATGGATAAGAAGAGAAATAAATCTAGATTAGAAATATTTGTGTAAATTATTGAAGGAAAATATAAAGAATAGGTAAATTGGATTATGAAAATTAATGGTGTTTGACTCTTCTAGGTTTTTTCTCTTTTATTTTTGTCATTAGATCTCCTTATTTAAAACCACAGTCATGGTATAGAAAACACTTTAACCTTCCATATTTACTACATATTTTTTTAGTCCATCCTGTATATGGGCTCAAACAACTTCAATAAAGCAAGTCATGTCAGTTTTGATACTTTGGTGGCTCTAGGTAATGGATCCTCTAAGAAAAATTCCATGGAATTTTCTTGCGAAAGTTTTTCATGAGGTACATATTTTGAGTTCCTAGTGGATATGTTTTTTTTTGCCCCTATGTTTGATAGTTCTTGTAAATGGTTTGATCATTTCACCCTAATAGGATAGTTTTTTGAGAGAAATCCCCTAGAAATAATACTTTGAGAATGGTTTAACAAGAATTAAGTCCTTTATGAGGTCTAGCTTGATATTTTCCATAACCTCACTAAGAGTTTCTTTCCATTTTATTTTGTTACTAAATAAATGAAAATATTTTTCCACACTTTAAATCAACTTATCAACACAAGTGATTTTAAGCATTACAACTAAAAATTAATTTTGGTTAAAGATGTGTTATAGCTAGATTCATTATATCTAAGTTAGAAATGAGATAAAAAAAATTACAACTAGAATTTTCCACCATCCAGGTAGGTATGGTCAATAGGGTTACGGCTTCACCAACCACTTGAAAAACATCACTCAAGCTTTTAACCACCACCTATATGTATTTTGGACACCACAAATGGATGCTTCACTTCCTTGTCCACAAAATGGATAGGAGAGAGATCTAATTTCACAATGTTCAAATTCAAGAATACCTTAAAGATCTCAATCCAATGAAGGATGTGAAAGATATGACTATAATATATCCTTGTGGATGAATTAATACAAGAAAGTGGTTCACCATCAAGTGCAAACTTGGAAAATACAAAATGTTTGTAAACACAGTGTGATATGAAAAAAGGCCTAAAAATGCAAGTAGAATGTAATGTAAAGCTATGAAATTGAAAGTGTGCACCTGGGAACTTGCTAGAGATGGAATGCAGCTCTAGAATTCTGAAGAATCTTCTATTGATGTCAACAAGGACTCATACGCCAAGTTGGGCGACTTAGTCCAGTTTTGGGAAGACTATGTCAGAACAGATTTCAGACAAATGGGTACTCAGATATGCAAATTTCCTATTTAGGCCTAGGTAGTGGGACTCATTCACCAATAGTGGTGAATTAGTCTACTTCTAGATTTTTGGAAATTTAGAACAGGAAAGTGTAGCCCTCAGTCTACCTTTTTTCTCCTAATTTAGATTTGAGTCTAAAACTATAGAATTTAGCCTATAGATCTTCTCCAAGCTTCTTTTAGAACTTTGAAAACTTTGATTTGCTTTGATCACTTCTCAAATCTGAACTTCTTGGTAAATCTACAACCTAACCTTGCAAACCACACACAAGAAGAGGGGAAAATGTTGGGGGATTAGTGAATAGGGGTTTTCCTTCGTCAAACCCCTTGTTGGTAATTAAACCCTTAAAATGAAATGAAATAGAATGGAGAATGATGAATGAACAAATAATGATGTTGCAACTCACCAAAACCTATCAATAAGGTGCTACAAACATGTAAGTCTTGGCTCCAATGGATGTGGACTTTGAAACTAGCTTGATATTGATAGACCTTGAATGCAATGCTTCCTTGAATCACACAATCCTACATCACAAATGTTAGCTCTAAAACAACATGATGCAAAAAATATTTGACATGATGAATGACACTTGAAAATGCTCTTGATTTCTTGATATTATTCCTATGAAATTCCTTGAATGCTCTTATGAATTCTCAAATGCTCTTGTGAACTCTTGAATGCTTGATCAACTTTCTATGTATTAAAATGAGGGAAAGAAGCTTGTATTTATACTCAATTATGCAATAATTCTTGAAATTACAGCACAACAAGATGACCTTAGATGTTGGAGAATAAAAACCTGCCATAATTTTGAATTAAATTTGAATTGTAAGTTAAAGGGGACTCATTTTCCACCCTAGGAAAATGGGTCCCACCTTAGGAATTTGAGGTGGGTTTCAGGATTGTTATGTTTTAAATGATATTTATTGGGATTATTCTTTTAAAAAATACACATAAATAAGGCCTGTGGATGCAAAATGGGGCCAATTAAAGCATAAGAAATCTCAATTATTAATGACAAACCTAGAAAAGGGTGAAAGTGTGATATAACACTTTACAACACTTTGAAACAAGGCTTAGTAAATGATGAAAAGAGGTTATTTAGGTGTAATACATTAACAAGACCCTAGAAAAGTTTGAAAGTGTATTACAATACTTTAGAACACTTAGGAAAGGTACCATTTAAATCCATTTAGTTCACAAGGGCCCAAGACCTAATGTGAATGTGTTATCCACATTACAAAACTAAATCAAGGAAAAAATAATCTAAAGTCACAAGGAGGGCCTAAACGAGATAGAAAAAGTAGAAGGGTTACTTTTTCAATGTACATATTTAGCCCCCACTTTAGTGAGAGAATGAACCTACTTCAAACTCACACTAAAGTAGACCAACATGCATTAGGAGGGGTTCAAATGAACCAATGCTAGCAAGTTAGGATGACAATTATCAAGAGGGGTGATCAAGCCCCCAGGATCATGATCCCATGACAAATCAACATAAGCACATAGCAAGTTGGGATGACAATTATCAAGAGGGGTGATCATGCCCCCAAGATCATGATCCCATGACAAATCAACATAAGCACATAGAAAGTTGGGATGACAATTATCAAGAGGGGTGATCAAGCCCCCAGGATCATGATCCCATGACAAATCAACATAAGCACAAGGAAACACACATGAAAATGATATCAAGAACAACAACAAGGAACAAGCATATAATGCCAAAGATTAAAAATAAAAAAAGAAAGGGAAAAGAAAGAATCAAATCAAGCTTCAACCATTTGTCCAACACAATATGGATGAGATCTAGGTTGTTTGTCCAAAAAAACACATACTCACTTTGAGGTGACAGAACTCATGGTTGTCCGCCAAGTGAAAAGGCCTAAAAGGTGAGAAACATACACTCATGGCTGGTATACCCTCACACACATGCAGGTGGCTATGGGGAAAGTCTTGCCTCAGAATGGGCTTCTTGCTCAACCATACCAAAGTTATACCTCTTGATAACTTTAATAAGGTGCCAAAAAAATAAAAATGGTCTTTCGAGCTTCATAAAACAAGAAAAACTCCGTATGCTTGGAACTCATGAACAAAAACAATGGCTCCATAGGCATGTAAGCTTTGTTATGCAAGGTGGACATATAACAAATGCAAAATGCAACATGCAAAGAATGTTCAAAGGAGCCTTTCTTATTTCATGCAAGGTCTTTAACTTAGGGAACATTGTGCCTAATGTCTCCAAGAGAGGACCAATCAAAGAATATAAGATTTGCAACCTAGGGGATGCAGTGTATCACATCAAGCCACTAAGAGGAATTTAATATGCTAAGATAGATCATGCTCATGAAAGAAATCATACCCAATAACATCCACAAAGTGACAAACACGTTGTATGAAGTAAGAAGGCTACACTAATAACCAAGAGAAAGGAAAAATGTAAAATAATAATGCCAATGTATGCCCCCACTTTTAAGGAATTGCTAAACACCATGCTATGAGAAATTACTTTAAAGTAGAAAATGAAAAATGCTAACAAGAAAGAATACATGAGAGCCAACTTGGAAAGCCCTATGCCAAGTCATATGTTTCCAAGTAAATTTGCATCATGTGAGAGAAAAAGAAGAGGAAGAGTGGTTTCCCCTAAAAGGAAAACACCAAACACATAAGGGATCTATAGATTTGGGGTCAGTATGTTCTTTGCTACATTGATTATAGAGAGCTCAAAACTATCATCAGGACCCAAATACACAAAACTTGAAGAATGACACAAAGATAGTGAAAACAAAGGAAAACAAACTTTGGGGTCAACATGGAAGAGACATATGGTGTCTCAATGCCTTGCATCATCCCCGAAAAGAAAAAGGAAAAAGAAAAAGATAAAAATGAAAAGGAAACGAAAATGAAAGCCTTTTGGGTCAACATGAAGGAGACCTAAATGTATCAATACCTTGCATCATCCCCAAAAGAAAAACACAAGACAAAGATAAAAATGAAAATGCAAGGAAAAATAAATCATTTTGGGTCAACATGAAGGAGACTTGAATGTCTCGATGCCTTACATCATCCCCAAAAGGAAAACACAAGAAAAAGAGAAAGATAAAAAGGAAAAAGCGATGCATGACATAGAGAAGAATGAAGGTACAAATAGAGGAATGTCACAAAGAGATAGAACATCAAAAATAACATCATGGGGGACCATATTACACGCATGCAATCACACAAAATAAAATGAAAGAAGAAAAAGAAAATGAAAAAGACAAGTAAGCAAAATGCAAGTCAATCGTTGAGCAATTCATCCTCCTAATCTCTGTCTGTATAAGCAGAAGGTACATAATGAACCTAAGGGACAACAATGAATGTCTTACTAGACCAAGACTAACAATTGCTTGCCCCCATTGAGTGCAAGATAAGAATGACTCGAGATAGGTGATGGAAAAGGTCATGTAATAGTGAGAAGAGAATGTTCTACAACTATTACATGACAAAGAGTAGGAGAGTGTGTTATGCGATCACTGGATAGCAATTATTGCCATTGAAGTGATACTCAATATTTCTTTCAAAGCATAACACACATCACTACTATGTCTAAGAACGTGATGATATGCACAATGTGGAACTTTTGCATCTTTAGGATATAGCACAAGTTGGTTCATAGGTGGTAATAATATCAATCCTTGGTTGAGAAGAGTTTGTAATTTTCGTTCACTTTCAAGTGGTGGATAGAGAGGAAAATTTAGGTTTTCTAACTTCTAAGGCCTCTTTTGTTTTCTAGATTCACCCTTCTCTCGAATTGAAGGAGGAGGACCAAAAGTGATCCTCTCATCCTTGTCATTTTTATTAATCAAGGGTTACTCTGCAAGAATGAGAACATTCAAACCAAGAGGGGAATGAAAGATCATCGTACCATCATCACGAAGCCTTAGATATTCTCTAGGAGGCTTGTTGTTATGAGAGGGATCTTGATAGCCCACCCCCTTTGTGTTTTCATCCATTGGTTTTTGATCTAAGAGATGATGGATTTCATGTTCACTTGTTGTGTCACATCCTTGTTTTCTCAAGATTGTGAAGCCTTTTCCATATGTTTCTTCAAGGTTGATTGGATTGTTTGTTACTTTGTTATCATAAAATGGTTGAGTGTTTGCTTGTCTAGATGAACTAAGTTCACCTGTTGTAGGGAACATAGGTTCAACTTTTGTTTCAGGATGTAAGTAACCAAACATCTCAAGAGGTGGTATGGTAGGAAGATTTGGATGGGTCATGGATGGATAAAAGGATGCATTAGCTTCAAGGTTGTCAAGGCAATCGTTTAGGAACTTATTCATGTTGTCATCATCTTCTCCAATGATGTCTACATCATGAGGAGGACATGCATTAGGAGTTGAAGGAGGATGAATGAGTTTAATGTCATTAGGGTCATTTCCAAAGGCACAACTTGACATATCTACTAAGGACTTTAATGACATCCAAAGCTTATTAAAACACATATCCCTTGTGCAAATTTAGAGTCTAAACTATGCAACAATGTGGTAAATGAAATTTTGATTTTAAGCAATGTACAAGATGAATGAATTTAAGCTAAATGCAATGAATTGAATGAAACAGAATGTCTTCCAATTGAAACAGAAAAGTAACAACAACAAACAAGAACTTAGAAAATGAAGATTAAATGCCAGAAAATGCAGTGCAAACTATGCAAAGGGACCGATTCACCCAAGGTGGCGAATGAGTCCTAGTACTAATAATTTTTTAAAAAAAAATTAGAATTTTTGAAATGAATTTTATGCTTTTTGTGTGTTTTAATGCAAATCTGAGATGCAAATGCATATTTTTACTGATTTTTAATGAAAATAAGGGCAATAATGAACTTTTCACTAATGCAAATTTTGAAATCCTAAAATGAAAATTAACTAATGCACAATGTAAGGTTAATGCAAGCTAAATCTAGGATGTAAATGCAATCCAAATTAGAATTATGATGTTCAAAAGTCAGGTTCATGAAAATGTGGATATCGAAAATGGATGCTTCACTTCCTTGTCCAAAAAATGGATAGAATGAGAGAGATCCAATTTAACAATATTTACATTCAAGAATACCTTGGAGATCTTAATCCAACAAAGGATGTGAAAGATCTAACTATAAGATATCTTTTGTGGATGATTAAAGACAAGAAAGGGGTTCACCACCAAGTGTAAACTTGGAAATTACCAAATGTTTGAAAACATAGTGTGATATGCAAAAAGGCCTAAAAGTGCAAGTAGAATGTAATGTAAAGCTATCAGACTAAAAGTGTGCACCTGGAAACTTGCTTAAGATGGAATGGATCTCTAGAATTCTAAATAATCTGCTATTGATAACAACTGGGACTCATACGCCAAGCTAGGCGACTTAGTCTAGTTTTGGGAAGACTGTGTTGGAATAGATTTCGAACAAATGGGTAATGAAATATGTAAAATTACTATTTAGGCTTAGGCATTGGGACTCATTAACCAATAGTGGTGAATCATTCCACCTCTGGATTTCTAGAAATTCGGAACAGGAAACTATAGCCCTAAGTTTACTTTTCTGCTCCCGATTCATATCTGGGTTTGAAACTACAAAATTAAGCCTGTAGATCTTCTCCAAGCTTCTTTCAGGACTTTGAAAACTTTTATTTTCTTTGATCACTTTTCCAATCTTAACTTATTAGTAAATTTGCAACCTAGCCCTAAAAACCACACACAAGAAATGGGAAAAATGTTGGGGGGTTAGTGAATAGGGGTTTGCCTTGGTCAAACCCCTTGGTGGTAATTAAATGAAATATATATATATACTATTACATAATTGAGTATATATATACTAATACAAGTGTGTCATCAAGAAAAAAAATGTTGATTATATTGCACAAAAAAAATACTAAAATTTATTTATTTATGTAGTGATAGAAAATGTATCCCTTTACATTTTTTCATGCCCATAATTTAGCTAGAAAAACTCAACATTTTATTTTGAACACAGGTTTGAAACCTATCTCACCCATAACTAACCACCTTTGAAAATTTTGAATCCCAACACTAAAAGATAAATTTATAATGAATGAGGAACTTCACATAGACCAACTAGCTATACGGTCATGACGAATGACTTCTTTCTATGTCAAGTGTTATAGATTGCAAAATTAATTCCTTACCAATGTTTGGTGAGATGGTATTATTTATAATATCACCACCAATGTGCTTTTTGTTTAAATTAGAAATTTAAACTTCATATTTCCTTAGGTGTCATGATGTCATGTCTAGGTCAAATTTAATTATAGTGTTGTTGAAATTTATTAAATTTTAAAGTTTCCATTATTTTCAAATTTTCTTGTTGAAGGGATGCATTATTTTCAGTTTGAAAGGAATTTGAATCTAACTTTGGAATGTTGCATTGTTGAGAGACCTGTGCACTATTGGAGGGTGTGACTTTATGTTGGAGGCTTGATTGGAGGTGGCACATCAGAGGCCTAATTCAATTCTCTGTTGAGAGGGAAACCTCATTCAAAAATTAGAGAGGCATGATTTGAAGGATGTTTGAGTTTTTTTGTGAAGGTTCAGTGTGATGGTTCAAAAGGTGGTGTGATAGTAGTTTTCATAGCCCATGATTTGTAGGCCGCATTTCAATCTAAATTCCCATGTTTCTATCTACAAGACAAGTCTTAAATTGAAAGTGGGGAATTTTTTTGCAAAGGAACCTTCATTTTGTAGTTTGTGTATTTTTCACAAAACCATGGGCCATTTTCTTGGAAATTTACCCTTACTTAGACCCACGATTTGTTGGTGTCAACCACCAATCCTAGGATCACAACCTATAAATAAATCTTTATAGATGAGAGAAGAATTATGCTATTTCAACATAGATGAAAATATATTTAGATGAGATGATAAATTACATAGTATACAAGCCTTTTTAAAGGCATGAAACAATAGACAAGTGAAAAACTACCCTATGGGAAAAACTAATTATCCCTATGTTAAAACTTAACACAGTAACACCCCTTTAAGTGAAAACATAGGGATAATTATTATGCAATATAGGTCCCAACTATACAACCATGTTAGGTACCCATTTACAATGCAAGAAATAAATCTCTCACAACTAGAGAAAAGTGGAAAAACCCAATGGGAGAAAACTCCTCTCCAAAAGAGAGAAAAGAAAAAGAAGATGCATGGATAGAGGACTCAATAAAATCCCCCAAGGACTACATACATCATGTATATACAATCAATAGGCCCCCCATAAGAGGGAAAGAGAGAGACTATATAGCCCCCCCACAATGTGTAATCACTTGCAGATATGCTAGGTCCCTGAAGAAAAAATATGATCCAATTTTGAAAAACATGTCTCCCTTTTGGAAGAAACAATACCAAGTACAAATGCAGGTATGCTTCCCATTGTGGATAGGAATTAGCAAGTGAAATCAAAATGTAGGATGATAATGTCTCTAAAATCTATTCATGTGTTTCCAAGACCTTGGAAGATGATGCCACAATCCAATCAGGAACATGCCCAATCATAATAGAAGGTGACAAGCAATGTATCATTGGAAACTAATCTTGAACATTCTCCAAAGATAGAGATGGAGTGACAACAGTTGTACCACAACTACCATCAAATAGGGAAATTAATCCTTCAAACATTTCTTCCAAATTTGAAATGTGAGATTCCACAAACAATGAACCAATGTTCGACAAATATGAATCCCAATCAGAAAGACAATGAGAATCTCGTTCCACAGGAATGATGGAATACTTAACGAAGGTGGATCAACTATCTCTGAAAAAGAATCAAGAACATCTAAAGCAACTAGAACCTCATTTGAATTCTCAAAAATCTCCAAAGGATCACAAGCATGGTTTATCTTCTTTAAAGAATAACAATGTACATTGGTATTGGAAAGACGATCATCGAGAGGGTATGTGCAGGATCATCATGGAAAAAATAGGCCCTTAAGTGGCAAAAAATTTAGAAAAATCAGTGTTAGGCAACTTGACGTAAAAATTTAAATAAGTTATCTATATTATTTCAAAAATATGTAAGAATAGAATCTGTAGAAAATTGAAGTTAGTTTCTAAACTACTAGGCTTATTTAAAAATAAATAAAATCTATTTGGTGAAATTTTGAAATTTCAATGCAATAGTACTTAAATTTCAGGGAAAAAATAAGAAGTAGGTGTCTATTTGACCACCCTAACCATAATAAAATGATAATTATTTTTTATAAGATTTTATATATAAGTAGAGGACTCATGTTCGGATGTGATGTATATTTTTTTATAATTTTTTTCCTAGTAAATAATTAATTATGAATTTTTTATTACAAATTTTAAAAAATATAAAAACTCATATGGTCAACCACCTTAACTTGGTCAAAACTTCATGAAATTTATTTTTTCTTTTTTTAATCCTATAGTATGTGAAGCATAGAATGTGACACATGTTTCGGATTCAAAAAATGTGATACCGTTTGAAAGTTATAGATGTCCTATCGATTAGGACTTTAGTCATAATTCTAATAGAAAATGAATAATAATTATTTATTAAATTCAAATTAAAGAGTAATTTATATTGGTGGAAGGCTAAGAATCTACTCTAAAAACCCTTTTCATTTCATCAATTTTGGGTTAAAAAAAGTCGTCAGCCACATACCCTACAAATACCCATAATATTGCCACTTTTTGGCCCATCATGATCCTGCACATACCCGAGAGATGGTGGAGTATCATGATCTTCATATGATTCTTGAATCTAAGTCCAAAGAGTATAAGGGCACTCAAAATGAACAAGTCCAAAAGGTCATCATCATTTATATGCTCAAAAATAACTCTAAACACTTGAGCCCCATATCCTTTCCAAATCATATACCCACAACATGTGCCTAGAATAGGAACTTGATTATACAAATATGACAATAGATTCTTCTCACTAAGATGAGTGATAATAAAATCACTCCATTGCTTAAAGTTCCCTTTCTCCAAAGAAACTATTATAACTGATAAGTTGTACATTTTCATTTTAAATCCTCGAAGCAATGTTTTTGATTCGTTTTAAAGAAGCAAAATGAGATGTGAGACTTGCCTTGTTCAATTTGTTAACCTTAAACAAAATATAGTCAATGTTGCCTAAAGTTCATTTTATCCTTTTTGCAATGATAATTGAAAGCCTAGGTAATGTTCATTTTAAAACCCAAAATCAAAGATCAGTTAGCCTAAAACAAAAAATTAAGGCATGCAACAGGATCTCCAAGCATTAAAAAATTCTTTTGAGTTTCAATTTGGATGTTTCAATTTATCGCCAAGTTCCCTCAAAGATCCTTTGCAAGCTCCTTGTGCAACGAAACGCTCCTCTCTTTTCCTAGTTTGGTCAATCTGATTCATACGCCATTTGGTGCAGCCAGCAAACAAATATTACATAGAATCTTGAAGCACAGAAAACATGAAATATGATACAAATTACATTGGTAAAATACTCATTAATAGTGATTCTTCGATGTGTAATATGCTCCTTCCACCGGGTGTGTGAGATAAATGTGTAAGTCTGTGAAAGAAAATTTTGAAAGTCCAGTTTTAGATTCAAGAAGTGACAAAGTGTGAAAGCTGGAATGGGGGTGCAACTCAATCAAGAAATGACAAAATGTGAAAGCTGGAATGGGGGCGCAACTCATTTAACAACAACGATCTCTTTAGATAGCATTATCACAAAATGAAAGGATGCCTATCTGTAAACTAAGAGTTTCAAACATGATATTAGAAAAAAAGTATCAATCCACAAAATATTGCAATGATTTTCTCAAGAAGAACATTTATATTTCATCCATGAACAGAGATAAACGGCTTCATGTTCCCATCAATTTGAAAAGAAACAAAAAGACTTAACAACCCAAGCTAATGTGATCTATGCTTCGTACTTAAACTTTTGTTTTATACTACAAAGACTCTCAATACACTAGTTCAAAAATCTAATTAGTTTAAAATGGAAAAAACATGATATGTAGGCTTGTATTTAAGCATAAATTGAAAAGCAACTTATATGCATTGATTGTCAAATAAACAAAAAAGAGACTATATATTTCTGCACTCCTTCTAGTGCCATATGTGAGCACCATGAAATTTGCAAAACTCTAAAACCTCAAACATGGGTTAGTCATATGCAAAATCCTCAAAATGCTCCTATGAAACAACATGTAAATGCTTAAAAGCGCAACAAATGACAAAAGAGATCAAAAAGACATTTCTAAAGCATAACAAGTACCTATTCCATATTGGATTGGTGTCAAATGTGCCAATGACCCTTTCCCAATCCTTGCTAAAACTCAAATGATGAAATGCAATGGTGAAGAGCAAAATTAGTTCTCAATTTAAGACAGTAACTTTGCATGAGAGTGTAGATGATTTGATGAAGAATCAACCCTTTATTTATAGATTTTCAAATTGGAAGAATGCTCATAAGATAGCAATGTGAGATAAAGATTGGACAAATGAGATGAGGCCACTTGTCAACTTGTCATAGGTTGAGGAATGTGCAAGTTTTGGCCAATGTGCCCAAGAGAGGGAGATTCAAATTTGAATTTGTGAATTAAATGTTGAGAGGGGGACATGAAAGAGAGAATTTATTGCAATGTTGGAAGGGACAAGTCAACTTGTCTTCATATTCAAACTTGAGGGAATATTCCAAAAAGGTGCTTTGTTGAGGGAAAATGATGAATTTATAAATGAGTTAAAATTATTTATTGGTGCAAGTGGGAAAAGCTAGAGGATGTGATGGGTGGTTAGGTTAGGTTAATCAGGATTAGATTATCTTAGGTGATGATTAGGTGATTTTGATCCCTTTGACTTGAATATTTGGATTTATTTAAATCAAAAAGGGATGGAATATGCATTTGGAGATTTAATTAAATAAAGTTTGGTTTATTTAATTAAAAGGTTGATGTGAGATTTTGATTTATTTAATTTAAATGAATAACCTTAGGAATGAAATTAATGAGTTTAGTTTACCTAATGAATGGATGAAGGTGAACTAAGTTTACTTGATGAATGGACTTAATTAAATGCATGATGCTAATTTTGCATGTCTACAACTTCTTTACGGGTGTTATAGATTGAAGAATTAATTCCTTACCAAATGTTTGGCAAGATCATGGTATTATTTATAATGTCACCACCAATGTACTTTTTCTTTAATTTAGAAATTTAACCTTCATATTCCCTTAAGTGTCATGATGTCATGTCTAGGTAAAATTTTAATTATAAAGTTGTTGATGCTAATATAATATTCTAATCATTCACTAAGCTTCCAATGATTAACACTTTTAATGGCCACATTACTAAAACCTTTAAGGCTCCTTTAGTGACTTTAGTCAAAAAACTTGATATGAGGAACCTCAAGTGAATACCATAAGGGGAATTCACAATCAACATGATTCAAATGATAAGAAATAACTACTACTACAAGTGGGCCATAGCAAGACATTATAGTATGACCAATTATAGTACTATCTATCAATGTAGATTTAGTTATTGTGACTATGTGATGAGGAACATTAGGGTGGTTCGATTACACTTGATCCATGATGAAATGAAGCATAATTTAGCCATTAAACCTCAATCTCAAACAAGATCATTCAAAATTGAAAGTTAAACTAAGCATTTATTGAAATTAAAAATTGCAAACTATGAAAATAGTTAAATTCCTACTCTAAACCTTTTGAAACTTATCCTATTTTGGAATTGGTGTCGTGTTGATGTGGAACAATGACCCTTTCCCAATCTCGTGATTAGTGAGTCTGTTTCAATCAATTATATGGAAGAGAATTAATGAAACCATTGCGATAAGTGGATGAAAAAATGATTTATGCTAAATTAAACATGATGCAAGCTAAACTAGCATGATTTAATGCTAAAATTGATCTAATTATGCAATTTCTAAGCTAATCTAAGCTAACTCTAAGCTAAAATATGAAAACCCTAATTTTTATACAAACTAAGATGGATGCGGAAGCCATTAATGGAAGCTTGAAGCTAAGATGCAACTAAAATGAACTAAAATAAGCTAAAATTGATTAAATTGTGAGTGTGGATGAAACTAAATTCAATAGCATAAGTTTGCAATTGAAAGATGGATCCATTTTTCTCCAAATAGTGTCCTATTTATAGGAGAGAAAATGAGAAATGGAGGGTTGAGATCAAAAAGATCAATCAACGGTCTAGGATGAAAGGGAGAAGAGTCATGAATCATGGATTCTCATCAATGGATGAGAATGCAAGATGAAAATTAATCAAGGATCCGCATTTTCTCCAAACAAACACACTTTTGTCCTACTCACATAGGTTAAAGGTGGCTTATTCAAAAGGTTAAAGGTTTAACTTGCTCAAGAAGCCAAGTGAGTTGATTGGAGGAGAGAGAATATTCCTTGGAATATTCATTTGGGTGAGGATAAAAAGATATTTTGCAAATTGAAAGAAATTTTTAATTCTGTAAAAAAGGAGATAAGGAATATTCTATGGGAATATTCTGTTTTTAGAGAAAAATTAGTTTAATTGATAATTAAGGGTATGTGCAGGATCATGAGGGGCCAAAAAGTGGCAATATTATGGGTATTTGTAGGGTATGTAGCTGACGACTTTTGTTTTACCCAAAATTGATGAAACGAAAAGGGTTTTTAGAGGATATTCTCAACTTTCCACCAATATAAATTATTCTTTAATTTGAATTTAATCAATAATTATTATATATTTTCTATTAGAATTACCACTAAAGTCCTGATCGATAGGTTGATTCAAAAACATCTATAACTTTCAAATGGTATCACATTTTTTGAATCCAAAACATGCGTCACATTCTATGCTTCACATACTATAGGATTAAAAAAAGAAAAAAATAATTACATGAAGCTTTGACCAAGTTAAGGTGGTCAGACATACGAGTTTATATATATTTTTAAAAGTTTTCATAAAAAATTCATAAATAATTATTTACTTTGAAAAAAATTACAAAAAAGTATGCATCACATTCGGACATGAGCCCTCTACTTATATATAAAATCTTATAAAAAAATATTATCATTTTATTATGGTTAGGGTGGTCAGACAGACACCTACTTCTTATTTTTTCCCTGCAATTTAAGTACTACTGCATTGAAATTTCAAATTTTCACCAAATAGATTTTATTTATTTTTAAATAAACCTAATAGTTTAGAAACTACATTTAATTTTCTACAGATTCTATTCTTACATATTTTTGAAATAATATAGATAACTTATTCAAATTTTTACGTCAAGTTGCCTAACACTGATTTTTCTGAATTTTTTTCCACTTAAGGGCCTGTTTTTTTAATGATGATCCTTTACATACCCTTAAACAAGGTTTAATCATGCAATTAGGGGATTTGAAGAATTAAAAGTGATATTCATTAAATTAAATAATTTAATGAATGTGAGAGAGATGAAATGATATTTAATTAAATAACTTATTGCTATTTAATTAAATAAGATGACTTATGAAATTAAATTAAATATTTTGATTTATTTAATTTAATGAGATTAAATGTTAGCATGAAGGGGAATGAATTAACCTAAAATGATGAATTAGGTTAATAGAAAAAAATGATGCCATTAATTAAATTAGCTAGGTTAATTTAATTAATTAAGAGAAGAAGAGGATGTGTTTAAAGAGGTAATGATGTTATTAAACTTATTTTGAGTGTATGATATCATTCGGGATATATTTTAGTGTCTACATTTTGCCCCTCTTTGAAGTGAGGTACCTACTGCTTCAGTTCAAAGAATAATGCTTTTCGCAATAAACTTGCTGCCTAAATCAAAAACTAAAAAATTTCTAATGTTTTAGATGCCCCAATAGAAGGATAAAGCTGATTCCTTGCCCCCTCGAGAAATCAGGCAGAAATTTTGAATTTTGGGTTGATTTCTCGATAAAGGTTAAAAGCTGCCCTAGGGGACCAGAAAGGCTCTAGGATGGAAGAATTATGCCAAAAAAAGAAAAAAATGGCTGCAAGTTAAACCAAAAGTTGTACAAAAACACATAGCGTCACCACCACCACCATATGCGAGAGATGCATAGATACAACAACTGCAGCAACAAGTGCATATTTTGACTAATGACTTGGATTAGGCCCGCCAACAGGTTTTGGCTATTATTGTTAAGCAAGACTTGGCCAAACAATAGGTGGCTTCCATTACAGTGGAGAGTGACCATTCTCAGTAGTAGTTATAGGTTGTGACTATAGAAAGAGACCAAGAAATTGGTCAGCAACATCAAATAGAGGCCATGACAGCAGCCTCCTAGGGCAACATAGTTTTGACAAGATTATACAGGGAGGTCATGACAGAGGCCACATATTATAGGATGCATTGCCACCGAGATGTACCTTAGGCACTCAGACAACTTGATTTTTCACAATGTAGCAATGCACGGTCGAGAGCTAAGGAGCAGCTAGAGAGGCATGCCAGAGAGGGTAGCAACCATCAAGGCTAGCCTCCAATGTATAGACACTTTTTGACTTTGTTTCCAAATTCTTTACCACAGATATACATTCATGGGCTCATTTTTTATAGCCTCATGGATACTATAACTTTTATCGATATACATGCACTGATCTAGATTTTGTACCATGACATTCATTATATATATATATATATATATATGATATGATATGATATGGATACGGATGATTTATGTTGTGATATGTTCACTTTATTTCATGCTTATGATGTATGGATGGATATAGTATGAGATGATTTTATTTGATCACGTATGGACGCACTTTATTTATGCCTATGCGATATGTGATGATATGATATGGATGGATGCAATGTTATGTTCTTTTTTAGTATCTTTGCACAATATGCTATGGAATGAATGATATGCAATGCAAATGTTATGGATGCATTTCTTTTTGTATATTTTCTATGCAATTTTATGATGATGATGTAAGTAGATGGATGTATAGATGGATAATGAAAATTCTTATGCTATGATATGATAATGCAATTCATGTGTATGATATGTGATGCAATGATTCAAGATGCTTAGAATAATAAATCTATATTATTCATCACAACTCAGATGATAATGCAGAATGTATGATGTTATATGCAATGATTATATAGATGGATGTTTATTATTATGCTATGATTATGAGATGCATGTATGTTCATTTTTGGATGCAAGATGGATGCATTGATGAAGTTTTTGTTGACTATCATGATACCAGGCTAGCGCGGAGAGAAGATAGAAAAATAAAGAATGAATGACTGTTGATTTTCATGATTTCTTCAAAAGATCCAACAAATCTATGATCCATCGAGACTTTACTAGGAATGGTGATGATACATGCAAGATGAGGATGAATGCAGGATGATGAGATTCTCACATTTCGGGATTGGGATTTTTCATCCTTCCTTATTTTTTGATATAACACATAGACATGATGCATCAAGGTATTGATAACTAGGATGACATTGCATCTAGTGTAATGGACTTTGACTCGGATAATAGATAGGATAGTTCTTGTTCAAATCTTGACATACGGAAAGCTTGTTAGAATGCAAGTTAGAAGCCTAGAATATATTGGACCAAAGCATACACAATAGTCAACAACATATCCTAAATGACCTTCTTACACACAACTAAGCAAGTATGTGCCAAGATTATTTTATAAGCATACCCACAAGCATAGAAAATGAAAGATAATGATCAATGCCCCATTCCTTTCTCTCTAAATCATTTCGATAGACATCATTGAGAGGTCCTCGGAATGGGTCATTAAGATAAATCATCAAAAAATATCAAAGACAAATAGTCAATGATTTTGATAAAGGAAAAAATGACAAATAGTCAATGTTATCTATATCTCTTTCTTGTTTAATTTAGCTAAGGTGATATCTGATATTGATGTCCATCGCAGGAAGGATACCTCCTAGGAGATGTTGATCATGAGGTTGTTTGATGTTAGGATGATGATGCTAAGATGAGTCATTGATATAAACTTCACTGACGTATTTACATGTGATTTAGACTTTTGATTTTGACAATTAAGTTCACACTTTATGGGTTGCTTTACTTGCTTTCTATTTATTTTTCCAAAGGGTGAAGGTGATGACTGATTTATTGTGGGTGAAGGTTTATTGTAGGTGACAGTGAGATGGGATGGGTGGTTTTGGATTTTCTAGAATTTTTTAATTTTTTTGATATTTTGAAAATGTTTTGAGGTTGTTTTTGGTCTTTTTGAAAGTTTATTTGGATGTTTTGGGCTTTTCCATTATTTGAGGTTGTTTAGGGTTTCCTGAGATATTTGAGGCTTTTTAGGGTTTTTGAATGTTTTCTATTGTTTTTGTGTTTTTGAGATATTCAGATTTTTAGGGCTTTTCAGAATATTTGGATGTTTAGGGTTTTTTCACAAAAATTGTCCAATAACCTAACTTAAAGACTTATCCTAGGGATCTCAGGGGCTGATCAAAGATAAGCCTTTCCTATGCTATACACATAGAGACCACGTACTTTGATTGACTCTACTTATTAACAACGAGATATGCACAACTGATGGAATGCCAGTTTATTATGGTGGGATCCTCAAAGACTAACCTAGGGTGTTTTAGAGGCACATCAATGATGGCCTTGCCTATGTTCAAGCTCAGAGACAATGTAGTTCGACATTGGGGGACTACTTTTTATAACTTTGATGTTTTGAAATTTTTAGGGTTTTTGATATGTTTTGGATGTTTTGGATTTTCCTTTACAATTTTTTGAATGTTTTCGAGTTTTAGCTATACAAGATTTTTCAAAAAAAAAATGGATTTTTTGATGAATGTTTTACCTTTTTTTTAGATTTTCAATGAGATTTTATGAATGTTTTCGGAATTTCCTAATAATATTTTTTATGACCTCAAGATATACAAGAACTCGATATAATCCATAACGAAATGCCTCTAGTGTGACATGTTAGACTACTTCGATAAAGGCATGACATAATGACCTTTAGAATATGCCAAGTAGTGTTAAAGAGTTGTGATAATTCATAATTTCAAGCTATGATAAGGACACAGATAGGTGATATATGGTAGTGCAAAGAATGATAGGACAAAAAATCCAAAGTATAGATGGAGGCACTTTATTTATGCAAGGTGCCTATATTTACGAGGTTTTCACCAAGGTACTTACCCAAAGCACCACCGAAGTTATTTTCACTAGAGTACAATTTTTTTCTTTAATTTTTCTATACTTTTTCTATTTTTTTTGGATTTTGATCATTTTTTATTTTTTTGATCTTTTGAAAGTCTTACCCTCATGTTGAACCACCTAGTGGAACTGATGTATAGGACACTCTCATAACGTTCTAGCGATATCTTTCTTGAAGAAGATGCTTTTCTAGATATTATCACTTGAATGCAACCTTGAAGAACTTTGATCTTCCTTGTTGGTATTGAAATTAACCTTGTCTATGTGTGCACACCGCAATAGAGTGCCTTGAAAATCCTTATGATGAAGGGTAGCTGCCAACACATAGTTAATACAAGAATTGGATATTGTGAATGGAGTGTATGGTGTCTTGCATGAAGGAATATGAGATGGATTGGTTGATAGTTTGGAACCTTTGACTCTCCAAACTTAGGAAGATGAACAATGATGGGTGGGAATGGAGGTTTTCATAGAATTAGGACCAACCACTAGATATACTTTGTTCCTTGCTTGAGAAGCCTACTTTTGTATTTAGGACTCTTTTGATGGATATATTTCCCTTTTTTATTTTTCCCCATAGTTTCTTTGACTAATGGAGTTTTGGAGGGATGATTTTCTCTATTTTTCTTTGGTATACATTTTTATTTTCTTTTTAATTTTTGCTTGACCGCTTCATTTGTTTTGATGATTTTCACCTTGCTTAGATAGGAATTATTCTTTCTACATTGGTCCCACTTTGTGTATGAGATGATGGGTGAATTCCAACTCAATATATGACTAGTTGTAGCATTGACAATATTTTCATCATAAGGATTCTTTGTGCCTCATATGTTGATGTTTGTTGTAGACAAGATTACCCCCGATGTTGTGAAGGTTTTATCAATACCTAATCCTTTGTCCTGATAGTGTATCCTCTGATCCATAGCCACTGATTATGACTTGTCGTGAACACATGATATTGCTATGGGTTCTTGTTGTTGAATAATATGAACTATATTTCCTTATGATATTAGAGCTCTCTCAATATTAAGGGCTCTAGGGATAAGCTCATAGTAAGATGTGATGCACTGCATCTTCAAGTGGAAAGATAGATCCGGATCTAGATTTGCTATTATAAGCCCCACTTGTTCATTGGGAATGGTCCACTTTCTCTTACAAACTTTTTGTCTCCATCATTGCAAGAAATTGGCAAAGGATTCTCCTTTGTTTTGCTTGAGTGTGTACAAATATTAGGCTTACATCCATGTCAATATTAAAGGAGAAGTGACCGATGAATTTATCAATGATTTCTTGGATATTTTTAATACCTAGATGCAATTGAGAAAACTATTCCATGGATGGGCCTATCAAACATCATGGAAAGAGGTGCATTAAATAGGAATCATTATATACAACCTCCATACACATGACATTGAATTCTTTGATGTGGTCTACAGGATTTCCCCTCCCTTTGTATTTATTGAATTTAGGGATTTCAAAGCCGGGAGGGAATGGTACCATTGTGATGTTTTGATCAAACAGATATGGACATATATTTTGTGTATGAGACTTCTTTGTCTTTCCTATCCAAAAATCCTACATTTCTTGTGACAACACCTTAAGTTGTGATGCTAGATCATCTTGTGGGTTTGGTGGAGGAACATATGTTGGGATGACAAATGGGTTGTATGTGGGATTCTGATATGATAAGGTGTTATATGGGGTGTATGGTGGTGTGATATTCTATGATGGTGATCGATATGTTGATGTATATGTTCCCAACATATTTGGATTGATGATGTTTCGTTAAGGATTATATTATAAACCATGTTATTGTTGTTGTGCGAGCATTTTTTATTGTTGTGTATTGATGAGATAGTAATGCTTGTTGTTGTGCTTCTAAGGCTACTTCTTGTTGTTGTTGTTGTTGTTATTGTTGTACTTCTAAGGCTACTTGTTGGGCTTGATGTTTTTGTGCTAAAGTTTCTTGCTAAGATTGATGTTGTTGTTGTGCTAAGGTTGCTTGCTTTTCTTGATGTTGTTGTTGTGCTAAGGTTTCTTGTTACGCTTGATGTTGTTGTTGGATGGATTTTTTTTGTTGCTATGCTAATACTGCTTGCTATTGTTCTTGTTGTTGTTGTGCTACTTTTTGTTGTTGGATAGCTTTTTGGTAAGCTTGTTGTGCTTGTTGTAAAGCTAGGGCATGCGCTTGGAATGTAGGATCAGGTGGTTGGGACATCTATGATGGATTGGGGATGTTGATGTGTTGATTGGGTAGTGGATTACTGATGAGAGGTGGAGGGTTACCTTGATTTAACATTCCTTGTAAGTTAGTAGATGAAGATAGAGGAATGTAATTGTGAGGTCCTAATTGATTTGGCATGGTAAAGGGGATAGTGGGGAATGATGAAGATGATGTCATTAAATTTTGTGATGGAAATGACACACTAGGACCTTGATTCCATTGATTAAAAATATTTCCTTGTCCCATTTCTTGAATATTGCCTTGTGCCAAAGATGTAAATAAGGGATTCATGATTAATTTATTTCCTAGGTTGATAGAACTCATAACCAAGGGATTTCTTTGAGATGGATTGATAGTGGATGAGGTAGATATGCTTTGTGAAACTGATGGTATGGATGAACCCAACGGAGGGATGGATAGAGATGTCCCTATTTGTGTTAAGGATTGGATTTGTGGTATGGTATTGACATGCCCTTGTGTGTTGTTTTGAGATACTTGGTCTATTCTACTTTGTGTGATGGTGGGAACACTTGTCGTATTCATGTGTGGATGAAGAATGGTGTCCCTGATATGTCGAAGTGTTTGTGGAATAATGAAGTTCAAGAGGTGTGTATATTTGTTTAGGATCTTTGAGAATAGGAGCACCAAAGGTAGGTGTCCAAGTGGTTGTTGGAGGTGGGGGATTAGTGTCAAGAGTGCTTACAAGTGTATTGCTTTCAAATGGAAGAGTTAGACCAAAGTCTTTGGCAAGACTAGTTGCAAGACTAGGAGTGGATGTTTGATTTATCCCTAGTGATGGAGTTGAGAAGCTTTGTGTCATGTTTTGTGCAACAAAGGATGGGGAAATTAGAGTTACATTTTAAAAGGCTTCATGTTCCATAATTTCCTCACTAGTAAGTTCAAATGGATTATTCATGACGTCTTCGATCTCATATGGTCCTGAAGGAGATGACAGTTGTTGTGATGAGGTAACATGAATTTTATGATCAAATTATAAAGGATTTGGATCACTTGAGGTAAATATAATTTTTCTTTTCTCCATGATTCTCTTGTGTTGTGATCTCATCTTTAACATAAATTTTTTTTCGCCTATCAAATAATTGTGTTGTGATTTGTGATGTTTGAACTCTCTAGTTGACTCAAATCTAGGTAAAAGGGACTCTCTAAGTATTTTTAGAGCAATGTTGATAATGGGGGGGTGAAAAGATGGGTGATGTGAGAGGTGATCTTTGCAAATTTTTTGGGACAACACTTTTGACTTAAGTTATATGTTTTGATGTTAGCATAAAAGGATGTTTATGAACATGGAAATATTTAGGGTAGACTCGTGACCTTCAAGATAAACTAGTTCAAAGATGATAACTAACTCAACTAAGTGCATGGAAAAAGATACATTTCACATACAAAATAGCTAATTTAGGGGTTGGTTTGATCGATTTTTAATTCAAAATATGTTGGTGTATTCAATTTTTTTGCAAAGTTTGGTGAAGTGAAGGATGAAATTTGATGGAGGAATGGATGAAATGTTGACCCAATGTTGACTTAGAATGAACCTTTGTTTTCCAAGACCAAGGTAGTGAGAATGATGCTAGACCTATAAAATTTTCAAATCTTAAAGAACCAAAGTTTGAATTAGATGAGAGGATGGATTGGGATGTTTAAGCCTGTTCAGTTCCTCCTAGCTCGAGCATAAAAGTTCCTTATTAAGAGGTAACAATTGTGATAAAGTATTTTGGCCCACTTCCTACTAAATTTGGATCTACGATACCTATTTCTCCAATGACGGGATATAGGGCTTACCCTACAAATTTTGATTGTATGATGGATCATCTAGAGGAGTTCAGTATCATGAAAAAGACTAGGATTTTGACTCCAAAAGAATACATATAATTTTGGATTGTTCCTTAAAATGTGTCTGTAGAATTTTGCTACTAATTTTTCTCTATTCTTGTGAAGTACTAAAAGATTTTTCTTAAGAGCTTTTGGACTAAGATGCCTATGTTTGAAATGATGACCATAGACTTTATCTTAGGGATCTTGATTTTACGTGATATCATTAAAAAGAAGTTTCAAGTTTATGGAAAAAAGGAAGATATTTATTGCCATGTAGGAGGTGGGTAATATGGGCCTTCCATACCTGATATCAGCTTATTCCTCTCCTTCATCAAAGATTATTGCAATGTTTCTCCACTGGTAGGTGTTTCTTGTGTTTCAAAAGTGAATATTTTGAAACTACTAATGAGATCAGTTTGTTCTTCGTTAATGAGTTCAAAGTTTGGTTGAATGATAGCGCCTTCAAGATCAGGTTGTTCAACGGGAGCAATCGATCTCCAAATAGTCTGTTTGGTTCAATTGTGTAAAGTTTATCTTGCTTAAGTGAATTGATTTTACAAACACGTGTCTTGATTATGTTTTCAAACTAAATGTTTATGTCAAAAACATCGTAACTTTCATAATGTCCATTTCATGAAAATCATGAGATCAAAGCCATAATTTCCTATGTTATCTTTGGGAAATATGGATTTGAGATTAAGTCAAGATATTTAGAAATAACTAAGGATAAATCATTAGGACAAGTAGTAATATCGAGGCTAATTCAAGAGGTATCCATAATTAAACCAAAGTGTTCGAATTTTTTTAGGAAGATAGTGAATGTTTATTTTTGTATCATTTTGGAACCAAACAATATATCAAACTAACTCACAATAATTTACAATCCTAGTTTTGAAATGG
>VDFB02193867.1:653486981-653565430 GCA_007258455.2 Sequoia sempervirens
GGATTGGTTCATACAGTTTCCTACTTTCACATACATTCGTGTTTATGGGTATGTTGGAGAGCCCCTGATGTTGCCAAGATATCCATCAGACAAGATCATCTTTATGGAGTTCCTCAGACAAATGCAGCACGTTCACTTCTTTCTTCGTAGTCATCATAAGTCTGTGGCCAGTTTTCCATTCACATTGGGAATTTACACATGCAATGCGGCAACAGATGCTAGGTTTATGACTACTGAGATGGAAAGGTTCAAACTCAAGACATACACTGAGAGGCTTTCCTATGATCCTCTCGGTCATTATGCAGATCGGTTAGAGCGAGGGATTGCACACAAGCCAGTAATTGAAGATTTCTGGGCTAACTGTGAAGATGAGTTCAAGGTTCGTCGTCGTCACTATTGTAGACTTACTATTGGACAGCTCTCTGATTATCTGTCAGAAGATGTTGATGGTTTGTCGGATGATGATGGAGAGGTTCTTCTTAATTCATATGTCAAAGATCAAGTTGCTCAGCAGCCACTTCGTTCACCTGATTGGTTCGCCAAGGAGAATACTTCTATTGAAGAGGTTTCCAGATCAGTTAACAAGACTAGAAAGTTGTTCTTGGAGAGCAAACGAACGCGAAAGTCAGTTCCTATAGCAGAGCCGCCAAAAGATTTCTCTTCATTGCCTTCTACTTCTAGAGCAAGACCCAGAGTTAAAGCTATCATAATACCTCCTGAAGGGGTTAGACTCAGTGGAAACACGAGGAAGAGAGCTACTGGTAAGAGGAAACAGAAACAGATTAAGAATGTTCCTGAGGTTCCAGTAGAGACAGTTATTCAGGCTGAGCCTCATGTTTCACCTCCTGGTTCGCCTCACATACAGCCTATTGATATAGATTCTGAGCCTGAGATACCAATTCACACAGGATCGGAGACGACTGAACCACCACCGGTTGATACATCAAGGACAGTCTCTCCTCGGATTGAAAATATTGTTCAGTCTTGTTGGCTCGAGAAATCTTTGGGGAGACAAAGGCGTGAACCGTCATACAATCTTGATTTATCTGAGTTCGGTGAACCTTATCAGAGAAGGTCAAACAAGAAGATAAAGAAGCAGGTACATATCGAAAAGACTCCAGAATCAGAAATTGTTATCGAAGTTGTAGTTCCTCCAGAGGGTAAAAGCTTAGATGAAGTCGAAGTTGGTGACTTTACATTTACTAAGGCAAATCTTGGCAGGACCACTAGAGAAACAGACGTAACTCTTCTTAAGATTGTCACTAATAATCTTGAAGAGCGTATCACAAAGGATGGAGAAGATAAGGCCTTACTCAAGGCTGAAAATAGTCAACTTCGTCAATACATTTCTGATCTTGTTCATGGGAATCCGAATAGAGCACCTGTTCTTCCTCAGCACACACCTGCAGAGAAACGAAAACTGGATCAGTTAGTCAGTCATGGTAGACTTTTGGACAACTGGATTGATAGTTTAGTTGCTGCTGGTCGGCGTCTTCTTGCAGATTTATATCAGTTAAGAAGTGATGCACATAAACTCCGTCAGGGTATTCAGTTGCTAGAAATTGCAGTTGTAGAGAGTTTGGCGAAGGATCGTGTTCTAGTATCTCAGTTGTCAGTTGCATGCGATGCTTTGGAGAGGGTCGAGGATCAAGATAAAGTTTTTGCTTGGAGAGAGCAACACCTTCTCAGGATGGAAACATGTGAGAAGATTTCTACCAGATTGTTTTCACTCAAGGATGATGTAGTTGGAGTACTTGCACTTGTCAGCGGTTTCGCTGTTCAGATTCCGTGTCATTATCTTCTCGAAGATGGTACGTATGTTGAATTGGACAAAGTACAAGCAGAGTTCGAGAAGCTGATTCGTGACAGCCTTGAAGGTGAACCTATGGCGCCTAAATTAGAGAATATTTCAGTGATTGTAGCCAATTTCAGAAAGGTGACTGAAGATTGTAGAGATGGCATGCACACAATTACAGAAAGTGGCAGAGAACTAAAGAAATAGACTGTTGTTTTGGACAGCATCAAAGTGCCAGATGACACAGAGGTTGATGAGTTCTTGATCGAAGTGTTAGATCGAGATGACATGGAGTGATTTGCCACTTGGAACCTGCAGTTAGTTTCGAGGGTTGAGTCCTGAGCAGCAGTTAACTCGACTTTCAGTCTTGAGTTTACTTGCTGACTTAACACATGCTTATCTCGTCCTTGGAATCATAGTTTGCGGACTCGGCGGACTCGCCGCGGACTCGGGAGTCCATAGTCCAGCCGAGTCGACTCGCCACGGACTCGGGAGTCGAATCTAGTCGAGTCCTGGGTCAGGACTCGGGAGTCCAACCTCAGGACTCAGAGACTCCTGAGGTCAGACTCGGGAGTCCCAACTCAGGACTCTCCTGTGTGGCTGGGAGTCAAAAGGGGTTAAAAAGAGTCCTGAGGTTGGACTCGGGAGTCCCAACCCAAAACTCTCCTGTGTGGCTAGGAGTCAAAAGGGGTTAAAAACCCATGTTTTTTTTAACTTTTTCTTTCATTTTAACACTCAAGTTTGTGAAATAGAGGTCTTCAAATTGAATTGGGGTTGAAAGAAGTCAAGATTATATGTAAACATTTATAATCTTATGATGTTATACATTGAAACTATGAGTATTTGATGACTATGAATGATTAAATTTCAATTATTGAGTGTTTGATGATCATATGACATGTGTAATCTTTGAATTATGAGTGTTTGATAATCAAATTAGGCTCTTATGTTCTCTAAATGCATTAATTTGTTCTTTTTTTTTGTAAAACTACGGTTTTTTTTTTGCCGAGTCCTAGCGAGTCTTTTCCCGAGTCCGTGCCAAGTCCCGAGTCGAGTCATATTTTTGGGCTGCCGAGTCCGGGCGAGTCCGAGTTTTCCAACTATGCTTGGAATTATCAACAGGAGTTAGGGTTAGGGTTTCCAGTTAACTGAAGGTAGTGGCCAGTTAACTTTGCTTTAAATAAGGACGTGCATGCTTGCACATTGTCCAATTAGGTTATTTGTACCGGTTAACTGATGGTAGTTTTCCAGTTAACTGTATAGTTTACTTCATTAGGGTTTGGCGCATAACTTGCATGCTTTGGCTCATTTGTAATGGACTTTTGCTTGAGAGAGAAATATATGCTGCGCCTACCTTGCCCTCAATATTGCTCTTTTGGTATTTGTTCATGTGTCTTCGCTATTGCAATTAATTGTTATGCCACATAGGGTTTCATGCAATTGTAATGGTGGATTCTTTCCATAGTTTAGATAAATCTGTCTTGTGAATCTTTTATCATTATAAGCGAGTGTTATGCCACATAGGGTTTCATGAGTTTGTGATGATAAATTCGTATTGAGAAGCCTTTACTGTTTTGATCGAGTGTTATGCCACACAGGGTTTCATAAGATTGTCATGGTAAATCCTCCTCTTAGTTTAGATAAATCTGTTTTGTGAATCTTTTATCATTCTGATTAAGTGTTATGCCACATAGGGTTTCATAAGATTAGGATGATAAAGTCGTTTAGTGAGTCTTTGTTGTTATGATCAAGTGTTATGCCACACAGGGTTTCATAAGATTGTCATGGTAGATTCTCTAATCTGTTTTGTGCCTAATAAGCTTGTTTAGATTGAGATGATAGATGCGCCACCTTGCCTTCAAGTAGAGAATCTAAACACGTTTATCGTCTGATAGTCATAACCTTGCTCTGTTTCCTCATGCTCTGATTTCTTGAGGAGATTGGATAGATTAGTTTAGTTGTAGTTAGTAGATCTGCAAAACCAGAAAAACTCAGCTGCAACGTATAAGTTCTTTCAAGAAAGTCTTGTGCCTCTACAGCTGAAAGAAAAAGATAGGACATAGTTTAGCTTATTTCCCTTTGCAAGTTTTTTTTGTCAAAGCACAACGAGGGAGCTTCCCCTCCTAATTTGAAGAGCACTCATTGCGTAGTGTGCATAGGCTGTTCATAACAACTTTTACTCCAGAGGTGTTAGTTGTTACGCCAACAGTTCTTTCTAGCGCCCATCGTGGGGCACGAGGCCTTGAAATCACTTCATGTCACGGATATGACTATCTAGCGTCCTACTGCTCCAGTTCAACAACCAGCACTAAGTTCGCCTGTTATTCAGCCGAATTTAGTATTCATCGAAGCAGAACAGTCAGATATCATTAGTAGCTTGCGCAAGTTTATCTTTGAAAATCATACATCTACCATTCAGTGGAGAAACGCAGTTACTACTCTGGATAAAGAAGAAGAAAAAGCAGATCTTGCAGCAGGTAGACCAGTTTTGCCACCTCCTTCGTGGAATTAAGCATCCTGGCGTACCGAGTTTACATTAGAAGGAGAGGAAATCCTCCTATCCAGCCAGATCCTGTTTTTGAAGAAGCTCCTAATCAGTTTACTGAGTCAGAAATTTTTGAAGAATCTCCCACTCCGATAGCAGAGATGGGTGATCGTATTATTAACAACAATAACAATGGTGATGATCACAACGGTCGAAATGGAAGAAATGCAAGACGTCCAGTTCCCTTGCCTTGGGGCGACAATATCGGACCGTTGGCTTTACCAGGACATCATGAATTGCCCAAGGGATCACGCAAGTTTTTCCCGAGATTTCGTGGCGATGGTACTAAACATCCAGATGAACATTTATCAGCATTCACAGCGGCTTGTTCCGTTTTGCATGTTGGCCATGAAGACATCGCCATTCGTCTTTTCGTGGAGACTCTTGAAGACAACACAGCAGATTGGTTCAATAATCTTGAGCCAGGAATTATCACTAGTTGGGCCATCATGAGCGAGAAGTTTTTGGCAAGATTCAAGCCTGCCAAAGACAATCACAGATTATTTGCACAACTCTCAAATTCGAAGATGGAGAAGCATGAACCGATGAGAGAATTTGTGGCAAGGTTTAATCGCCTTGTTACACGTCTTTCTCACACTTTGCATCCATCTGATGAGATTTTGATGAGTTCTTTCATCAACGCATTGCCGTCAGAAATTGCCTTTTTCTTGAAGATAAGCAAAGAAGAAGATCTACAACACCTTCAGGAGAAAGCAATCAAGCTTGAAGATACCATGATTACAACCGGCAAGATGAAAGATGATTCGATCAGGCCGCTTGTGCAAGCGTCGGCCGATCCGTTGCTACAGAAGGTAGCAAATGAGGTGACGATACTAAAACGGCAGTCACCACCTCAAGGGCAACTAGCCTTGCCCTCACCACCTTTTCAATCACAACCAGCATATCAGCCGAGAAGGAATAATTTTCAGCCGTATAATAATTTCAAGTCGAAGTTTCCGCAAGGACAACCAAGACAGAACAATGAAGCTGAAAAGGCTACGGTCTTTTGCACGTTCCATGATTCAGCAGAGCATACCGGCGCTACTTGTCCGGAAAATCAAAGAATGAATCAACTCATGGGATTTGCCGATTCCGCTCCTAGTTCAGATTTCATACCTACCAGTTCAAACGTCGTCTCTTCACAGCCAAACGAGTTTGATGGCGACTCCGCAACGGGATATTTTGATCGAGAACCCGTTAATGAAGAAGAAGAAGAATCCCATCGTTTTTCTCTTGCAGTGAATCACGAAAAATATCACCTCACCTGTGTTCACACGTGCTCAACATTTCAAAGCACAGAAGGAGGAAGAGGAAAAGTGGAATTTGAATACAAAAGCAAAGGAAGTAGTTTCTACTTCCAATCAGAAACCTTCACAAGAAAATATCTTGCCAGCAGCTTTAGATACGTCTTCAGCAAGCTTTGACATCGTCTCTTCCATGATGAAGACGAAGGTACAGATATCTCAACTGGAGTATTTACAAGATCATCCAGAGCAGTTGGATAGGATCTTGAATGTTCTTAAGAAGAAGAATGTCGTTCAGCCGACATTGCTACAATCCTCAGTTCCTACAGAAGAGAAGCCGAGGCCGTTTTATATATCTTTATATATAGGAGGTTTCAAGCTGAGCAATTGCATAATTGACAGTGGAGCTTCAGAACAACGTAATGCCCTTACAGATTATGAATGTGTTGGGACTTTCGTGCACCCCGACTCAGAAAAAGTGTTATTCACTTGAGTCTAAACCGGTGTCGTTAGTCGGTCAACTTAAAGATGCGCAAGTAAGGCTAGCGTCATGTCCAGAGAAGAAGATTATGATGACTATCTTAGTAGCTGATATTCCTACCAGTTACGGGATGTTACTTAGTAGAAGTTTTTGCAAGGATCTTGGAGGAGAAATATAGATGGATTGGTCATTCGCGACAATCCAATTGAAGAAAGGTACTTTCAAATTAGAGCCGGAAACCAAATCAAAGTTTATAGTGGTAAAGTCCCAGGACCCACATGCTCAAGTGTTGTATCAAGATACAAGTCCAGGCACATACGCTATGGTGTCTGAAGTGACAGATAATTGTCAGAATTTTGCACATTCCACCGAATTGTCAAATGAAGAATCAGAGATGTGGATGATGCAGTTTGATGGCAGTTGTTCAACTTCAAGTTCCGGAGCGGGAGTAGTGATTATCTCTCCCGAAGGTCGTTTATATCCTTTTGCATATAGGTTGCAATTCGATTGCACTAATAATACTGCAGAAAATGAGGCGCTTTTGTTAGGTCTCAAAAAAACAAAGGATATGGGGATCAAACTGCTTCAAGTTGAAGGAGATGCAGAGCTGATCGTAAAGCAGGTCAGAGAGCAATTTCACGTAATAAAGAATCGTCTCCAAAACTACAGGCAGAGAGTATGGAATGCAATCGACTGGTTCGATGCATTTAATATCAAATACATTTCAAGAATGAACAATAGCAAAGCTGATGCGCTTGCAGTTTCGGCCGCTCTTTTTATGCCTAACTCTGACTTTCGTCAGAATTCATTTGCTATTGAGCTTATCTATAGACCAGCTGTTCCTGATAACTCAGACAACTAGCAAGTCTTCAGTGATGATGAAGATATCAAAGAATTTCTCGTCATGGGAGACAACTACAAAGAATTGTTCTTTGAAGGGAGTTTGACTCCTCACAGAGAGTCAGTTACAGAAGAATATGAGGTTATAGAATCCGGAATCATACAGTTGAAAGGAAATCAGATTCCTAAAGGTTTTGTATCCTTAGAGGATATTTTTGACAGGCATGATCGTTACACCCAAGATCAGAAAAGGTCAGGGGTGAATACTTCGTCAAAATATGGTCAAGTTAACATAGGTACTGAAGACAAGCCTCGGCTTGTGAATTTGGGCACATGTTGTACTTCCGAAGAAACTGAGAGGTTTATCGCCTTGTTCAAGCAATGAAGAGTCCTGACAGATCAAAGCAACAAGCATCTTTTGCCAAAGTAGGAAAGACAAATTCAGATCTTGAATTTGAGAACTTTGTGTTCTATACAGCCTTATCTAGTCAAGTATCTAACAATATCAACAACTGGGTGATTAATAGTGGTTCTTCGAGGCACATCACAGGGTTTAGAAAACACTTAGACACTATGACTGAAGAGTCTGATGAAGAAGTAACAATTGGGGATGATTCTTCACATCAAGTAAAAGGGGTTGCAACTTGTTCCATCACATTGAAATCTGGTCTCTCCCTTCAACTCACAGGAGTCTTATTTGTCCCTGGAATAAAGAGGAATCTAATATCCATCTCTGCCCTTGAAGACAATGGATATAGAGTTACCTTTATGGATGGAAAAGTTCTAGCATGGCCTAAAAACTCAACTATCAAGAAAGCCCAAACCATAGGTGTAAGACAAGGATACCTTTACAAACTTTGCACTGAAGTTAAACAAGCCCTTACCCTTGACACCTTTGAGTCAAATGAGATTTGGCATAGAAGATTAGGACACCTTCATTTACGTGCCCTACCTTTTGTGGAAAAACTTGTAACAGGCTTACCTAAGTTAAAACCATCTCATGAAGGAACTTGTAAAGGTTGTGCCTTAGGAAAGAATTCAAAGGGATCATTTCCCAATAGTTTGAGCAAAACCCTAAATGTGTTAGAACTGGTTCACTCAAACTTATGTGGACCCATGCCTGTACCTTCTAAAGTAGGATTTCTATACTATGTCATATTTATAGATGACTTCTCTAGGAAAACCTACATCTATTTCCTTAAGTGTAAAGAGTCAATAGAAATTCTCAAAAGGTTCAAAGAGTTCAAAGCACTTTCGGAAAACTTCTCCGGGAAGAAAATAAAAACCTTAAGGACAGACAATGGGAAAGAAAACACCTATGAATTTTTTAAGGAATTTTGCATGAATGTTGGAATTAAGAGGGAGTTTACAGTAGCCTACAACCCTCAACAAAACGGGGTTGCTGAAAGGAAAAATAGAACCATTGTAGAAGCTGCAAAAACAATGTTGCTTGACCATAACATTGAAACCTCTTTCTGGGCAGAAGCATCTAGGACTGCTATCTATATTCAAAATAGATGTCCTCATTCTCATCTTGATAACAAAACTCCTAAAGAAGCCTTTACTAGCATAAAACCTGACATTAGTCATTTTAGGATTTTTGGTTGTCCTGTCTATATTCATGTGCCCAAAGAGAAGAGATTCAAACTAGAACCTTCCGGAAAGAAAGGGATATTTGTGGGATATAGTGAAACCTCCAAAGCCTACAGGATATTCATACCCGAGCAGAAACAAATTGAATTGAGCAGAGATGTCATCTTTGAAGAAGACATTGCATTCAAAAGGGAAAGAAGTTCTAGTGAGATAGAAACTTACTCCCCTAGAGTATCTGAAATGGAACCTGCTACTGAGATTCAGAGGGAGTATCCTGAGGAAGTGCCAAATGAACTTCTATCTACTTCAAATGAGAATACAGATGACAATGGTAGAAAGAGGCCACTTTGGGCTAGAAAGATGATCAAAGAAGCTGAGAATCATGCAGCACCCAAAGGAATGTTTAGGAAAAGTAAAAGACCCAAACGGTTCTCTAGCTATGTTGCTCTAATGAACAACATCATAAATTCATAACCTACCAGTGTTACAGAAGCCTTCAGACATCAAGCATGGAAAGATGCAATGACGGAGGAATATCAGTCCATTCTAAAGAATGATGTATGGGATATAGTGCCTAGACCAAAAGAGAAATCTGTTGTCTCTTCCAAATGGCTCTTCAAAATCAAGCATGTTGCTAATGGCAGTATAGAAAAACATAAAGCACGTTTTGTGGCAAGAGGTTTTTCTCAAAAGGCATTGATTATGAAGAAACATTTGCACCTGTTGCCCGTTACACATCAGTGAGAGCAGTGTTAGCCATTGCAGCAGCTAAAGGCTAGAAGATCCATCAAATGGATGTGAAAATTGCCTTCCTAAATGGAACCATTGAAGAGGAAGTCTATTTGGAACCGCCTGAAGGTTTTGTGATACATAAACCTGACTCACATGTATGCAGACTAAAGAAAGCCCTCTATGGACTTAAACAAACTCCCAGGGTTTGGTATGAAAGAATTGACAGCTATCTCTTGGGATTAGGAATTTCCAAGAATGATGCTAACTCCAATCTCTACTTCAAGGTAATCAAAGGTGATATGCTAATAATTATTTTATATGTTGATGACCTGCTGATAACAGGAGAAGATCACCTCATTACTCAAGGGAAGCAGGATCTAATTTCTAAATTTGACATGAAAGACTTGGGCATTTTACACTACTTCCTAGGTTTAGAAGTATGGCAGAAATCAGAGGGCATTATACTAAACCAAGGGAAGTATACTATTGATAATCTGAAGAGATTTGGAATGTTGGACTGTAGACCAATGTCTACACCTATGGAAACCAACCTTCACAAATTGAAAGAAGCAGCAGCAGAATCCAAGTGTGGAGATCCAACCCTTTACAGACAAATGATTGGATCCTTGATGTATCTGGTTAACACCAGACCTAATATTTGTTATGCAGTAAATGTTCTCAGCCAGTTCATGTGTGAACCAAAGGAAATTCACTTAATGGCTGTGAAACATATTTTGAGTTATCTTCAAGGCATTATTGGATATGATCTTTTTACAAGAATGATCAACTAGATCTACATGGGTACTCTGATTCAGATTGGGCTGGAAGTGTAACCGATCGGAAAAGCACATCAGGGTGTTGCTTCAGTTTAGGATCCACTATGATCTCCTGGATTTGCAGAAAACAATCTTCAATTGCACAGAGCTCAACGGAAGCTGAATACATTGCAGCCTCAAGGGGAGCAAGAGAAGCAGTTTGGCTTCATAAATTGCTTGTGGGACTCTTTGGTGAGCCCTTGAATCCTACAATTATTCATTGTGATAATCAGAGTTGCATCAAACTCTCTATAAATCCTGTCTTTCATGATAGATCTAAGCACATTGAGATCCCCTATCATTATGTAAGAGATATGGTGGAAAGGAAAGTGATTCAGTTGGAGTATATCAGTACAAATGATCAAACTGTAGACATTCTCACCAAGCCTCTCTCCCGAATCAAGATAGAGCACTTCAGGAAGAAACTTGGTATGGTTGAAATGCAATTTGTTATTTATGTTTGAAATAGAAATTGTTTATAAAATTGTACTAATATATGAAGATGTTTAATGTGAAAACTCTTTTGTCATGTGTGTGACTCCATGACCTTATGGGCCTACTTCCCCTGTGTACATTATTGAAAGGTGGCAATCTTTCTAATAATGAGCACTTGTATTTGACATTGTAAAGTGACGACTCTACAATGATAAACTATCATGATAGATATCATGTGACTTGATATCTGTGGACATGTCATGATAGTATCTCTTGGACACTTTGATGGATATCATGGGACTTGATATCATCTGAAGATCATTGTGATCCTTAAGAGATAATCATGGTGGATATTTATATCCGTGGATATGCCATGAATTATGGTAGACATCATGTGACATGATGTCAGTGCACATACCATAATGAAGATGTGTTATGAAGAATGTCATGTGACTTGACAACATTGAGAAAACATATCATATCTTCGATATCACGTGTGAAGGTGATATCTCCACTTATTTTGATTTGAAATATCTTCCCTAGCTAAGAGGGAGTGTCGATGAATGATAGCTTAGGTCAGATATAAATGATGATTGCTATAAGCATCATTATCGTTTATATAAGATCAATTGCTCTTCATATTTAATATTTCTAAAATAAGTAAAATCGAATTTTATAATGCATGTATAAAATCGAATTTAAATAAATGATGTTCAAAATGCACATTGAATAAAATTCGGAATTCATATAATATATATCCGCCATGTGTGAGGGGGTATATGTGTTAAGTATGTTTAACCGAATGATAATCGGTTGTAAAGGAAACCCGCACGCCCAAAGGGACAAATCCCTTGAGCAGACTTGGAGTGGAGACACGTCCTCTCAAGAGACGCATCCCTTGGGGGCGGGTCTCATTACATACAAAAAAGGAGTTCCACTCTTGATATGCAAACATCGAAATTTATTAATGTTCTGCAATCAGTACATTCAGCATTAAGAGAAGAAATCTGAAAATCGTCTTTGACTTAGAATTTCTCACACAGAATTTCTGACCTTAGTTTATTCTTAAGATTTTAGGATCCTATTTGACAAAGATTTGATTACATTTACAGCCAGGAATGGCAAGGTCTTCTAAGACCAAAAAAGGTGCCTTACTAATTCACATAGTGAGCTCACTCTCATGACTATTCTGATTCGAGTATCTATGGTGCTTGAGATTTCAAATGATCGATTCTTTGTTCTACTGGAGGAAGATCTTACACTAGTTTACAGAAAAGAAGTGGAAAAGGCTTGGTTTTGGCCTCCTCACAAGAGCAACCTGAACGAGAAGGAATTGGAGATCCAAAGAGAGTATATTAAGAAGCATAATATCAGCATTCTGGGTAAAATGAAAAGATTAACTATGTCAACAATATAAGTATGATCCTGTTGTTAAAAATCTAGATCCCAAGGACTTGGCTGATCCCCCTATTGGGACTTTTCAGTGTGATGAATATCAATACAGCAAAAACCCAAAATATTGATGGGAATTGTCTTATATATATCAAGACAGCAGTTCGAAAGATTTTGTTTAACATCCAGAATTGATTGGTGAAATAGATCGTATCATTGTCCATTAGATTTAGACTTTGTTTCAAATTCTCTCGTTACCATATCTTCTTTTGACTTTATTTAAAAAAGAAAAAACAGTCTGGAATATTCTGAAAGAGCATTGAAATTTATATAGAATATTCTGAAAGACCATTGAAATTTATATAAATCTGCTGTAGATCTGACATGCAATTTGTTTTCTGAATTGTTTAAATTATTATTTCTAATTGCATGTAATTTCCAGTAAGCTTAAAAGCCAGGACCCTTGTGAAACATGTTGGCAACAAACACTGCGTTGTCCCAAACGACTAAGAACTAGTTATACAAGAACCTTGGAGTAGTTTCCCTACTTTTCAAGAGAAGTGATAAACACTTATTGCTTATCACGTTGTAAGTGATTAAAACCACCCTCAACAGAATTGGCCCCGACTCCTACTTCAGATTTCCTTCTGTCTCGTTTGTCGTCCCTTCGGACTTCTCTTTTAAATTTTGGATCCAATGCAATGAGATTTCTTTCCATGCCTAAGTGGTTATTTATATTTGATCACATGACCAATTTTGAGGTTCAAAGGTCAATTTTGGGTAGATCTTTGAGAGTGCATAATCAAGCTATCATTGGGTAGACTTTAAGCATAGAGAGTCTCTGCATAGGATACATAGTTCTCATTGAGTTGGGTAGAGTATAGTGACAGGTTTCACATTGAATGTGACTAATATTGTATTTATTTCATTTCTCCAAGCTAATAGGTTTGTTGGCATTTATTATCCTCCATTTTCTTCCATGTTGGCATCCATTTGTGTGATTTGTGTCCCTGTTCACTGGTTGATCATTCAACCCGCATTTGGTAGCAGCACCAAGCAGCCTACCATGTTGAATTGTTAAGATAAAAGTGTCATTCAATTGAAAAAGAATCTTGTGTACAATGCCAAAACCAAGTCTATTGAAGTCCATTAGCATTTGTTTCAACAGTTTCTCTAGGATTGTGTGGACCAAAAGGATTATTATTGGGCTAAGGAACAAGTTGAAGACATCTTTACCAAAGTCTTTTCATAAGCCAAGTTCATTGAATTCAAAGAACTTTTAAGGTTGAAAGAAGTTGACATAAGTGCATCAGTCTTGGGATCCAACGTGATCAGATTTCTTTCCATGCCTAAGTGGTTATTTATATTTGATCGCATGACCAATTTTGAGGTTCAAAGGTCAATTTTGCGTAGATCTTTGAGAGTGCATAATTAAGCTATCATTGGGTAGATTTTAAGCATAGAGAGTCTCTGCATAGGATACATAGTTCTCATTGAGTTGGGTAGAGTAGAGTGACAGGTTTCGCATTGAATGTGACTAATATTGCATTTATTTCATTTTTCCAAGCTAATAGGTTTGTTGCCATTTATTATCCTCCATTTTCTTCCATGTTAGTATCCATTTGTGTGATTTGTGTCCCCATTCACTGGTTGATCATTCAACCCACATTTGGTAGCTGCACCAAGCAGCCTACCATGTTGAATTGTTAAGATAAAAGTGTTATCCAATTGAAATAGAATCTTGTGTACAATGCCAAAACCAAGTCTATTGAAGTCCATTAGCATTTGTTTCAACAGTTTCTCTAGGATTGTGTGGATCAAAAGGATTATTATTGGGCTAAGGAACAAGTTGAAGACATCTTTACCAGAGGCTTTTCATAAGTCAAGTTCATTGAATTCAAGGAACTTTTAAGGTTGACAGAAGTTACCATAAGTGCATCAGTCTTGGGATCCAACGCAATCAGATTTCTTTCCATGTCTAAGTGGTTATTTATATTTGATCGCATTACCAATTTTGAGGTTCAAAGGTCACTTGTGGGTAGATCTTTGAGAGTGCATAATCAAGCTATCATTGGGTAGATTTTAAGCATAGAGAATCTCTGCATAGGATACATAATTCTCATTGAGTTGGGTAGAATAGAGTGACAGGTTTCACATTGAATGAGACTAATATTGTATTTATTTCATTTCTCCAAGCTAATAGCTTTGTCGGCATTTATTATCCTCCATTTTTTTCCATGTTTGCATCCATTTGTGTGATTTGTGTCCCTGTTCACTGGTTGATCATTCAACCCACATTTGGTAGCTGCACCAAGCAGCTTACCTGTTGTGACCTATTTCACACATCGCCCCATTGCAAATGGGGACCCTCGATCGTTTGCTTTTGGGGTTTAGTTTTGAGTTGCAATTTCATAAGCTCTTTCGCTCCATGAGTTTCAAGTCAGAGTCTGGAGTCATCACTCAAGCCAAGTTGAAATTTCAAGCCTAAAACTACGTGTAAACATCATAGAAGCGTTCAGAAGACCCTATAGACGAGGATCGACTGTGCTTTCGCCCAATTCTGACACTTCCTACTTTTTAGGGATTTTGTTTTTTTGCTTCTTTTTTTTCATTTTTGGCACTTTTGGACCATTCTGGAATTTAATATTTTTAGAAAGTTGCTTTTTTCGCTTTTTCTATTTTTAGAAACTTTCTATTTTGGCAAGTGCCAAGGTCCCACCAATCAAGGAGTCAAAGTTTCCATCTTTAGAATGAAAAAGCATGCAAAAATCACTGAAAATTTTAAAAACCAAGTAAAAAGCATGTGAAAACCTGAGAAAATCAATAAAAGGCAACCAAAATCAGGCCTATAAATCAAAAAATCAATCAAGAATCTGATGAAAATCATGCAAAATCTGGAAAAATAAAGAACAAAAGGCGCATGGAGAAGAAACCAGCATGATATTCATGGCACCCATGGGTGAAAAAGAGCCTAAGTCTAAAGAATCTAGCTCAAAAGACAATGGAAAGAGCTCATGGAAGTTTGCCCAGCTTGTTGTAGAATGGAAAATCTTCTTGAAAGTCCGCCATGCCTTGGATGGGGAAATGGCAAGACCAATGGAAAGTCCGCCATGCTCGAGATGCATATGGAAAAGCCTTCCTAAAGTTCGCCATGAAGGAAAGAGGCTTGGAAAACTTTCTTGAAAGTCCGCCTAAGTCTTGGATGAGTAAAATGGCCAAGACATGAAAAAATCTGCCATGATGGAGAAAGGAATAAAAAATCCATGTAGTTGGACAAAATTTGCCAAGACATAAAATACATGGGTAAAATAAACAAATAAAAAATTAAAGGTTGAGAAAATCAAAAAAATCACATGATTTAATTATTTCCAAACACTTAGAGAAAAATCGAGCTCCAAAAGAATTTTCGATGAAGATAAAGATGAAGAGCTAAAAATTTAGGAACTTTCCTCGATAAACAAGAGTCCACATTCGATGAACTTGAAAGAACTGCTAAATGGATCGAATTTTTCAACCTTATAAGGCATTCTCAAGTCATTATCAACTCATAATTTCAAGAGGCTTAGTTCTCTCCATTTCTAGAGATAGAGAATTATTCAAAAGTTAGAAAAAAAAATTATGTTTTTTGAGAGATAGAAATTTTGAGAGTTGAGTAATTGATTTTTTCAAGGTGAAAGAGAAAGAGCGAAACTTTGAGCTGAAGGTCGAAATTTTCAGAGGATTGCTTACTTTTTCGGCAATAAAAACCAGATTTTCAAAGTTTACAATTAAATTGCCAGCTACAGAGTATAATCCCAAAGATTGATGAATTATTTTTACCTCTGTCTTCATTTTATCTTCAAAAAAATTCACTAAGTGTTATTACTCAACTTGCTTTTTCGTCGAATTTAACTTTCAACAAGCTGAAAGTTAGAATTTTCACAAGAAATTTTTAAAGATATCATAATTGAATGTTTACTGTATTCTCTTTCTCGCAGGTTGATGACCACCCCCGGAGGATCGTCAAAGAAAGCACTAATGAAGTTCGCAAGTAAGGGAGTTCAACAGGAGTCAAAGATCAATTCCAAATGGAAGAACATCACAGATACAAACCTCACACATGTTGATTTTAAGGAGTTCAAAAAGAGAATGTATGGACTGAATGGACTTATGCCCACAGCAATTGCCCGCCAGATGATGCGAAATGGAATTGTCCAATCTGCCGGATTTCCTCCAGCAATCCAGTGTGTCGAATTGATGGTCAAATGTGCAAGGCATTACAACCTGCAGGAAAGACAGATTATAGCTCCTGATGGAAGGATTTTGGCGCATCTTGGAGAACTAGCTATCCAAGAGGCATTTGGCATACCTGATCATAATCGAACTTCATATAAAACAAAGGAGGAAGCTAAAAGAATCTTTGAGGATCGGGCAAATCAATGTGCAACTCATATTAACAAAACATGGTTGGAAAAGCCAAGAGCTTCCGCTAAGAAAATGCCTAAGAAGCTGTGTCGGACAGACCTTAAGGAAGACTACGGTGATATCGTTTTGCTCCTGAACAAAATAATGGAAATTCTCAAGGTGCCTACTTTGAAACATGGATGTACTTCTTTATCGAGGAAATCACCTCCGAAGTCAAAATGTTTAACTGGTCAAGAATGATCAATGATAACATCCATGAGCAATTAATCAACCTTGAAAAGACTAAGTCATTTTATATGAGTTCCCATGTCATTTATCTATTGGCCAGAGCCTATAGATATCCTGGATTGATATACAAAGGTGTTGTCGGAAATGGAGAAAATCAATTCAAAGTGTATGAATGTTACCCTCAGTTGCAGCTGTCTGCCAAGTCCCATTTCAGAAGAGTGCATGATGTATTCCTGATGTTCATCACGAGGATATTACAAGGGGGACGCATCAAAGGCTGACACATGAAGCAAAGAGCCTTATCAGTAAATATGGATCTTGGTACATCCAGTTTCCGAAATTCACTTATATCTAAATCCAGGGATTCACTAGGAATCCATTCAAGCTTCCCATCTACCCCACCCACAGAATGATTCTACTGGAGGTTCTTAGGCAATTGGAAACTTATCACAATTTCTAGAGGGTGAAGAGCAAGGCAGCCATCACTTTCCCATTCTTCATCGAGAACATGGAAGAATATTGCTCGTTTGCACAAGCAGCTGAAGGTGCCAGACTAGAAATGCAGTGGTATCCGTTCACATCGTACTGAGCCAATTTTGACCCTCACCACCACATTGGAACTATGAACGGAAAGAAATATAAACACAAAGTAGACCTGGAGGATTACTAGGCCAATGTCACGAATGAATTTGATGTTAGGAAAAGATTGTGGTCCAAACTGCCTGTCAGCTTAATCAGAACGACAGAACTCTTCCGTGTGCCAGACCAACTTGAAGATGATAGTGAATTTACACAGCCTGGTTTTGATGGAAGTCAGTATCTTCCTCCCGTGTGTTGGTCAAAACCGGAAATCTCTGACTTGGACACCTTCATGAGACCTGTCATCAAGTATTCACAATGGTGGGCAGATCGACAGATTAAGGAACTATAGCGGAATGGTATACCTTTGACATACACTCTGATGGGCGAATCAGAATCTTACTCTTTCAACGCTGGAGCATCCCAAGGAGACGAGCCAATTGAGAGCTCTAACCCCAAGAAAAGGAAGGAGACAAAGGGAAAAGAAATTGTAGATGAGGAACTTGCCAGGAAGCAGGAGAGACCGGAGCCTCTTCATTCTGCTGTCTCCGCGAATGTGAATGAAGTTTTAAACATTGATGAATCTCTGGGAGATATAAGGATTCCCTCTCCTATCCCTATTCAGCCAGAAGATGATGAGCCTCCATCACCCACAGGCACCGAGATTTTGGAATCAAACAATGAGGTTAACATTTTGGACAACGAGTTTGAAGAAGGAATGATTTCAGCCCTGAGAGGAATTCAAGAAATCCTAGATGTGCAGGACATTCAGGAAGAACAAGATACCGAGCAGCCAACTATTCCTGATTGGCTGAAAGAGAGATTGAAGATGAAGGAACCAGAAAAAGTTCCATAAGAAGAAGATGACATGGCCGATTTCCTGGCCAAATTAGAAGCAGTTAGTGCAAGAAAGCCTGCCAAAACCTTCTCCACCATTCAGAGAGATGAAGTTGGCCATCGTACAGTCCAAGTTGTTGTACCGACAATTGACAAGTCGAGGGAAGAAATTACTCCCCAAGAATATGCCATTACCAATGTCGATTTGGGCACTACCACAAAAGGACAGGAGATGGAAGAATTGGATAATTATGTTGCCACTATCAATGTAAGGCTATCGAAGGAGGTAGCAAAGAAAAAAGAATATAAACACGAGGTTGAACAACTCAAAGAGTGTATTCAGCATCTAACTAAGCCTCTCGATCAAACTAGCTCAGCAGCTCCTCCATTGATGAATACCTCTCATGAGACTCTTGAAGAGGAGAAGAATATAGCCAAGGAGACTAAAGAATGGCTAATCAGCAACAGACAAGAGGTGGTTGTATTTGCAGAAAGACTGGCATTAGCGTACGGGCAAACTTCTTCTTTGCTCTCGAGAATTGCAACATTGGCAGAAACATGGGATAATGCTCAGGATATTCGAGACAGAATCATTCCATGTCTCAAAGTGCTTAAAGGAGTGCCGAAGCAAGAGCTGGTCATCAGAAAAGTAATTGTACCAAGTGCAACTTATGATTTGAGTAGCTGGTACATAGCATTGATCACATGGAGCGAGATCCTAGAAAAAATAAAGGCAGATACTATCCGAATTGAAGAAAGGACAAAAGAAGTTTAGGAGAAGATTCTAGCTGTGCAGATGCGCTGGAGAAGGACATTGTACGAGCAAACAACCTGCAGTTTGAAAACTTGAAGCACAAAATTTAGGGAATCTTCTTCACTACTGGGCCTATCCTCAAACAAAGTTTGACTAAAGTAGCTGACTTCCTGTTCATCTTTCGCAATTTCCAACGATAGGAATCAAAATGGGAAGATACTTTTGTTGAATGTTTGGATGAATTCAAGGTCAATGTGCTACCACTTGTCACGATCGAGGAGGTTGACATGATAGTTTCCAAATTCATCCAGTATAATGCCACCAAAGAGGATAGGGATGCGCCTCCTCAAGAATAGCTCTTCACTTCAATTCACTGCCTATTAGCTCATAGATCACTGACTGTATTTCAGGAAACCCTAATTAGGGTTGTTTATTTTTAATCTCTGCCATTGATTCCAGATTAATCTTGGCTGTTCATTGTACTCTGAAAACTCTATATAAACCCCCCTCACTTGCTCATTTTTTTCATATAGACATAGAAGAGAACATAGGAGAAGATAATAGAATATTGAAGTGATAATAGAGAATAAAGAGAGAAAGAGTTTATGAAATTGTTGCAAAAGACTATTTTGATAATAAAGTTCATGATGCATGAGATGCTTTGAATTCTTTCATTGTCAAATGGTTGCATGGTTGCATACTTCTCTTCCTCGTTGAATAGATGTAAGTTAGAATTTATTTTGAATGTATGTTAAGGGAATGATAGATTGATCGTAAAGATTAGTGAAACTTTGCTCATACTTTCTTCGGATGGATGATTTCTATTCAATGCGTAAAGTTAGACTGAGCTTTTAATGTGGATGCTTCATTGTATTGCTTCGAATAATATTGTTCTATTGATGGTGTTGTTCGTAGTAAGGAAATTTTAAGCACAAATTCCCAAAAGATTGCACTTGCTTTGTGTAGTTGTCGTATAGTGTGGCGAAACAAAGTATTGTTCTTTGGTTTCACTCAATCCTTACTGTCTCTTGAGTTCGTAGGAATAGTATAGGATTCCTCAAACCTTATTCCCTTTTTTCACCTTTTTTATCTAAAGTCAAAAAATCCAAAAATTATATCACTGCATTTAAGTCCTTGCTTTCTAAGTGACTTGCTAGAGTAAATCCCTTTGTGTTACCGGCAAAATCACATCATCCGCAGAGCTTATCCACACCCAACTTACGAAACATTGGAATTGCTGTATGATCTTTTTGGCAATCTTAGCATACGAGGCAGTTTTTCAAGAGAGGATAGAGTGTCTTTGGATTCTTTATTCTAGAGTGCTTGGTGAGTCATAAAACATGCATCAACACTACCATGTTGAATTGTTAAGATAAAAGTGTCATCCAATTGAAATAGAATCTTGTGTACAATGCCAAAACCAAGTCTATTGAAGTCCATTAGCATTTGTTTCAACAATTTCTCTAGGATTGTGTGGATCAAAAGGATTATTATTGGGCTAAGGAACAAGTCGAAGACATCTCTACCAAAGCCTTTTCATAAGCCAAGTTCATTGAATTCAAAGATCTTTTAAGGTTGACAGAAGTTACCATAAGGGGGAATGTTGTCACAACACCTTTCTTTGTTAGTGTCCACAATTCAACACTAGGGAGGTATGTTTGTGCTTTGATATTGTTACTGGTCGCCACCACTAGCAGCTAATACGTGCCATCAAAGGATCATGTTATTATTATTATCCAACATTTTTCCTAACTCAGCATCTTTATCCAATTATGATCTACCCAATGTGTGATGACAATACTCTATATATATGAGGTATACCTCTAGCCACATCACTGGCTTTTGTTTATTGAGATTAATTTAATACCAGGATACCTAGCCCAAGTACTTGTGACCCTATGATTTGTTCTTATTGTTGTGTGGAGCAACTGCCTTTGATCCTAAACTGAAACAATAAATTTTCTTAAATACATGAGTGTTGATTGATTGCTCTGCAAATTCACATCTTATTTTTAGAAGCTCACCTGCTGAATTGGTTGCTTGTAGTCATTGGGATTAATAAATTCAGTGATGCCAAATGCCTTTCCTGCACAAAGGAAATAAGACCAGCAAGGACTCAGAATATATATTTTTTCTAAATTCCAGACTATCAATTGTATAAAAATCCTCAATCTTTTTTTTGTGTGTGAATAGCATATTATTATCTTTTTAGTTTTTAAAAAGCAATAAAGGCTTATATATATATATAAGAAAGTAAAGTGTAACATTAGCACTATGTATAAGACAGAAGACCTTACCCCTTTCATGTTTCTCAGGGTTTATATCAACACCAATTATCCGAGATGCCCCTCTTAATTTTGCACCTTGGGCCACCTGTTTGTTAAAACAAGAATACAAAGCCCAGGAATTTAATGGCCAAAAATAGAATGCACTAAGAAAGCCTTTCAATTTTAGAATGTTTAATTTTATGTTAGATAAATTTCTAAGCTTCTGTATCTGGGTTCTTTGTAGTTTGTACTTACAGATAAGCCTACTGTTCCAAGGCCAAAAATGACAACAGTTGATCCTGCCTCAATGTTGGCTACTTTCCAGGCAGCTCCAAATCCTATAGAAAACAAAAACTCACTTGTAAACTATAGTGCAAAGATTCAGAATAATAGGTTTACAACTTTCAGAGATGTAGTTATGTATTAAAGCCTTAGGTTTCATGTGACAAGTTCCATCCAAGTATTTCCACCTTCATTCCTGTTATTTTCATCACCATAACCTTTATACTTGTCAACTATGCTTCTTTAAAATATCTTTTATCTAATAAGGCAATCCATTTCCTAGAAACCATTTAATAGGTTCCTGCATTCAAATCTTCCAAAACAAAGTTATCTTCAGTACTTCACCGTGAATGATAACAAAATTGGAGGAAAAATTAGAAAAAGAAAACAGCAAGTAAGCCTAAGTGGTTACATATTCTTAGACTCTCCTAGTATAAAACAAAACAATGAGTAGGCCTTCTCATGATCCATATGTGATATGCTACATTAATGCAAGGTTGTAACTTAGGCTAACCTGAGCAAAGTTAAAGAGACGAATTGGTAAATTTAAGGATGTGCCTTAGAAACAGACTAGAAAAACAAGAAGACTAGAACACACTACAGCTTAACAAAAGTCATTTCATGGTTGAACAATAAAATACATTTAGTAGTACTACAAACTTTTGCATGCCATCTAAGCTAATAAATAGTAAATAGTTCCGCCATTACATACCTGATAGAGTTATTGACTCATTTATAATTTTATAACTATTTCCTACAGAAGACTTTATCAGTTGTTAAAAGACGGAGTACTTGTATTATTGACAGGATTTTACTGGCCAAGATCTTATGATCTCAGAAGTATTTATCACATTCTGGAAAAGATTTGTAGAGCAATATGTTCAAAGGAACACTACCCTATCTCCAAGGGAAAAATTGTACTCTGTTTGTTTGAGGTCCACATCTACGGAACTTCTTTGATAAAATTTCTTGCTCACTGTTCCATCATCCTTGATTTCAGAGACAAAATATTTTGAATATTGATTTCAATTAAATATTTATCAACTTATCAGTAAAGGATTAATCCATTTGTACCTGTTGCAACGCCACAGCCAAGCACACATATTTTTCCCAAAGGAACATCTGAGCTCAATTTAACAACACACCCAGAGTGCACAACAGTGTACTCACTAAAGCTTGAAACTGCACAAAAGTGATAAATAGGCTTGCCATTTATAGAAAAACGGGTTTTCTGATCACTGTGCATGACACCTTTTCTTTCCATTCTTAACGTTTCACACATGTTGCTTTTGTCAGATTTACAATGCATACACTCCTTGCATTCCCCGGTAAAAACAGTAAGCACATGATCACCCTCATGTAGATCAATTACATTTTCTCCAACACTTTCAATAATCCTGCAATCTCATTCATGGGGAGAATAAAACAACAGATATATTGGAATGTTTGAACAAGTAAACAGTGTCAATAAGGAGAAAACAAGGCCATGATCAACAAAAATATATGAGTAGGGTTGGATTAGCTAACCCTGTTGCCTCATGGCCAAAGATGCGTGGGAAGATTGGAATGTGCCCCTGAAAAATTAAATGAGGAAAATTAGCCTCCAGAACAACATGCAGGAAGATTATTGGGAATATAAATCACCTTTCTTGCTTGGACCATCAAGTTTATAGTATATAGTATGAACAATGTCAAATTCGACAACTCACCTTATGGATTGTTCCTATGGGTTATAATGCCAAGAAAATATTCAAATCATTAATTAATAAATTATACAACAAGCTACATCAAAGTAGCAAAATAGCATAGCATGCTCATGCACTAACCCATAGACTTCAAGCTACTAATTTTTTGGACTATTTTATCATTCATATGGAGCTTTGTAATTTCATTAGATACTCTATCTATTTTTTGAGTAATGCACGGGGGTCGAGTTTAGGTTAAATGATGTACAAGATCAAAGACCACAGTGATTAGAAGTTCAGTCATTTCTATCACACTCATACTTGGTTTTCCATGTTGTAAGATATCGTTAATCCTAGTTGTTGATAAATGTATTCTTCTCATAGTTTATGTGTAAATTTTATTGCTGGACGTATTCTGTGATTTCTATAAGCTAACGTTGTATTACAGAATATTAAATGTCTGTCCTGTGATTCTTGATTGTTTGACTTGTGTTCAAATATACAAAAGTATGGAAAGAAGAATTTGCTGATCCAAAACCAGTACTGATAATATGGAAAACAGGTACAACAACAAGAACACAAATTCTTGAAAAGAAATCTAAGAATTTGAAACTGTAGTTTTTTTTAATTTTTGATACTGAAACATGAAACTTCTATGAAACAAATAAAATCTGAGAATTCAAAGAGAACTCTATAGTGCTTCAACTAGCTTTTTCAGACAACATACAAAATCTTAAAAACATTCCTGAGAAAGAATGGATGTCACTCAAGACCAATCCAAAGGCAGTACGGATGATGCACTTGGTCATATACAGTCCATCCACAAACTCCTGCTCAATATTTTCACCATCCGAAAAAGACAGCCATTCACATGAGCCTCAAAGGCCACAGTGTAACAGACCTGAAATTCCTTTGGCACCTCACACTTCAGTTAATTGTAGCTGGCATATTCCTTATGATTATTCATAATGAGTGAACATCTGACCACACAACATACAAGTAACTGAAAAAATAACTGATGAATAATGTGTCGCACCCCTACAAAACTTTAAGTGTCAAGTTCTTAGTGGTAGTGCATATTTTGTCATGTTCATCCATCAAATTGTCGCAGGCTAAGGATGACTGTCATGATTGCGTCCTTGATTGCTTGTCTTGCTTTGGGCTAAGTGTATCATTTCAAGGCTTCTATTGCACGTTTGTCAACCCATGTGTGAGCAGGAAACCAAGTAATCCCATCCAATTGAAGATGATTTGCCTGAGCATTTGAGAATAGAAGGGATAAATGATGAAGCTCGACTAAAAAGGCCAATGATCAAGTACCATAGAAATCCTAGACGTAGATCAAACATGAAGAAAGGTAACACTTAAGTGCCAATAGCTGCTTTGGAGCATGCTTGAGAGATAGAAGGTGTTTCAAGTGACAAGAACATTGCAAATGATTGCCTTGGTGTCACTAACAGAGTTGAAGTGGCAAAAGGAACCTAAATGTATGCTGCGGTCAAGATAAGAGCAATATGAAGGGACATAAGTGCACTAAAAGCGTGCCAAACATGAGGAAAGGTGTTTTGAGAGGCAGACATGACAAACATGCATGCCTGGAGGTTTGATGCCAGTCTTAAGTCACACAAATGACTAAAAAGCATGCCTAGGTGTGATGACTAACAGGTGTTAGCGGCAGATATGGGGTCAAAGCACACCTGGACCAGTTAGGTCATCAGTCAAGTAGCAGAGATGAGTAGAAAGCATGCCAAGGGTGAGATAAAATGCTTAACTGGCGTGAGTGAAGAGGAGGCATGCCTGGAGCAGTGAACACAACGTTTAAGTGGCAGGGATGACTGAATGGTGTATCTGAGTAGTCGTGGACAACTTTTGAGTGGCTAAACCAGTCCAAAAGCACTCCTGGTCTGTTATGACAGGTTTAAGTGGCAGAAACAGCATGTAGACGTGCCTGGGCGTTAGGAGTGTTCACTTTAGCAGCAAACATGAGTGATGGGCATACCTAGGTGCATATAAGGAAGACTTGGTGAGAGGGGTAGCTGAAAAGAGCACCTCATCAAGCTAGGATCTATTTTTGAGTGTCAATCAGCATAAAAAAAGTGTTCCTAGAAGGGTCTTTTTGTTCAGAAGAGTATTCAGACTCCTAAAATGGCATAAACAGTGCTTTAAGTGGTTTGTAACAGCAGCTCTTCAAGTGTGAATGATGAGAATTTAGACCCCTTCATCATATCCCTGCTTTCACATACATGTATCAGCAGTTGGATAGTCTGAATACTGGAGCTTTTGTGCTCGGAACATCATATCCTTTGATCAATAAAATGAGATAGAAGTAAGGCAAACAAGGGCAGCATTGATGCAGTTTTCCAAGTGGTAGGGTTTGTCTGATTTGCCACACCTGTCATTTTGTTATCAATCGGTTGGTTATCGGCTTTCAGCAATACCCTCATCAGATTTGAGAGTGAAACCCTAGCATTGGTAGGTGATCATTTGCAGCCATCTTTGGAGAATTGAACAGCTACCTTTAGGCTTTGTTCATTGCAGATTTTGGTGACAGTTTTTGCGTGTCTTTTGCCAGTTTCACCAAGTTTTATCATACCTTCATTCAAGGGATCCAACCATAGATTTCAGTCTTTTCAAAACCCTAGGGAATGGTTTTCCATTTTTTGCTGACTGGAACAAGCAGTTAAGAGCAAAATCATCCACAACAGGACCTAGGGGTTTGTTAACACTAAATTTTTGTCCTGTTTCCACAGAAGGACATCAGACTCAAGTGACCAAGATTGGTTGGTGAAGTTTACAATGGCTAAGCAGTTAGGGTTTCAGAATTATTTAGAAGATCCACCTATCTCAAAGCAAATAGCTACATCAAAATCAAGAGAGCAATCATGCATCAAACTGCTATTTTTGGCCACAACTATTTCTGGCGACCACTTTTTTTGAGGTCCTATTTTCAGACACAGGTCTTGGGCATGTTTTTAGGTTGCTTTAGTTAGTTTTTGCTTTAAATTTCTCTCTTTTCTGCTTTTCAGAAGCTATAAGCAGTTTTCTTTAAAACAATGATTTTTGAGATAAATTAATTATTATGTTGAATTCTAAAAATTGGGTATTTGTAATCTTATAAATAAGTCCTTTGGGTACAAGAAATTCTTAATGATCATTGATGCTACACTTATGCTGCTGAAATATTGTTCAATTTGTCAACTCATGTCTACTTTACTATGTTAACAATTTCATGAAGTGAATAAAAAGTAGTTTATAGCATCAAGTTTTACATTGACAATATCTATCTATGTAGGTTGCAGCTTTGCGTCCAACGTAGCTTTTCAATTCTTGGAATCATGTGTTGCTATTGGTCCAAGTAGTTTAATATTATTCCTTTAAAATCTTATTTGCATCCACTTATAGGTCTCTGTTATAGTTAGCAAGAAGGTGTTATGTTATGTTTAGAATTAGCTGTTTCATCCATAAAATCTACAAAATCTAGTTTGCAATACAAGAGTATAACCAGTCTTATGCGTGTACCTGAGGCAATAAGAAAAGTAGATAGTTATTTCATTATTGCAAAAGTCCACAAAAAAGATTGTAAAGTGTGATTAACTATATATTTTGTCTATAGCTCAGTGTCTAGGGTTAGTTTAAATTTCAAGAAGCTTCCCCTTATAATTTGAAGAGAGGTTTTACCTCATATTGTTCCAGTTTGAGTTGTCTTGAAGAGACACATATAAACACTAACAATTTTTGGCACTCACGTGCCATGGGCCATAAGATACAAAAAGCCAGTCTTGCAATGGTAAAGGTTTTCTTATCAACTTTAATTAAAGATTTTCCATTCCAATCAATAAGGTCTACCCTAGATCACTAAGGAAAGCAAGTTTCTTTGTTCCTCTCTTTCAAACACTCAATCAAGCATCTTCAAGTGAAGGGAGTTCTTCAACAATTGTTTCTAAACATTAGGATATTCTATATGTTGGACAAAGAGCGTCTACAAACAATGAGTGAGAAAGCTAACAATAACAACAATGATTCGCCTCCACTTCCTTTGCCATGGGGAGCCAACATTGGTCCTTTGGCTTTTGCAGAATGCCATTACTTTACATACGGTTCAACGGTTTCCCAATGTTTCAAGGTGACAACACACAACATTCATACGAGTACATTTCTGCCTTGAGCACACCATATACTATTTTGGGAGTGGCACATGAAGATATTGAAGTCCTTTTTCCTTTTGAAAAATTCGTTTGGGGTGCAACAAAATGGTTCTACCATCTTGTTATAAGTTCAATCACTAGTTGGGACATTATGATGAAAAGTTCTTGTCACCAAAGTAGTTGAGGATGGCCATATCCTATGTGACTAGTTGTCAAATGCAAAGAAGGCTAATCATGAGTCGATGAGAGAATTTATTGCATGATTCAACTATCTTATCAATGAAATTAGTGCTACTTTGAAGCCTTCTCCAAAGGTCATTCTAAGCTATTTAATTAATGCACTTCCATTGGAAATCGCTTTCTTGATCAAATCTAGTGAAACTAATGAACTGGAAGAAGCTTAGATGAGAGCTATTTAGTTAGAATCGGTGTTCCACGAAGTTTCCTGGCACGACACATCCCTTGTCAGGGATGGAGGGACAAAGGGTCTAAGTTTGGGGTCGGCGGGGGGATAGGGGGAGGGGCGGTGCTAATATACATATGGTACTTGAATAACTAGTTATAAAAAGATGTTTAAGAATAACATTTCAAATTAAACTTTGGAAAATTAGTAAAATAGCAAAATTGCAAATACTAACATTTTAAATACTTGAATACTATTACTAAAAGACAAAGTAAATAAAATATTGTAATTTGACAAATGAAATTGTTGAATTTGAGATTTCTATTATATCGAAAATATGACATGTCAAATCATAATATCATATCATAAAGATGATTACAATGAGTAGCATGATACATTGATATCAAAATAAGTACAAAATGCAAAAATGTAGTGAAGGGAGGCCTCTAATCATCCTCAAACTCTTCATCACTTGAACTACTGGAATCCTGGTGGTCAAGCTCTACCAAACTAACACCAACCAGCCCTACATCTAAAGCAGAAATTGAAACATCCTCATCAATCTGTGCTAGCTCCTTTGGCTCTACATCCCATCGTGTTGTTGGACTCTCTTTGTACACAAGTGTTTTGCGGTCAATGAGACGCAAAGCACTATGTACAACCACAAGCTTCTCTGCTCTCCTAGAGGTAAGTCTGTTCCTCTTAAGAGAGTGGATGAAGCTATATGCAGACTAGTTCCTCTCAACAGTTGAAGAACTAGAAACCTGAGATAACAATTAGATGGCTAGAGTGGTAGTAAAAGATTCAGATCCATGGCAAGTCCACAAAATTGGGCCCTCCTACACCATAGTTGCCATATCCATCTTGGCCGCATTTGAATACCCCCTAAGAGTGGCAAATTTGGTCCACTCAATGCAAATCATGTTGGCATCTACAACATCATATATCCTCTCAATGCACCTGAAGAACCTTGCCTTCACCTCTGCATCCTCTATCAATGTCACTCTACCAGGCCTAGTCTTGTACCACTTAGGATTCAGTGCATAGGCTGCCATGTGCAAGGGAGTGTTGAGCTTCTCCCATCTCCTGTGAATGATTGGTTGAATGTGCTCGTGGTAGAATGCTAATGTGGGGTCCATCTCTCGCGCAACATCCCTCATCTGATCAAGCATAGAATTGATGCACTCATACACCTCTCCAAGGTTAGATGCATCCACATCCCCATACCTAATAACCTAGAAAATTGGAGTAATGATAGATACAATATATTTTGCATCACCCCTGAACACATCACTCTTCACCGTGTCCTTCACCCTCCTCCACTGCTCTGTCTTAGACTCAGGTCACCTATTCCATTATGTTATCATAACCATGAGTTGCAATGCCTCTTGCAATTCAATCATTCTCTCCAAGAGAATGAAATAGGAAGCATATCTTGTATCAGTAGGTTTTACGAACTCCTTAGAGAAGGTCCTAAATAGTGCATGTGATGTGTGGTGGTTGCAGATAAACATCTCTCACATCATTTACCACTGCTCTAATCCAACCAATCTTCCCCATGTCCTTGAGTGCATTGTTCATGGCATGCACACAACATGGAGTCCACCAAATATGCCTATAAGCTGCCTTAACAAGTCTTCCTGTAGCTTTCCACACATGTGTTGCATTTGTCACTATTTGGACCACATTTTGTGGCCAACCTCCTCAATAGCTTCCTTGAGGACCTCAAACTAAAAATCAGCATTTTTGTGATGCCCTAAACAATCAACTGCCTTAAGAAAATATGGGCCCTCAGTACATGTAACCATGATATTAATGAGTGGGCAATGGCTAATGTCCATCCACCCATCCATGACTATGTTGCATCGTTTTAACCCAACACTCCTTCATCTTCTCCATCAACAAATTGATGTTGGAATAGTTCTTATCCAAGATCGTGGTCCTCAATTTCGTCTCACCTGGTGGCACATATGACGGTCCTCCCCTTGCCACCAGTATTATCATCTCCTTATAATAAGGATATCCGACAACATGAAATGGGATGCCATAGGAAAAGAAGAACTTGCCAATCGTTGAGTTGTTCATTAAACAAATCTGCTATGGGGTTACATTGAGTTTGACTTTGCAATTTTTGTTTCCCCCTCCCCTCTCCTGCATAAGCACTGGAAGAAGAACCTGGTGTCCCTCCTACTCTCATCTGCAAAGTATGGTTGGAACTCTATGGCTACCTATGTCAAAGATGTGTCCTATGAAGCAAAGTAGTAGGCACAGGTGTAGTTGGACTATCATCAAGAACACCCTATAACTTATTTATTTCAACTATGTATTTGAGGTTTGTCAATTTTGCCAAAAAGGAACATATCTCCACACTTTTTCCTCTAATGAAAAGGTGTGCATTAACTCTAGTGATGCTCCCAAACCACTCTACATCAAGTGGCACTTCCACCTCCTTGTGCCACCAGATGTTGCCCCTTGCCTGCCTGCTAATTTGTTGCAAATTGTCTGAGAGGGGATTTGCGATCAAAAGGACCCTTAGCATACGCTGCCAGTACTGCAAAAGGGCACTCTAAAGTACTTGCTTCACTTTTCATGGAACTGGTTTGGGCTTCAAGCTTAGCCCCATGGTCACTCCCCTCAGCCTCAAGAGCATATTCAGTATTAGGATCACTATGAGAATGAACTTCATCCTCACTCATGTCATGAGAGCTCATTGTGACACTGCAATAAACAAATAAATTCTATAAGTGCCTAGTTTCAGCTTAGTTTAACAAATTTTAAAATAAAATTTTAAAATTTGATGTTGAATCCTGATGGAAAGATGAAAAAAGGACAATGAGCCTTGAAATGAAAATATGAATATGCATTTGTAGCCATGTTTATGAAATATGAATATGCATTTGCAGCCATGTTCATAGACATGGCTACAAATGCATATTCATGTGTTCATTTCAATGCCCATTGTAAGATTCAACATCAAACTACATTTTCAAAATGAAACTAAAAACTTAGAAGAAAAAACAAAAAATATTGAAAAAACTTCAAAAAAAGTCATAAAACCTACCTTGTGCTTGAAAAATCCTTCTAAGTTGGTGTAGAATGCTCCTCCATTTCTTCTTCTTTCTCCTTCTCACCCCTCTTGCACTTGCAGCACCTCAAACTCACTCTTCTCACTGGTTTTCCTCTTCTTCACCTAGCTATTGCAAAACATCAAATAGCATATGTGAGCAAAAAAATGAAGAATGAGAATGTTTTGTTTAACTTATAGGCTTTTAGAAGAGTCTCACAAGCCTTTAGGGCTCGGCCCAAGGCTCGCATTCCCAAAAAAGTCAATGAACTTTTTTTAAAACCACTTTTTTGCACATTCCAATGCGAGGGACGCCTGGGCATCTCCGAGACGCTCAAGGGATGGCTAGGCGTCCCCAAGATGTCTCAGAGACATTCAGGCATCCCCGCCGTTTCCTCAAAGGTGGTGGGGGCACGGCGGGGGGATGTTTCTTAGCAGTCACCAAGTCTTTGAAACGTCCCGGTCTCCAAAACGGCTTGATTGGGGAGGGGATGTGTCCCCGTGGAACACTAGTTAGAATATTACATGATTACTACTAAGAAAATTAGAAAAGACTTAAGCAAGCCTATGATTCAAATTTTAGTTGATTCTCTCTTAGAAAGGGTAGTGAGTGATATCACAAACATGATGAGATAGATTTAATAAAGTGTTCCAATTCAATTGTACCAAGGATATCCTCACAGAAATATTGGTACTTTCAACAGACATAATAGACTAAAACTACCTTCACCTATAAGGCTTGTTTTAGAGGCATCTCTTGTTGATAACATGAATATTTTTGTTCTTTCCATGAAATAGGAGATCATGATGTTAGAGATTGTTCAAAGATGTATTGCATGTTGCAACTCTTGATTTTTTCAAGGTTTAATCACCAAAAAAATTCAAGTAACCTTCAACATCTTTTAGATGAACCTGATGGCAACCCTATGTTAGCATATTTTCAATATGAAGTCACTTGTGATAAAGTAATGATTAATGAAATAACCCCCTTACAATTTTTTTCAATTTTAGCCACAACACTTCACCCATTAGTGTTAGCAAAACCAAAACCAGCTGAGGAAAGTAACCCTACACCAAGAATGTTCACCAAGATCCCAATAACGAGCGAGGTGATAGCATATGGCGTCGAGGATCCTTAGCAATTAAACTGAAAGTGCTGGAAATTACAAAGCTTATGCAACTCGACCACTTATTCAACAAGAGTAGTTTGACGGCTCAGCCAATCAGCATGTTGAAGAATGTAAGTACTAAAAGTAAAGAGTTGTGCGGCTTGCCGACCCCTTCCACTTGTTCAGCAGGCAGTACAAAAATGAAATGTTGAAAGTAAATGGACGGCGAGGCCTGTCCCTTCCACTAATAGTGGGAATTACAAGATAAAGTGCAGAAATAAGAAATGGTTGAATCAGTACTACTGAATTCAAACTTACATTGAAGATAATCTGCAAATTACAATGATATAGCTGTCCAATCCTCTACAAATGTTATTAGATATTTCTCCAAACTTCACAAGCCTCCCAAATATGAAAAACAAGCCAAAAATCAGAACTTCTACAATCTGATGACAAACCAACACACAGAAAACTCAAACCAGCAAGACTAGAACCACTCCAAAATGCTCCTAACTCATCCAATACTCCTCCAATAAACCTAAAATAAGATGCAAATGAAACTAAGGAAGATGGCGACCAAGTCTAGACGCTAAAAATACATCAAACACCTAACAAAGCACGAATCCCAAAGCATCTACAGGCATGGTACAGCCTGGAAAGAGGGGCGACCTTCAATAGAAAATACAATGATAAAATCTGAAAACCAGCAAAAAGGGGATGCCTAGGACAAAGGAATGGAATGAGCAACTACCTAGAACAAGCAAAAATTCACCTAGAGAGCCACAATCAAAAACGTGCTTTCTACAAGCACCAAACCAGCAAGCTATAAACTGTAAAAACACACCAAACATCCAAAAACATCAATAATAAACTTCTCCATAATGCTCAATCTGTTCTTCAGTGTAAAGAACAATTTCTATCTTAGCTAGTTGCTATCTTTCAAGCAAAAAACTAAGCTTTGCTAAGAGGTATGCATTCCTCAAAGCGAGTGAGTAACCATTCCGGCAACACTTCGTTGTATTTTCTTCATGGATGATGAGAATGAAGCCCAACACTCTTATTTATAACATTTTCTCTCCAAATTCAAATTCAACTCCCTCCAAAATGGGCGCCCAACTCAAATTCACATTAATCTGCAATTTGCATTTCATTTCACCTCTCCAAGTTGTCCATTTCAAGAAGGCAATATACTTTAACAAAAATACAAATAAAGTATGATGTGCGCATCTAAAATAATAAAGTGAAATACTTTGTGAAAATAACTTATTTCTCCATTAAGGCGTTCACCAAGCCTTATCAATATTTCACTTTATTAAAATATTTTACCTCAATAAGAGAAGCGCCCAACACAAGCTCTGACCTGCCTAAAATAACTCCAAGAGTGCAGGAGACCAACTGCTCAAACTGACTTGCCTGAAATTGCCTCTAAACTAGCCTGCTAAAAGTAGCACTGCTAAAACTAACACTTACTAAAAATAGCATACTGCTAAAAATAGTGTGTCCAAATGCATTTTAACCACATTTTGAGCAGCCGTCGCAACTTACTAAAAATTGTAAGTCCGGAAAAGTCCTTTGTTTTAGTTGCATGTCACACCACTGCGAAGCTCTCTGAAAACCCAGAGAATCCAGAATCCAAACTACAAAACTCCAACATGCAAGCCTACAAAACTGCCAAAACATCCTCCTACAAAAATAGGAAACCCTAATTACTACTCCCGACTAGCCTACAGGCCTCCGGAATAGGCTAATGGCCAACTGCACTGATTACTGCTAAGAAGGGGACATTACAGTCCGCTCTCCCCAAGATTGCTTGCCTTCAAACAATTGCAAATCTAGATGTTGCAAAATCTCCTCATTCTCCCTAGTAGCATCCTCAATAGGAAAATTCTTCCATTTCACCAAATACTCTTTGATTGTTCTTCTCCTCAAAGAGTGTTCTCTAGAATTGATGATCTCCTCTGGAACCAAAACCAACTATCCTTCCTCATCCAATGGGGGCAAATCAGAAGAAGCAACAACATTGTGTCCAAGTGCCTTCTTGAGGCAAGACACGTGGAAGACATTGTGAACTTTGCTACTCGCTGGTAGCTCCAACTCATAAGCCATTGCGCCAACCCTCCTGCTGATTCTGAGTGGCCCGTAGAAACATGGCTTGAGTTTCTCTACTCTACTTTTCTTGAGAGTAGACTATCTATAAGGCTGGAGTCTAAGATAAATCATGTCACCAACCTCAAATGTGTGCTCAACACGCTGCTGATCAATATACATCTTCTCTTGATTTTGTGCAATACGGAGATTGTTCTTCAAGGACTTCAAAATATCTTGGCTCTGCTGCAACATATCCCTCGCTTGAGGGGCTTTACTATCACCAAACATCAAATTAGCAAAGCTAGGGGCCTCATATCCATAGAGAGCCATGAATGGAGACATTCTGATAGACATGTGGAAGGATGAATTGTAGCAATGCTCTCCTAAATGAAGCCACCTCACCCAAGCTTTCTACTGCTCCGCAACATAGTTTCTGAGATAGCCCTCCAACCACTTGTTCACAATCTCTATTTTCCCATCAGTTTGTGGGTGATAAGTAGTGCTTGGAGTGAGCACTGTACCACTCAATCTGAAAACCTCTTGCCAAAAGGTGCTTAGGAACTTGCTGGCCTATTGATGCGTGTTTTGAGACACACCAAACATCAGAATAAAATGCCCAAAGACACCCTATCCTCTCTTGAAAAACCACCACATATGCTAAGATTGCGAGAAGATCATATGGCGATCCCAAGGTTCCTAATTTCAAGTCTTGACGTGCGGATAAGCTCAATGGTCGTTGTGATATGCTGGTAACACAAAGGGACATATGCTAGGCTTGTTCAATTCACAATGAAGGTTTAGGTAATGAAGCTCTGTTGTTTGGGTCCTGGATCAAACAAACTAAAAAAGGAGATAAGGTACTTCCTAAGAATTCAAGAGACGGTATTGACTTGGTGAAAACAATAACCACGCTTTGCTTCACCACGCTCAACTACAACTACACAAAGTGGGTGCAATTTTCAAGGGAGTGTGCTTATGATTTTCACGTCGTGAATAACTACCATCAAATCGAACAATATTTATCCAAACAAAAGTTAAGCATCCACAAAGTAAGCTCAGGCTAACTTTATGCATTGAATGAAAATCATTCATTCAAAGAAAGTATGAACAAACATTTCACCATAAATCAATGCTTATTAAATCTTGCATTCATCTAGCATACATGAAATAAAATCTAAACTATGATGAGGGATAAGAACCATGCCAACTCCAAAATAAGATAAGTAATCACCATCAAAACAATGCATGCATTACTTATTACTTTAGCAGTCGTACACAACAATTACTTAACATGTTTTGCAACTTGCTCTCCTATTTTACAAATGAGGGGTGAGCTCAATTCATAGGCTCCCCAATTACAATTCAATGGCCAAGATTGATTTAGGATCAACGGCCGAGATTACAGAATAAAACCCTAATTAGAGTTTGTTGCAACTAACTACTCCTCGACCAATGAGAAAACTACATTTGAGGACACTTGTCCTTCTTGCTAAATATGAACTGACAATAAAATAGAAAGTCGTTGCATGTTGATTTGGAACAATTTAATTGGTTGGAAGACGACGAAGCGCCACCTCAATGTGCTGGATGTCTTCCTTGGTCACTTTGTTTTTCTTCCATGTGCTTGCCTTACAATATCCTTCCTTGCCGATGAGTCTGTCCTTTGCGCTTGTTCCTTCCTAGCTTTGATCCTGGATCTCTTTTTTTTCTCACCTATATTGGAAGTCTAGAAGTATGTTTAGACTGGAAGTCATTAAGTCTTTCTTTCTGGATTGCTTTGAAATTCCTTCAATTGCTTTGAATTTGGAGAAGAAATTGGAACCTTCTCTATGAAGAATTTCCCATACTTAGCCAAATTTTGGCTACTTTGTAACACCTTCAAGATTTTGGCCATTTTTGTGCTTAAATGAACTTCGCCGGAGGATTTGTCTTCAATTTTGAATTTGGCTTGTGTAAGTTGGATGTACTTGATGATGTGCCTGACGTTGTCTTCATGATGCCAAATTCTTGGCAGACTTCCTATTGGTCTTGCCATGTGCAAGGGTGGACTCCCAAGTTTTCTTTCATCTCCCTTCAAGTCGGACTTTACACTTTCTTTGCCATTTTCCTTCTTGGCATGGCGGATTTCATGAAACTCTTCCATCATCTCTCTCTTCATGTCAAGTTTTCTCTCTCCTTAGGTCGGATTTGGTGAACATTGTTCCATGGCGGACTTTGAGAGACTTTTTCCATCTATCTTCAAGTGTTGGAGGACTTCATGTCAAATTCTCCATGTCTCTCTCTTGAGGTCGGACCTCTTATCAAGTCTTCCATATTCTCTCTCTTGAAGCATGGCGGACTTTTAATGTTTCTTGACATGATTCAAGGCACACTTAGCTAATTTCTTTCTTTATAACCCCCCCAAGGCGGACTTTGGAGATGATTTTCCATGTTTCATTTCCTCATCGCTAAGGCTTGGTGGACTTTCCATCATCTTTTCCAATCACTTTTCCTGGTTGGAGCGGACTTTCAAGATGGATTTCCATTCCCATTCTTCATGCTGGGTGGACTTGTCTTTGTGTTGTGCCATGTCTTCTTGACTGGGGCAAACTTTACCTTAGGTCATGCATTTAAATCTTGGGTGGACTTGGCTTATGTTCAAACCACTTCCCTATCTTCCTATGGCATACTTCACCTAGGATCAAGCCATCTAAATTGGGCGGACTTTCCATAGTCACATGCCATTTTATTTATTCCCACTTGGGCGGACTTGCCCAATGTCCAAGCCATTTCCTATGGTGGACTTGCCTTATGTTCCAGCCATTCCTTTGGGCAGACTTCACCAAATGTCATGCCATAGTCATATTTGAGTGGGCGGACTTTGCATATGATCATTCCATTTTCCTTTACCAAGGCTAGGTGGACTTCCTCAATGTTCATGCCACTTCATCATTCAAGGCAGGGCAGACTTCCAAGAGGTTTTTCCATGTCTTCATGAAGCTAGGCGGTCAGACTTTCCAGCCTCTCTTCCATGCCTTCATGAACTCATATCTCCATACTTAGGCAATTTTCACCATGATTCTCAAGCTTTTTCATGAATTTTCCAGATTTTTAATGATTTTCTGTGATTTTTCTTTATTTTTCATCTAAAACTCTGATTTTTGAAGATTTTTTCATTGATTTTTCGAAATTTTCATATTGAGAATGAGAACATTGTTTCCTTGGTTGGTGGGTCCCGGGCACTTCCAAAAATAGAAACTTTCTAAAAATAGAAAAAAATTCCCCTAAAAAATAGGGAACCCAAAATTGTCCAAAAGTGCCAAAAATAGGGGCCAGAGTGAGGATCCCTAAAAAGTAGGTGTCAGAATTGGATGAAAGCACAGGCGATCCTCGTCCTCCGGACCTTTTGAGTTTTCCTGTGGTGTTTAGACACTGATTCTGGCTTAAAATCTCAACTTGGTTTGGGTGACCCTCAGAAACTCAAACTCCTCATTGTAAAAGACTGGTGATTAGCAGTTGTGACGCCAAGGCAAAACTCAAAAAAGCAAAAACAAAGGGTCCCCATTTGCAATGGGGCGATATGTGCAAAGGTTACAACATGTCCCTATCACTCACAATGTTTTACGACAATCCATACAATTTAAACACCTCATGAAAGAACAAATCTGCAACTTGAGCTGCTAAAACTGAACTAGTAATTGCAAAGAAATGAGCAAACTTGGTTAATCTATCAACAACATAGATACAATCTTTGCCTTGAGCTTTTGGCAACCCAATGATGAAGTCCATTGATATACTTTCCTATTTTTGGTTGGGAATTGGTAGAGGCTGCAACAAACCAGCTAGAAAAGTATGCTCATTCTTGTTCATTTGGCAAGTGTGACACTCCTTAATGTAGCACAAGACGTCATCTTTTAGCCCCTTCCATGAAAAAATTTCACGGATATGCCTATAGGTCTTGAAATAACCTTGATGACCAACAAGTGGAATGTCATGAAATGTTTGCAAAATGTTCTTTTTGAGCTTAGATTCAAGTACTAAGAAGATTCTCCCTTTGTAGTGTATCAAACCATCAACCACTTTGTACCTTTCATCATGAAAATTTCCTTCAATAATGCTGGTTGCAAACTGATTTTTGGCATAATCAGCAAGCAACAACTATTTCCAATCAACAGTAAGCTCACATAATGAGTTCAAGTGAGGCCTTCTTGATAGAGCATCCGCCACTACGTTGTTTTTGCCCTTGACATACTCAATGTCAAAATTGTAAGCTTGAAGCTTACTCACCCATTTTTGTTGCCTTTCATTCAAGTCCTTTTGGTGCATAAAGTGCTTGAGACTATTGTGATCAGTTTTGACAACAAATTTTCTCCCCACCAAGTTTTGTCTAAACTTGGCCAATGCATGCATGATTGCAAGCATTTCCTTGTCATAGATGGAGTAAGTCCTCTCTACACCTCTTAGTTTTCTGCTCTCAAACACAATAGGATGTTTTTCTCGCATCAAAACAGCACCAACTCCTCTTGATACGTCACATTGCAACTCAAATTCCTTGGTAAAATCTAGTATAGCCAAGATTGGACATGAACTCGTAATCTGCTTGAACTTATCAAAAACACCTTGTTCCTTTTCTGACCATACAAAAGCTCCCTTTTTGGTGAGATCAGTAAGAGGAGTAGCCAATTGAGAGTAGCCCTTCACAGAAGCCACAAAGACTCAAGAACCTCGTCAATTGCGTCAAGTTCTCTGGAGGTGGCCAATCCAAGATTGCCTTGATCTTTTCTGGATCAACTTTCACTCCTTCAGCACTGATTATGTGACCAAGGTAGAGCAGCTCCTTCATTCCAAATTCACATTTGGACTCTTTGGCAAACAAACTTTCTGATTCAAGGATGCTAGGCACTTCCTCCAAGTGCTTAAGATGTTCTTCCCAAGACTTGCTAAAAATGAAAATGTCATCAAAGAAAATCAATACAAACTTCCTCAACTGCTTTTGGAAGATTCGGTTCATGCAAGAATAGAAAGTAGCAGGAGCATTAGTCAACCCAAAGTGCATGACTAAGAATTCAAAATGCCCATAGTGGCACCAAAATGTCGTCTTTTCAACATCTGATCCCCTCATGCAAATTTGATAGTAACCCGACCTTAAATCGATCTTCAAAAAGAACTTGGCTCCATGTAGCTCATCAATGAGTTCATCTATCCTGGGAATGGCATACCGGTTCTTGATTGTTTTTTGATTCAATGCACAATAGTCCACACACATGCGAATGGTGCCATCTTTTTTCTTCACAAGCACAGCTGTTGAAGCAAAAAGACTCTTACTTGGGAAAATGAAACCCATCTCCAAGAGTTCTCTAATGTTTTTTTCAATTTCCTCTTTTTGCTTCTTAGGATACCAGTATGGGGTTGTGATAACTGGCTTGCTCCTTCTTCAAGTTCTATGACATGCTCAGTTCCCCTTTCAGGAGGTCTCCCAGGAGGTAGATCAGCAAAGACCTTACTCTTCTTAGTGATCAATGATTGAATATTAGGTGGATATTGCTTTTTCGTTTCAACTGGATCAGCTAGTAGAATCATACACTCCGCTGCCCACTCAATTTGATCATGACGAATCAGCCTTTTCATTCTTTTGAAAGATACGATTCGTCGACCTCCGTTTGACATTCCTCTTAGCACCACCCTCTTTCCATCTGATTGAAACTTTAACTCCATTGTTTGCAGATTTAGGGAGATCTCTCCAAGAGATCGCAGCCATTGAATTCCAAGTACAACATCCGTATCTCCAATGCTAACAACATAGAAGTCATCTCTGACCTCATAGTTACCCAATTGCACAAACATGTTAGCAACCGATTACAAGTGATATGAAACCCATCAGCTAACAACATAGAAGTCATCTTTGACCTCATAGTTACCCAATTGCATAGACATGTTAGCAACCAATTGCAAGAGATGTGACTTTAAAACCTTAAAATTCTTCAATTTTGAGTCCTCTCTTTGCAACCACTCCATCAATGAAATTATGTGTTGCTCCAATATCAATCAAAGCAACAATTCGGTGCCCTCCAAGAACTCCACGAACCTTGAATGATTCACTCTTTTGGAAACTAGAGAGTTGGGCCATGGGCCCCCCAACTCCTTGCTCTTTATCGGACTCTTCTGGAGCTTTTTCTTCTTCGCTGTCCCCAAAATCAGACTATTGTTCTAAGTAATCAAATTCTAATCCAAAATCAGAATAGGCCTCCATGTGATTAGAATGACCTCTTCCATAACACCTATGGCCTTTAGTCCATGGTTCTCTACATGTGTAACATTTGCCATCTTTTCTAAGCTTCTCACGAAGCTCATCATCCAGCTTAGAAAGAAACTCCTTATGCAAATTTGAAGAGTGCTTCTTATCTCTCTTATGTGCAAGGGGCTTGGATTGAAATTTTGGCCTTGGGGCAGCCAATTCCATGCTTCTAGCTTTTCTGATAGCTTCATCAAGACTTGGTGGATCGAATGCTTTTACCCACCCCTTCAAGGGTTCCATCAAACCTTCTAAGAACAACACAACAAGTCTTCTTTCAGCTATGTTACCGAGTTCTTCATTTTAGCCCCCCGAACCAGACAAAATACGTGTGGGTTCTGGTTCTGGTTCGATCCTCCTGTGGGTTCACCCTTGGGTTCTCCATTTGCTACCAAGGTTCTCTATGGGTCCTCCTCTGAAGGACCCACATAGAACCCAGGTAGCAAATAGAGAACGCTGGCCAAACCCGTGGAGAACCCAGAAAGACCCAGGCGGACCCACGTAAACCAGCCCAAAAAAAGGCAAAAACTCAACTTAAAAACATAAAATAAAACCCTAAAAAGTGCCCAAATTGCCTTATATTGATGAAGACGAATTTGAAGAATACTGAATTAAATATTGTCAACCTACAAAGCTGCTAAGCGGCTAGCCGACCATGATTGAAAAGTAATGTTGGAAATACAAGTAGGCAGATAACTAACCATAAGCTCAACCACTTATTCAACGGGAGCAATATTAATTAAAAATTATAAGGCAGCAAGCCAACCATGAATCCGCTCTACCGCTTATTCAGTGGGGGGAATTATTAAACTTAAATGTGCTGAAAGTAAAATGCTTCAACCACTTATCTAGTGGGAGCCAAAAACAAAACTAAATTGCAGCAATAAATGAACAGCTGTTAGTACTACTAAACCAGCTTTACAAAGATAAAGGTTTCAGCTGCAAATACATAGAATTATGCTTCCAAAGCAACCAAGAGTTAGAGTATAAATCTCTACCTATTACAATATGGGAATGATATAAAAATTGAGCTCAAATCAGCAGTATAACAAAATTCAACAAGTCTGATAAGAAACAACAAGTACAGAAAATCAGACCAGCAAGTCCAAAATTTACCAAAATGCTCATAACTCTCTACAAACACCTCTGATGAAGATGAAACTAAATGCAAATAGAGGCTATGAGTAGGGCGATCAAGTAACAAGGAGCAACCACGCCAAATATCTCTCGATTATTTATGCACGCTTTCCAAAGTAGCCACAATGAAACCCCAATCTCCAAGAAGGGGCGACCAGCTCTAGAAATTCAAAGACCACCAAAAATTCTGAAACCTTATGCAAAGGGGCGCCCAAGCAAGGGAAGAACATAGAGCCAATACCCAGAATGAAAGAAAATTTTCCCATAGAGTTACGAATGAAAACATGCTACAACCATACTCAAACCAACAACATTGAAATCAGATTATACAACAACAATTTGAATTCGGTAATCAGAAATAAACTCAACCCTGCACTTCTGGATGAAGCACAGTCTTCAGAATCTAGCTAGGTACTATCTTGCAAGTACGAAACTGCATGGATGGAGCTAGGAGGTATGCTTTCCTCGAAGCGAGAACTCTAAATTCATTTCAGCGGCAATTTGATACAATAAACAAGAATGGACACTAAATGAATGAGCAAAGCCTCATATAAATAACATTTTGTGATGACCTTTCAACTTCCATCTTTTCCCTCCAAAAGGGACGCCCAAGGCATATTTTGAGATGTTTAATTTAAAAAATACTTTATTCTCCCTCTTCTAGGCGTCCAAGGCACATTAGCACATAATAAACATTATAAAATATTTAAATACTTCTCATGAGGCGTCCACCCTCAAAGCCCACCTTTTAAAACAACCTTAAGTCATTACATTAGGCTAAGGTCCCAAAATGATATTAAAATATTAAAATGACTTAAGTTATCCAATTTGCTCAACAAGCTCAAAAGTGCCCAAGGCTCATATTCAAAACTATTTTGTCTAAAATAGAACTGCATTGCAAAAATTGAACTGCTGCCAAACATAGCACTGCCCGAAATAGAAAAATGACTGCAGATGACTGAGCTGCTGCTAGGATGACACTGCCATAATAGAACTTACTAAAAATAGCAAACTGCTATAAATGGTAAGTGTCTCCAAACTCATTTTGAGCACAAATCGGACAATCGTCATGACTTACTAAAAATAGTAAGTGCCGAAAAAGGTTGTCAGATGGAGATGCATGTTACACCATTTTGAAGCTCTATGAAAACCAAGAAAAACCCAGAAAACTTTCTCGCATGCAAGGTATTTGCCAGAGATGCATGTCATTTTCTTGTCATGCATGTTACCTCACCCTAAAGCTCTCCAAAAACCCAAAAAGCTCCACCAGACATGCATCAAAAACTCACATGCAAACTTTCAAAACCTCCTATAAAATAGGAAACCCTAATTTCCATTTTTGACTAGCCTACGGGCCTCCGGAAATAGGCTATCAGCCACAAAACAGCGTATGGCTAAAATGGGGACATTACAATTTCTCTGCATGATCCTCAATTTCATCATGAGTTTCAAGGATATATGCTACCAAAGTCACACTCTTAGCTTAAAAGGAGGGTCATTATTTTTCCTATTGGTAGCTAGGTGATTTCATATTCTATGTTCATAACGTTGTAATGGATTTCCCTTTCCAGTGATGTATTTGTTTTTAATCATTTTTTTTGTTTAAGTTAGGTTAGTCACTTGTTTAGGTGTTAGAACTAGACTTGACTCTTTTGCCTAATGGATAGACACTAATGCTTTTGAAACTAGAGATTTTGAGGATCTTGTATGGCTCAAGTATGTCCCATGGTCCCCAATCAAAGACAATTGTTGTACCCCTACAAAAAAATTAATGGAAAACTCTTTGTGCATATTTTGTCATGTTCCTCCTTCAAAGTGTCATAGATTAAGAATGACTATCATGATTGTGTCTTTGATTGTTTGTCCTACTTTGGGCAAAGTGTATTGTTTCTAGGCTTGTATTGCATGTTTATCAAGCCATGTGTGAGCAAGAAATCAAGAGTAAGCTTGCCCAGTGAAGACAATTTGTCTAAGTGTCAAAGAATAAAAGGGATAAAGATGAAGCTCGACTAAAAAGGCCAATGATCAAGTGACATAGATAGACTACATGTTAGTGTTTTGTAGCTTCGGGAGCTATTTTCTCCTAAATACAATCAGCTCAAGGCAGGTCGACCTTTGTTCTATAAAAAAAAATTGTATTCTTCTAGGTCGGCCCTAGAAAGAAAGACCACCTAGCTTGTATATATAGGAGAAGGTGTCTCCTCATTTTAGCATCAATTCATTCACTCCAATTTGCATCTTCTAGATGCAGTAGCAGTTCGCCTCCTAGCAGCAGATCCATTTTTGAAGAAGTGTTATCATTCGCTTCAAGGAGAAGTGACATATCTTATTGTATAAAACCTGGCCTATTCTAGGGCCTGATTTTGTATGCAGTCTTCTGCACTTATTCTTTTGATTTATAAGAGAATATTATTTGTTGGGTTTTTCTCCCTCAAGTAGAAGGGTTTTCCCAAGGTAATCACTGTGTTCATTATTTATGTGTTGTATTTTCTGCTTGTTTACATTTCTGATCCTAAAACTAACACTGCAAGCCCATCAAACATGAAGAAAGACAACACTTAGTGATAATAGTTGCTTTAGAGCATGCCTAGGAGATATAAGGTGTTTTGAGTAACAAGAACAACACAAATGAGTGCCTCACTATTGTTGAATTTTAAGATCAGATGTAAATGCACAGAGAATAAAACAAAATCAGACAAATAACACAGCATATACCCTGGGAAAACCCTCCCCTTGAGGGAGAAAAACCCAGCAACAAAGATCTCTCTTATATTGATGCAACAGAAGCAATAATTCACTTTACAATGAGGCCGAACACAAGGCCAATAACCAGCATCTACTCTAGATGCAATAACAGATGATAATCTGCTCTTAGATTCGCAATCTGCTCTTCCTTGTTATCTGCACTTAGAGAGATTCGCAATCTGCTCTTCATTGTAATCTGCACTTAGAGAGATTCGCAATCTGCTCTTCATTGTAATCTGCACTTAGAGAGATTCGCAATCTGCTCTTGAATGAATTCGCACTTATCTTTATCCTTAACACAGTCCGCACTTTGATCACCGATGAAGAGATCACTGCTAACACAGATCTGGAGGATGCGTAACTAGCACGAATCCAAACACAGATTTGCAGACTCTTCTTCACACCTCTGTAATCTGATTGCACTTGATGTAATATATATGCATTTAATAAGGTCGAGCTTCTCTGTTATGTTTGCACTTGACAAGGTCGAGCTTCTCTGTTATGTTCGCACTTGACAAGGTCGAGCTTCTTTGTTATGTTCGCACTTGACCATGGACAAGTTCGCATATATTCATCAGTTGAGTTCGCACCCTTTTAATCATGAACTAACATCGGACTTTTGTCTATAACGAACTGTGTTCAATCTGCTGGGTGATCCGATAATGGATGAACAAGAATATAAATACACATGTTACAAGACCCTTCAAGTCGGCCTCAATATAGTTGAATGTCCTATTACAAAGGTCGGCCTCAACTAAATGTCTTCTAATAAAAGATAAGCATAAAATGCTTTTATGTCGGCCCAATAAAAACAATAATAATAAATATAATTTGAATAGCCTATGGCTATCATTCAAATTTATTTTTCATGACGAAGCTGAGCTGGAAGGAGCTACCGAAGCTGTTATAACATTAACAACTATCACTAATTGAGTTGAAGTGGTGAGAGGAACCTAAAAGTGTGCCTTGGTCAAGTTAAGGACAAGATGAAGTGGCAAAACTGCACTAAATGCATGGAAAACATGATGAAATGTGTTTTAAGTGGCAAACATGACCAATATGCATGCCTAGAGGTTTGATGATAGTCTACTTAAGTGGCATGAATGACTAAATATTGCACCTAGATGTGATGATTGACAAGTAACAAGGGTAGATATGAGGTAAAAGTGTGCCTGGACCAATTAAGTCATTACTCAAATGCCTGAGATGAGTAGAAAGTGCACCTAGGGTGAGATAAAATGCCTAAATGGAGTGAGTGAAGAGGTGACATGCATGGAATAGTGAAAATAGATTTTAAGTGATAGGGGTGACTGAATGGTGCACTTAAACAATATTTTTACATATATATTTTCTTGCATTTAATTTATTTCTTATTATATTAATGTGCACTTAGGATAAGCTTACTTAGAAAGGTATCTATTTGGATAGGTTGTACTTGCACCATATGACTTGTACTTTCCTTTTCGGTGGAAAAGTATTACACATCAGTACTATCTCCTATATCCCACATTGGTTGTAGATTCACATCTATTGTTGGTGTATCCTATATATAGCCACCTCTTGCTCTCAAATGAGTACCATTGTAAATACATTTGCATCCATTTTGTAATAGAAGTCATATTGCATTTATGCAATCTTTAGTTGTGCTTTTGCTATTGTGGCTTGTTTGTGTCATCAAATTTTGTGAAGTTTGCCCCATTAGCAAATCTTACATGGTATCAGAGAATTCTATACCAACTCTCACATGGCATCAAAGCAATTAGAGACTTCAAAATTACCTATCTTCATTAACGATTACAAATATTTTTGAGAACTTAGTATGCTCTTTCTCTTCGCAGCCTTGGATGATTTAGAGAATTAAAAATGTTGAAACAAGATTAAGATTGTGGATTTCCTATTTGTGACATTATTATGTCCAAAGGATCTAACATAACTAGTTTTGCCTCTCATTTTGTCTAGATTGAACTTTGAAGGTGAGATTTGCAAGGGTTTGAAGGAAGAGTTTTCTATTGGGCATTTATAGATCACTCATCATTCAAAACATTTTTGGCCAAATATAGCCTTGCCATTGCATTCAAAAGGCCCAAAAACCTTAGGATCATCCTATTAATTTTTCCATTTTCAACAAATTTGCTCAAAGGCCTCAAAGAATTTTCTTTCCCCTATTACTAACAATATGGAATATTCTAGAACATCCTAAGATTCCATACAGAATCCTACTTGTGCAAGCATTTGTGTTAGTTGGTATGGATACATTGTGTATGGGTAGGTAACAAAATCATCTAAAGGTACCTGTAGCCTATGCAGACCTTGTCAATCCCCTTGTGGGGTACTACAAAAATGGAAACCACATAGCAGCCCCTGCCGACTCCTACAAAGGTTTGTCATGCTAACCAGCAGCCACCTCCACCTAAAAGCATTAAAGCCACCAGCAACCTAAAAGCTAACAACAACCATTACAATAACTTGCCACCAACATCTTCCAAACAGACCTTGTGGCCCTTCAAACTACTTTTTGCCATCTAAATCCATTTTTCATTAGTAATCAAGATTTTTGGATTAAACTGTGTGCGATTTTTTCCATCAACGTTTCGGATCATACTCCATGATCCATCATCAGGATGATTAGCAGATAGAGAGAGAAATGATCCATTTTTCATGCTCTCCAATTTGTTTCCAACTTCACTAAGGCTGTTTTTCAAAATTCTAACAATGATTTTGAGTACAAAAGAGAATATCCCATCCACAAGCATCTATTAGCATCAGCGCTGCATTAGTAAACTTCTCTCCCAACTTGCCCCCCTCACTGCTGGCAGTTTCATTTTGACACTGAAACTTTGTAGGCTTTGTTCTTAGTCAATTCGGCTTTGATTTAAAACAAAATAAATTATTTGCTATGATTTCTCAAGGGCTCTGTGGCAATGCACACAGCTCATGATTTTGTTTTCTAATTTTTTTTTTTAAATGCAATTTCTCAAAGGTGTTCCTAGGTCATTCTCATTTTGGGAATTTCTAAGGCTCCATTTGGGTTCATACAAGCTCCCTTTTAGGGATCATTTTTATAAAGTGTCTTTTTTCATGTACTTTGAGGTGGTGCTTTGGGTTTGTTTCCATTCTGTACCAAAATTCTAGTTTCAGTATTTTGGCCTCTTGTGGCATCTATATTCACTAAGATCAAACCCACTATTGCACATTTGGCAAATGGCAGCTATAAATGCATTGAGTATAAAATGCCATGATCAATTTTAGTGGGAAGCTTGATTGAGTGATTTTGGGTGGATGTTATCATGGTTCTTGGTATGTGTTCTATTGTTATGCTAAATTTAGATAATTATTTGTTTTGGATACAAGGAATAAAAAATCCCTACCTTGAGCAACACTACCCTATCTTCTTGGACTTGATCTTAAGCCAAATGACTATGAAAAAAGAAATTCATGGTTAAACAACAATAACATAGTCTATGGACCAATATGTCTCACTGTTGCCAAGGATATTAAGCATCCAATTGAGAACACAGAATGCCCTTTCCCTGCTTGGACCACCATCCAACAACTATATGTAGATATTGAATCAACATCTAAAAGTAATGCTCCCTTGGAGAACCCTACACATGTGTATGAACTAAGATTGCTACTGAAGCTCCTCCTTTTGATGCTTGACCTACAATTATTCATACTCAAGCATCTGATGTGGACGCTACATTGTGGGATGAGTAGTGTAGTCCAATGACAAGAACTGAGTTTCCACCTCCACTTATTGCTTCTACAAAGTTCAAAGCTACTTCTTCAAGGGCTTCCAATGATTCAATGTAACAGGACCATCTTTGTCTTCTAGAGGTAGTTTGCTAGGATGAGTATTTGACAAATCTTTCAAGTTTATTTTGCTAGTCCTATCTTGTAAATCTAGAAGGCAGCATTGAGGACTTGACATTCCTCTTCTGTGATAGTTCCACAATAGCTATTGTCTCATCTTCTATAGATATCATGAGGGCACATCTAGACCCTGTTGTTCTTTCTCCACATATACATGCTTCTATTGTGGTGCATTATGCAGTTCATGAGACCTCAATTTGACTCTATCACCATTGAAACCTTCTACAGAAGTATCAAGTTCTCGTTGATTCAGATGTCTTACTTGGATTTAAAGCATATATGTATCAAGCTCTTACATGCCAACTAATTTTTCTTATCAATCTATCACATCATGGCAATTAAAAATAGGTCTAGGATCCTGATTTGATTGTGACAATTTTCAGCAACAACATGGTGACAGATGAGCAATTTCTAAAGATCTATATCCAATGTTTTCTACCCTCATAGTCCTTCTTCGAATTGGAAGATCTTCCACATACAATGTTGAGTTTGTTCTTCCCAAGGAGAGAAATGTTGTTCTGTGATCTTGAATCATCTTCAACATTCAATGTCATGCATCTACCATAAATGCAAACCACTACACATTGAAGAGGGCCTATGTGGTTTTTCTTCTCTCTTTTGTATGGAGCTTCTCCTTGCATGGATTTTTGTTCCTAGTACTCTAAGAGAGGCACTATTTTGTACATGGGTACCTAATATGGCTACACATTTGTCAAGACCCATTCATCTATCCTACCCTCCTAAGCTACACTTATGGGAGGATGTCAATGCAAATATATTTTCTTGCATTTAGTTATTACTTTATTGCATTAGTGTGCATTTAGGGTAAACTTACTCAGGTAGGTTGTACTTCCATTCATGTGACTTGTACTTTCCATGTTTGGTGGAGATGTATTACACATGTGAGTGGTTGTACATTCACATCTCTTGCTAGTGTATCCTATATATCCACCTCTTGCTCTCATATGAGTATCCTTGTAAATACATTTGCATCCATATTGGAATAGCAGTCATATTGCATTTCTTAAATCTTCAGTTTTGCTTTTGCTATTGTGGCTTGTTCATGTCATCAAATTCTAAGAGGCTTGCCCTATTGACAAATCTTACATGGTAGTAAAGCATTATATACCAGCTCTCATAAGCTGTATTGGACAACTTTTGAGCTGCTAAATCAATCTAAAAGCACGCATGGGTCTGTTATGATAGTTTTAAGTGCAAAAACAGCATGTAAGCATGCCTAAGTGTTTGGAGAGTTCAATTAAGTGGAAAATATGAGTGATAGGTGCACCTACACATAAAATGAAATCGATTAGTGGCAACAACAACAAAAATGTGGGTTCAGGTGCATATAAGGAAGACTTCAGTGGCAGGGGTAGCTGGAAAGCACACCTCAGCAAGCTAGGGTCTATTTTTGAGTGTCAATAAGCATGAGGAAGCACACCTAGTAGGATTTTTCTAATCAATAAGGTTTTCAATATCTTAAAATGGAAAAATGATGCTTTCAATTGTTTGTAACAACTCCTCTTTGAGTATGAATAATTTAGACACCTTCATCATATAGTTGCTTTCATGCATGTATCAATAGTTGGATTGTCTAAATACAGGAGTTTTACTTTTCATCCTTGGAACATCATAATCTTTGATCAATAAAATGTGTTAGAAGGAAGGCAAACAAGGGCAACATTGATATCATTTTTGCTGTGCTACATTTTGCCCAATTTGCCATTGTTGTCATTTCATTATCAATTGGTTGGTTATTATGTAATAATCTACCCCGAAAAATTTTTTTGAAGAAAATGTTAGTCTGCTGTAATATTTTACTGAGTACGCTCCCTTTTAATTCTCATGAGATATTCAAGGATATTCATGCCATAGAACTGATTATTTCACTTGCTGTTGGTGTTCTTCTTAACATTGAGTTTCAAGAACAAACATGCACAGAGCTTACTAAAATGCAAATAACAGTGAGCAGAAGATAGTCTCAAAGCACTATGAAATGTAAGATTTTCAAGCCTCCTAAGATCAATTATTACTGACAGAAATTTTCTGTCATTACACAGCAGTTTTTAAGCACAATTGCAAATATTCTCAGACCTGGTAATCGCTCCAATACAGCTGAATGTATTCCCTTAACAGTTTTGACCCACACCCAAGGAAGAGGGCTTCAAGTTAGATGAAGGCTTGACCTTAGGCATCCTTCTCACAAGATAGTAGGATAGGCGTCCTTCACTCAGCTCCTCCCTGGATTGAATCTCCCTAACAGTAAGCCTGTCCGACTTGGTGATTGTCAGTCGTGAAACTCAGTTTAAGGTAGCATTAAGAAGCCTCCTTGAAGCCATGCCCAACTCCAAAAAATCTAACCAGCAATGCCTTCTTTCTCCTTGTTTCAAAGGTGCTTCCAACGCAGCTGGAAAAGGCAGGGGTAAACGAACACAAAGTCAACAGCACATACAGACTGTAAACAGAGAGTTTTTGCACCAAGAAGGGTGCCCTCAAGGGAAGTTCGAACTGCACCAGAAATTCATAGCATTCACCAAAAATTACAGTCCAATACTCATTGGAGACACCTTCAAGGGGACCTTCTTCAAAAACAATACCCACTTTGAAAGCTCAAACCCAAAGGAAGATATGAGCCAAAATCTCAGTTCAGACCTGGAAATGAATGTGCCCAGAAATCATTGAAATCTCCACCAAAATGAGATTAATCAACACCAAAATCGATACCCAGGTTTGGCAAGCCAAAGCCAACAAACTCCACAACAAAATGACCAAAAATTTCTTCTCTAAACTCTGAAATCTTCAATCTTGAAGCCCAAATGAAGCTCCTGAATGAAGCTCCCCAAATCCTCTCTTGATGTGGTCTTTCACACACGAAGAAAGGCAATCTTGAAGAGGTTTTCGTCACAACAAGTTGAAATCCACCCCAAACCCAACCTCCAAAGCCAAAGTACCAAAAAATCAAACATCCATAAGCTCAAATGACTTTCAAAAGAAGCTTTTATAAACTTTTCTCCAGCTAGGGAGTCCAAAACCCTATAACAAGAAATCACGCCAAAACTCAAAGCCTTTTTAATTTATTTTAATTTTACTCCATAAAGTTAGTCACTTTTTAATACTCACAAAGTGGGCACTCATCTTCCAAGACTAAAGTGACTTTTAAAATATTTCCCATTAAACCTTAATGGTCTTTTAATAATATTTCATTTTAATCATTTAACCAATATAACCCAAAGTCCAATAATTAATAAACATTAATAATTTACGGACTCTAAAACGGAGGCTCATATGATCTCAGAATTTAGTGATCTTTAGACCGTTGGAAAGGTCTCGCCAAAAGAGCTTCATCTCCAACACTAAAAAATCCCGAAACAGCCAAAAACCCTAATTTGCCAAAAATAGCAAGTTCAGCCTGAGCAATCAATTCCACCTCCAGAAAGTGCCAACTAAAGATCACAACGAAACCCCACCAACAATCCCCAACAAAACCATCCAAGTCACTAAAACAGTGTTCAGACTGACACTTACTAAAAATAGTAAGTATGGACAAGACGTCCGAAATCCCTCCGGAAAGTGTCATACAACTCCACTGTATCTCCTAAACACAATGATGACATCGAAAAACTCCTCTGATTAGGCTTTCACCAACCCAAAAAGACAACTCCGACTGTGCTGTTAGTGTTGTGTAGCTTAGGGAGATATTTTTTCTTTAAATATGATGTATCTAAGGCAGGTTGGCCTCATGCTATATAAACAATTATACTTGTTCAAGGTCAGCTCTAAATGAAGGGTTGCCTAGTTTGTATAAATAGAAGAAGGTGTCTCCTCATTCCATCATTCAATCAAGCAATCTATTCATTCCAATTCGCACTTCAGCAGCAGGTCAAGTTTCCTAAGCAGCAGATCAGCATCAAGGAGAAGAGTTAATACTTAGTATATTCATGAAATTGCACCAGATATAAGTGCAGATCATTGTATTGCATTTGCCCTTTCTAGGGCCTGTTATTCTTCTAATATATAAAGAGATCATTGTTGCTGGGTTTCTCTCCCTCCAGTAGGAGGGCTTTCCCAGGGTATCTACTGTGTTCATTGTTCTATGTGTTGTTGTATTTCTGCTTATTTCATTTCTGATCCTAAAACTAACATGTGCTGCATGAGAACCCGAAAAAAGGGACATTCCATATTAGATTTCAGCAAAACCCTCATTAGATTAGAGAGTGAAACCCTAACATTAGCAGGTGATTGCTTTCAGCCATCTAAGAAAGAATTGAATGGAAACCTTTCAATTTTCTTCATTGTGGATTTTGGCAATAGTTTATGCATGTCTTTTGCCAATTTCGCCATGTTCTAGTGCTAGGGTTTTGTCATACCTCCACTCAAGGGATCCCACCACAATTTTTAGTCTTGTCAAAATCATAGACAATGGTTTTCAAGGTTTCCATTTTTGTGGATTGTGACAGGCAGTTAGGGTTGGCAAAATCATCCACAACAAGACCTAGGGATTTGGAACACTAAATTTGTCTTGTTTCCATAGAAGGGCATCAAATTCAATCCACCAAGATTGTTTGGTGGAGTTGTCAATGGTTGGGCAGTTAAGGTTTTAGAATTCTTCAAAGGATCCAACTTTTTAGAACAAAGAGCTCCCTCAGAATCAAGAGGGCACACATACATCAAACTGCTAATTTTTTAACACAACTATTTTTGGCAATAACCTTTTTGGAGGTTGTATTTGAGGCAGAGGACGCCTATTTTTAGGTTGCTTTAATATGTTTTTATTTAATTTTTGTTTAGATTAGTTTTGTCTTTAAAGTTCTTTCTTTCCTGTTTTTCAAAAGCTTCAAACATTTTTTCTTTATAACAATGATTTTTGGGATAAACTACTTATCATCCTAAATCCCAAAAGTTGAGTATCTTGTAACATTATAAATAAGTGCTTTGGGCACACGAAATTCTTAATGATAGTTGACAGTGACACTATATTTATGCTGCTGAAATATTGATCAATTCGCTATCCTTGTGTTTGCTTCACTATGTTAGTAATTTCATGAATTGAATCAAAACTCCATTATAGCATCAAGCTTTATATTGATGATACTTGTTTATCTAGGTTGTAGCTTTGTGTGCAACATAGCTTTTCAATTTGTAGAATCATGTATTGTAATTGGTCCAAGTAGTTATTATTCCTTTGAAATCTTGTTTGCATCTGCTTATTGGTATTTGTTTTAGCCAGTAAGAAGGTGTCAATGTCATGTTTAGAATTAGATGCTTTTATTCAGAAAATTTATAAAATCTCACTAGTGAGATGATCTGTTACCAGTCTTGTGCCCATACCCGAGGCAAAAAGACAAGTTTGAAAAACCCCACAGAAAAGATTGTAAAATGTCAATAACTGTAAATTTTGTCCATAGCATAGTGCCTAGAATTAGTTTAGCTCTCAAGGAGCTTCCCCTTATAGTTTGAAGAGAGGTTTTACCTCACATAGTATTCCAGTTTGATTTGTCTTGAAAGAGACAAATAAAAACACTAATATAACAGATAACTGCTATAGGACATAATTGACATATTCCTACATAACTGATTTAGTTCTCAATAGGTGATTGAATCTTGCATTACTGAATTATTACACATAAAAGATTTATACTTGCATCTACATAACTCGATACTCCTACACAGTTATATAGAGATACTGATGCTTAGATTATTTGAAAAATAAAAGAGCAGCAGTTCGAAAAATCTTGGCAGATCCAATTGTTATAGTCCAAGATTAAGTCAGTGTTACAATTATTTGTCATTTCTCAGACAGGGACTTGCTCATGAAATTAAACCTCAACATGTGGGATACAAGGAAAGCATCTGGAGATAAAAGAGAGTGATTGTTCAATCACAGACTCTAACTCTCTTTTTGATATGCTCCTATGGGAAATCAAAATCACTGACAAGTTACAACTAAAGATATTGATAGATAATGGGAAGTGAAATGATCAGAAGCTAAATTAGCTAAAACAGTTTTAACTGGTTACGAGTTAAAGCAAAGTAAATAACAAGTATCTCATTTATGATGGACTAGTATATCTTCTTTAGCGCACTTAAACACAAAAGCATTACAGGTTGAGGTACTTGATAATTATTAACCAGCCCTGTCAATCATTTAGTCAGGTGGAAGGAGTTTATAATTGCCAACTCTATTCTTTCATCTAATGGCAGTGTCTATTGGAAGACAATCCTGGAGTTATGTCCTTTAACAGGACATGCTTCAACAGTAACACTAAATTTTGTCATATCTAATTCAGTAGAAAATCTTGTTTATTAATTACTGATTAACTGTTCTTATCAATTACAATTTCTGTCTTATCTAAAAACAAATCGACTAATATTTAGTTAGTTTTCAATGATTTGGAAAGCTTATTGGTATTTTAGAACTCTCATGGCAAATGTCTTCTTGGATATCCTGAAAATATGAACTTACCTATGCTTCTCAAGAAAACAGTTCTGAATATGCTGATATTAAGCACATTTAGACGTGGTACTCTGCTATGCCAATTTTGAGCCTTCATTTCTAAAATCAAAGAGCTCTCTGTTCTCTCATCCAACTTGTGGGTCGGTGGCAACCAGCACCTCTGCTTCTAGGTCTACAGTGTTTTGCTATTCTCCTTGCTTTTGGAACTGGGGGATAGGAAATACTTCTTCCACAATCAATAGATCCTTCCTAGGAGCTTAGCATTATGAGATAATTGTTTTCTTTTCAAGTAATGAGCTTATTGATATTCCTGGTAAGGTGAAAATCTACATGTGTTTAGGTTCAAACTTGAGAGCAGTTCACAGGTATTGAATTAAAGCTGAAATGAATTTCGTGAATTCGCATCCTTCAAATCAAATCTTACACTATACTTAATCGATGAGGTTATCAAGTATTTTTGGTGTTAACAAGCAAGATATATGTTTTCAGTATTTTGCACATTTTGATAATCTAGTTTTGGCTATTCATTTTGTACTCATAATATATATATATATTGCTTTGTTTTGAAATTAATAGCAATCAAAGTAATCAAGTATACGAGGGGTCTAGAAAGCATGTGAAAATTAGGAAATGGTTAAAAAATTGAGTTTTAATAGTACAGGTTGTAATGTCCCCTTCTCAGTCTTAAGCTTTTCAGTGACCATTAGCCTATTTCCGGAGTCCCAAAGGCTAAACAGAGGAGTTCAAGGGATTCCAATTTCCTTAGAGGATTCATGTCAGCATTTCCAAAAGAGTACTCTAATATTGCCAGAAAGCTTTTGTGGGTTTTTCTAGGTTTTTTTGGGGCCTTGGTGGACAATATTGCTATTTTTGGCACTTGCTATTTTTAGTAAGTTTCAGTGTGGTCCATTTTGGGTTATTTTTACTAGTTGCTATTTTTAGTAAGTGTTATTTTGGGCACCTGGTCTTGGCAGTAGTGCAATGTAGGGTTATAGTTTTGGCAATGGTTGGCAGTTTAACTTGGGTGAGCTTTCATATTTTTGGCATAAAATTCATTTGCCATGACTTAAGTCTTTGAATAGGTGACCTTGTGACTAAGTTAAAAAGTTCACTTTGACCCCGCTTTGTGCCCAACGCTTAGGTTTGATGACTCAAAGTTGTTTTTAAAAGGAGGACTTGCATTTCCTAAGGTAGACGCCAAAATGGAGGAGTAAAATGAAAAATAAAATAAATTAAATATTTATAGGAGAGAGGCATCCCATTTTGGAGGGAAAAGGCATTTGAAAATTGGAGCCCTAATTTCAATATAAACCCACCTTGTGCTCTCATTTGGGTTATGTTGATTTGAGATACCAAAGTGTTGTCAAAATGAGGATCGAAACCTTTGGGCTTTGAGGATGAAAACCCTCAAGGTGGCTCTAGTTTCGGAGTTGAGACATACTCCCTAGCTAGACGTGGGTGTGGCTTCATTGCAGGAGTCACCATTGGAGTTATTGGGGAAGGATTTAAGTTTTCTTTCAGTTATAGCTTCTTTTGATGTTTTCTAGCCATGTATTTTGGTGTGATAACTATTCTTGCGGAGTCTTTGGAGTGGTTTGCTGAAGTTCCATGCTTGCTGGCCATACCTTTCAAGCCTAGGCCGTACCATCAGATTGCTTATGCTGCTTGGAGGATTGCCAAACTTTTTATGGGTATTGCTTTATCCTATTTGGCAGGCTTGGGCAACTCTTTATGCAAGGTTGCAGATTCTTTGATGTAAGTTTGAATTTCTAGGAGCAAATTGCCCCTCTCAGCCAACCGTACCATTTCGAGTTTCATGTGCATTGGGTATTGTGAAGATTTCTGCTTTCTTTCCTTGCTGTTCAATCTGATTTGGTGGTGCCATGATCAACCTATAACCTTGCAATCAGTTTGGGAATGTTCTTTGATGTTTGGAGGATACTTTTGGGAGATGTGCCAACTTGTAGCTTGCTGATTGGAAAGTTTCAGACCTGTTTACAGTGAATTTTGAGTGTTGCAGACCTGCTGCAACTCATTTTCTGAGTTAGACCAGTCCTCTATTTGCTTCTATATTCAGGTATACAGTTGTTTCATAGGGGTATCTCATTTTCAGTGGGCTGATTGTATTCGGGGTGTTGTTATCCTATTTCTAACTCATAGCAGTTGGATCATAATTGTTGATATCATTGTATTGAGCAACCTATTCTAACACTGATTTGGTAGTACCATTCAGTGATTTGCTCTTCTTTGTTTTGGCTACTTACCTACTAAATAAGTGGTTCCATTGCTAACTAAACTGAATAAGTGGCATCTCAAAATCTCTAATTCTCACTGAATAAGTGGATGCTCTTTTTCTAGTTTCATGTAATTCCCACTGAATAAGATGAACTCTTTCTTGTTTTTCCACTGAATAAGCAGATGTTTCCTTTCATGTTTTGGAGGTTTCATACCACCGTATGCTCTTGTAATATCCCTTGAGAGATTTGGTCTTAAATTGTTGATTAGTGGTCAAAGAATATTGTCAAACACTTTGCCAACAACCTGGTCTTTTTGCTAGTTGTTTTGTTTTTGTGTTTTTATGGTTTTGAATGCGATTTGATATGCAGATAAAACTTGAAAATATAACTAAGATGACTGAAAATAGATTGCAACAACTGAATGAACTTGAAAATGCAAGCATATGACTCAAAATGATGATGCATAGGCAGCTACAGAATTAAAGGCATTTCTACAAACATTTACCATGCATCCTAAGGACTACAATACTCATCTACAGCATAGGACATTTTCCCAAACACTTTCCATGCAAACTTAGATTGTAAATGATCACTTTCAGCTGTTAAGCATTTAGACAAACACTTGGCATGGAACTATCATAATGACAATGTGGCAATATATAGCTTGTGAACTTATAGCTCCTTTATTGCAAAATGAGACCAAGTACAAAGCTGATATGCTGATCAAGAATGCATTGCCAAGACTCTTGGCATATAACTAATGACATTACAAATTTGATATGAAATGTGCAGCTACAGCCACCTGATGGCAGCAACCATTACAATGCAAAATGACTAATTTAAATGATGCAAACTTAATGAAGAACCTGGAAAATGCTGATAAGAATCGATGATGCAATGGCAGCTTTGTTATCCCTTAGCAAACTTCACAACGAGGTACAATCTGTTCCTACAGCAGCCGCCCCTGTCCATGCCTGGCAACTTTTTATATAAATAAATGCAGCAATAATAGGTCTCCAAATTGGTGTAGAAATGATTGCCAACTCAATAGAAATCAATCCCTCCAATGCCCACAAAATTTTGATGACTCAGTGAAGAGTAATGAATGAAAACATGAGTCTCACCATGGCTGGTCAATCTATTACAGCAGTCTGATATTAAAGTGGAAACTTCAAAATAGCTCCCCAAATTCTCCAAATTGAATCTCCAAAAATGATATAGCAATACCTCAACTACTATAAATCAGAAAAACTCAGAAATGCAATTATAAACCAGCAATTGCAATTGATTGAATCCTGCAATGAAGCGCAAGTAGAAACCCTGGATAGATTTCTCTACTCCAGCTAGGGTTGATCTTTCACAACCGAACCTGGTACCTTAGAGTCTTCAAACCCTCCTCAACTTATACACGCAGGTATGAGAAATTAGAAAATAATCCAAGACATGTTCAAATGGTTTGCAATCAGTTCCTTATAAATAATTCTCATCCAACTTCAAGAAGCTTCTAGAATAAAATATTGTTTTATTCTCTCAAGTGACTTTATGATTTATTATTTTATTTAGTCACTTTATTAAATTAATTAAATATAAAGTCATCCTTAAGATATTATTTATTGGAATAACTTTATAAATAATTAATCTAATATCTCCACTTTATTTAATTAAAATAATCAATTAAGCTATCTTTTTGATATATTATTATTTTTGGACAACTTAATCAATTAAATTAATTAAATCATGATACCTCCAATTCGGGGATATGACAACTCTCACCTTGCCCGCATGGGGATCTGGGTGATAAAAAGGTGGAAGGTAATTGATTTCAATTGATTATAGCTTATCGCTCACCCCACTGAACAAGTGGTTATTTTTCAATTATTGCAATGTACACCTTGCCAACATATGCTCTCACCTTGCCCACTTTAAGATTTGGGTGATAAGAAAGTGGAAGGTAGCTTATTTCAGTTGCTTATCATTGTTATTTTGTTAACGCTAACCATTGCAAAAATCAAAAAAATTGGGGTGGATACCACATAGGTAGCTAAAATGCCTTGGCAATTTGGTCTACATTTGAGGATCAAACCCACCCTATGGGAAGTAATTTTCTCTAACACTATCTACCTTTAAAGTAATTAATATGAACATTGAAATCAATCAAATGCTACCATTCAATTCCAAAAAGTAATTTGGTATATAGACTTCCCACGGATCCAGTTGTTTCAGACCAAAAACCATGTAGAAATGGCAATTCAATAATTTAATCACAATTATTTGCTTTTAGAACAAGCCTGGCAGTTCAACAATGCCAGTTTGAATAGAAAAGGAACTAAGTCACAAGGTTCAGTGAACTTCAAGCATGGAGTTCGAATTTTATCGAATCTTTTTTTTTTAAATTCGTTCATCTTGTTCCCACCATCCCGACATCAAATACTCTACTACAACGAGGACCCATTCACATCAAATACGAACTTCATCATTTTAGTCATTCACAGAAACCCTCTTCTAATGTACTGCCTTCAATCGCAGGTCGGGGCATAACGAACCCTTGACCAAGATCGAGGGGCCAATGCTTTGTGAAATGTTTTGAAGTTTTTGATAACTGTATTAATATTCAAAAAGTGAACCATACGAAAGTAATGTTAATTTGGGACATCTATAAGATGGTGTAAAATAGTATAAGGGAATAAATCCCTTTTAAAAAAAAAGGTGTCAATTAAATTAATGCATATAATAAATATATAAACTAATTTACAATTAATTAAGAGTGGGATTTGATAATTGTAATAAATGAATATTTAGAGTATTAAATGTAAGGACATAAGGTTTTTAGTTTTAGGAATTAGAATAAAGAATATATGTTGATGTCGTGTAAGATATAATTATTTAGGTAAAAAAAATGTTTGGAGTCTATAGAATGATTTAGGATTTGTATAGTTTCTGAAAATATATATAGGCCATATATTATCCCTTTAAGGCTAAATGCAAGCTCCACGAAAATGATCTAGTGCATAGAGTTGATTTGTAAGCTATAAGATTGTCTTGAGAATATGGACTTCTACAACCTATTTTTTTGCAATCTTTGATGGATGAATCATGTGTGAGGATGACGATATTTAGAAATACCTTTGAGGAATTTGTCAAATTGATAAAATCAAAATACACTAAAGATTCAAGTTAACTAAATCTATTTATCAATGTTAAACTATTTTGACAATTTTGTGGATATATTACATATTTTGAAAAAATAAATTTACATAAGGCGAATTTAATGCCATATTTTTTTCCGAATTTTTTTCTTGCCGAACTTCATCTGAATTTCAATGTCGAACTCGAACTCGAATTTGAACCATGTGACTTAGTATATATATATGTATGGAACTGAAATATCTATCTATCTATATATATATAGAGAGAGAGAGAGAGAGACCAAAATTCTGAGCTTTATGCACTTCCATGCCGAAAAACACTTACAATCCAGCCACCACTGGCATTGACTTGAAAGAGTCATAAAATGCAAGATAAAGGTAGCATTTTAGGTCACCCCCAAGCAATGCCTATGCCCCTATTCCCCCCGAACCCACTTATGCAAGCATTTCTCAAGGAGATTATTTTTTCATTTGTCATATATTGTTTTGAGGTTACCCCCTCCAGTTCATGACATATGACCTCCATTATGGCGTACACTTGCTAATATGGCAGTAACTACAGTTGTCTCATGAGTGTCCTGCTATCAAAACAGAATCTATTATGTAAACTTTATAAAGAGAAACTGAAGGAAGGTAAGATTTATAGTTTATACTGAAGCTATCTAATGGAATTTTTCAGCTCCCAGAATAGAGATCTAACAATATTTGCAAGAAACACAAAAAGTCATAGCCTTTTTGAATGGCCTCAAACTTGTACACAACACAAATGGCCATTGCATACAGCATTCAAACCATTTGTGGTCTCTGTAGCATTTGGGTGCAACGGCTTCTGCCATAAATGTATGGGATACACACCAACCAAAAACGCCTAATATTGAAAACCCTTAAAAACCTCTTTTAATAAACATCCTGGAGTCAGTTCCATATGATCGCACCTATGTTTTGTGTCCTCTTTTTGACATTCATTAGCAGAAAAAAGAAGCAGCAGAGCAGAGAACGTGACAATATTAATTTTTATGGGTGTGGATATGAAAAAGATGTAAGGCAAAATCTGTATTTTTCCTCTGGTCCATAAAATCATTGTTATGAATAAGTGGAAATCATAAATTTAATTGAGGATCATCACGCATTATTCTTAGTAGGTGGATGAACAAGGTTAAGAGAAAAATGAGACAAGAATGTATGTCTGTTTTGTAAAGTGGAGATAACTGAATCAGAAAAAAATAATAATAATAACTTTAATTTACAATATAAAACTTATAATGACATTTGAACTAACCAGGTGAATATTTTAGTATCAATTTCTTTACAGAATTTATTCACATAAAAAAAATTGAAAAAACAGAATAATTCATCATCAAAGTCAATCATTCAAAAAATAAAACAACTAAATATACTGTCCCATAAACTGTCATTAACCTTACAAACCTTAAAGCATTCTATTTTATTTTATTCTACCCGTTAATAGGTAAATCTGTAAACTGAAGGAATGCGAAATCGAGAAAGGTTGAAAGCAAATCTAAGACCTTTCCCTCGAAGAATGTGATGTCGCTTCTGCAAAGCGATGTGGACACAACTTTGATGCGCACTTCAAGAGGTTGCGGAGGTGCTACCTCGACCTCTTCCATCTTCAAAGGCTCCCCAGGCCCCCATGCCACCGCAGCTGCAGTCATCACCCATGAATACTAATATTGTTATGTGTAAATGCTACAAATCAGCAACGATCCAAATTATGTTTCATCTTAAAAAGAAGAATGTATGTACCTTTGCAAGTGATAGATTGAGGAAGCTTTTTGCAGGCCATGTTACAGTGAGGCTTCTACACTTTTGCCCAGATGCGTAGCTGTGTTGCAAATCTTAAAATCCGTGGAGAGGACATTGTCATTAGTTGGTGACCTAGGTAGGTGAACTAGGTAGGTGGGTGTGGGTTCGGTGAATCTCGTCTTCTCGCCGGAGTGACATTAAATCTAAATTTATAAAATATATATAATATATACATGGATTTGGTAAGTGAAAAACATGAGCTTTCGCATCGTCAAGTTTTCCTTCATCGCCTTTTACTCGAGTTCAACTTCGTTCTTTCGGTCTCTCTTCCGGGCAATGTGATAATTTGCACTTTTGACCGTATTTATTAATTAATTGAAAATAAAAAGTGTATTTTAATAAATACGATCAAAGGTGCAAATTGTCACCTGCATAGACAATTCTTCTCCTTAGATTTGTTTTTAGCTTCTAGTTAATGTGTTTTCCTACAACAACCAAAGACTAATTTTCAATTAATTAGCCGATAGATTACATAATGTGTGAGATGATTCGAGTTTGAAACAAGTCTCCCATATGCAAATCATTATTGAGTCGGAAAACAAGTTTTAAATGTTGTAAGAAAGTATCAAATAAAAGCATCCAAAATCTCACTTTTCACATACAAACTAGATAAATATTGATTTGACAATGGATGGGAACATTCTATTTTCATTTGAAGTATTTTTTTGTTAATTTGATGGTAACTTATTTTTCATTTTCATTGTTTCATATTTTCTATTGGGACATAATCCTTGAACCTTTTTTAGATACAAGTTCTAGTTAATAAATACCATCACTAGGTCTCATTTTCAATTAGAATAATAGAAGTTAATTTATGTTTTATTTTTTTAAAATATAATATCTATATGTTAATTTATGGGCCTATGGTCTAATCAACAAAAAATGCGTAAAATGTTTTTGGTCCTAATAAGTATTTTTATATTTTTTAGTTTTTAAGAAAATATTTTTTTAATTAAATATGGCTGTCAATTTTAATAATTTTAACAATAAAGTATGTTGACAAAATAATAGACAAAATTTTGATATTTTATGAAATTTTAGAGATTTTTTTTAGGTTTGGTTAATAAGGGTGGGTCTCATGGAGCCACTATAAGGATTATTTTTGTGGAGTGGGGGATCTTATGAAAAGAAGAAAATTATGTTACAAAATAAAATAAATATTATGCAAGAAAATATGAGTCCCTATTTTTTAGAGTTTAAACTTATGCGAGTGTCTTTGGGGTTGGGTTGAAATTTTTCCTTACCCACTTCCTAAATTTTGTTGCCATGTGTTATTCATCTATAATTTTACAAATTCTTGCCAATAATTTTTTAGATTTAGCTATATAAATGTAGTTTTATCATTCCTTGTTGCTAAAAAGTAAGCATGAGACCACCAACTTCCTAAAATGTTGGAGCTTAAAGTTTTAAGCTTGTCCATTATTAAAATACATGTGGGACCCCATGCTTATTAAAGATGCTAAAAAATCTCAACAACAGCCACTAATATTTTAAGAAACCCCCCCTCCATGGAACCACAGCTTAAGTGTTTTTTTCTAACTTGTAGGGTGGATTCACTTTAGGGTCAAATACTTATTCTAGAGTTTTGTGTATTGCCCATATGATTGAGAAATATCTCTATATTTCCTACACACGTATATGTGTGACTAGAAAATTGAGTAAGTCATTTCTTAAAAAAATTAATCATTACATTAGCAAATGGTAAGTGTTTCAAAGATACAAAAACTTAGTTATGAAAACAAGAGTTTTTATTGTAGTCTAAGAAGATTGTGATCATTGTTGAAAAATTGATTATCATTGATGTTAAAGGGTCGACTTTGAGTTTTTATTTTGCAAAATTAAAATTAAATAAATTGGACAACCCCACTTGGAGCGACCTCATTTAGAGGTGTTTTTTGAAAAATTAAAAATAAATTAATTTTGTATTTAAAAGGGTCGACCCCCTAGAGAGGTGTGCCCCACTTTGGAAAATAAAAAGAAATCAAATAAATAAAAATATTAATTGTTGCTTGGATTGGCGTGTTTGATGAGGTGAAACCCTTGGTTGAAGAAGCATTTGAAGGTGTATAAATAAAGGAGTTTTGGAGGACATTTTAACCATCAATTCAATTCCAATATCATTATGATTTAGAGCAAATTTACTAGTGTATAAAGAGAAAAAGAAAGAGTCATTGCAAAAATTATTTATCAAATATTTGAGCAAATGAGCCTCATTTGATCTTATTTTCAAAAAGTAATATTGGAGCGAACATCATTGAAGATCATAGTACAAATTTATGTGAAGATATTGTAGATTTGTGAGCATATTTTGAAGATAAAATCATTTCATAGTCCCATTATACTCATAAAGAAATCATAATCAATTCCTAGAGCAATTATAACCATGATAACATTAAAGAAATTTTTGTATTAATAATCAGATAAACTAGTTAGTATATTCAATACTGAATCAATGGGGAAGCATATATATCTGCATCATGTTAGACCTTTCAAGATTTTCCATTAAATGGCACGTTTGAACAGGTATTAACAAAAAGGCAATATCTAGGACTCAGAAAGAATCATATTTAGAATTTGCAGCAACTTGGGATACTCGAATTTCCACGTCTAGGTTGATTGTACAAGATGGGTTTGTATCTGTAGTTTACCAGCCAGAAGAATTTATAGTTTAGGCACAGCCAAGGCAATAATCCGAAGAGAACATTCATCATACATATGAAGGAGGTTTCAGACTATAATTCAATTATATACAACTCCTATTATTGAGCGATTACACAATCTGATATTTAGAATTCCAACTTATTAATGTCTAAGTGAGTTATCCTCGCCTGGTTTCGTTTTGATTATCCATGTGTTCTTTTCCTTGCTCATCTTCTCTTTACTCCCTATTCACCCATGATTGACTTCTCCATCCTTAATTTCTATGTCTGTGGGCAATCACGTCTTTTCTTTCAGTCACGACTTTTTGATTGGAGATGCCTCTTAGTGATTTAAAAGGGTGCTTTAGATTCTATAATGTAATCGACCCGGTGTTAGTTTCATTAATGTGATCCGATTAAGGTAGTATTTGATTAGTTTGATGCTTAACAATGTTCACACGATTAAGGATTGTCCAGCTCTCATCAGAATTCCCGATAACATTCTGCAGGGGGTAAGGTATGTACACCTCGTATTGTGGAGCATGAGTTAGGTGCCTCCCTCAATATTGGGAGTACGAGGAGTCCCATATTGCTGTAGGCCGTCTGTAGACCCAAAAACAGATTGCCGGGTATCGTGGACTATAAAATAATATTATTATTATTATTCATTTATGCATAACGTGAGTATCTTTGACGCAGGTGGTATTATATACCAACAGATCCAATATGACTCTTGATCGATTGGAGCCTTTTAAACCGAATTTACTCAGTATGAACCAATTTCTTGTCTTTTCTTTTTTTTTTTATTGCAAAAAGGACTTTATTAACAAAATCAGAAATTACATACTGTTATACCAGCAAGGTCAATACAACAGCAAATTTTACTAATACAAAACCATGTCATACATCCACCAGCAAGGCTAATACAGTAGCAGCAAATTCTGCTGATACAATTTTAAAAAAGTCTCCCATACAGCAGCAACGAAATTCTGAAGCTTGATGGCTGTCCATATCCTGTTCCAAAACTCCAATTGTGGAGAAGTATGATTCCAGCTTGCCTATGTTGATCCCAAAACAGCAATGAACAAAGCAGAAGCAAAGACAAACAATGTTGTTCCTCCAATTGCACAAGGAAGATGCTGGCAAGAAATATGTTTGATGTACCGAAAGAAGAAGTTGGTATTTGGCTGTCCATCAAAATGAAAGAACTCCCGAATCCTTCACTGTATCATACCCTCATCAAGAAAGCTAAATAGAAAGACTGTAAAACTTCCAGCTTCATAATCTTTAGAACCTTTTTCAGAATAAACCTCTAAGATTGTCTTCTGCAGCTTGCATCCATGTATCCTGAAAACTGTCTTTAAATGATTTAATTTGCATCTATAGGTTGGCCAATGTAACTTGAAGATCCGGCTTAGTTTGGAGATTATGCTGGATAACGGTGAGGTGGAGCAAGAAATCTGCATTGAGCATCAAGACCTCTATATGAAGAGGGAAAAAGGTATGAAAGAATGAAGCCAAGCACCGGAGTCTCCAAATAAATTTAAGGATAATTTGCCTAAAGCTTTGAGAGATGAGATTGTGATGTTGAGAAAGCCCAAGAAGCGCAGATCTCCAAGTCCACTTGTGGGGTGCAATAGTAGGGAAAGTGGATGAGATTATGGGCATGAGGGCAAAGCCAGAATGTATGCTTAATGTTGTACCCAAACCAAATTTTTTGCTTCATCAAGGCATTTTGCATTTAAAAGTCTAAACCTTGCTAAAATGTTGTAAAACACAATTTTGGGCAATATCAAGCATGGAGTTTTTGTCAATAGTTTGTCAGTCAAAGTCAATTATATTGATCAAAACCTGAAACAGAGACTCAAAATAGAGATTTTCACGATGGAGGAGCATCTCATGACGACATTTCATATAGCAGATGGTCATTTTAATGATCGAAACAGAGTTTTTAAAGATCAAATCATGGAGATTTCTCAGAGGAAAAGCCCAAAAGCGCAAGTATAGCTCAAGGGCGCCCAGTTTGTTGAAGGTCAAGATTCTGGTTAAAATGTTCAAGCATCCAGTCAATCTCTTCAGAATCAGTCTGGCTATCCGTCGAGCTATCCAGCGAGGCATTCCGAGACTCACAACTCCGGTTATCAGCAACAGAAGTTGAAATCCCTAAATTTTAGGATGTGAGGATTTTGCTCTTTTCAGGCAAAAGCGCGCCTCTAGCCTGAGGGCGCCCATCTCAAGGAAGGGGTAAATCTCGACATTTTCGATGCCAAATGCAGTCAATCCGTTCACAACTAGTCTGCTTATCCGACGAGATATCAAGTGCAGTCATCCGACTCTCAGAGTTCAGGCGGCAGTCATCCAAAGATCAGCTTAAAATGGAGTTTTCACGTTTCTGAGCTTCTCCGTTTATGCCCAGTGCAAGTACAAGCTAGGGGCGCTGGTTTAAAGGACCCCTCAGATGGCAATATTTGCAGACAGAGTCTTCGCGACATCAGTAGTATTCTAGCCTAGCTCCGCAACGCATCATTCAGCTTGTCGATCCGACGTTCCTGGTGGTCGTGGCGGAAATTCTACCGAGCACGTAATTTTACGGGCGAACCAACAAATGGTTTTCAGTGCATTTTCATAGTCTTAAGGCGCCTAGCCTTTAGGCTGGTCAGATGAGCCCGTTCACGTTTGAAGTCTTCACGACTATTGAGCGTAATCAATTTATCTTCCCAACGAGCATAGCCGCAGCCTTCAGCATTTGGCAGTCGCTCGTGTGTGCGAGTCTTTAGTGTAATACTGCAAAGAGAAGATGTTCGAAAATGGCTAAGTCTGGGAGCGGTAAACATAAATAAAATACTCACTGGAGTTTTGAGGTCTTATAAGCGTTTTCTTGCCTCGTCACCTCCAGTGACTTCTCTTGTGGGCCCTTCTGGCTGTCCGTTTAAAATAGATAATGCCTGAATCGGGTCATCCCAGCTCCAGTTATTAATGGTCAAAGTAGGGTATTTTGATGACGTTTGATTTTCGTCGAAATGACACCAGTGCAACCTAGAGCCAAGGGCGCTTTTCTTTTTGAGGCCCTTAACACAGCTTTTAGTTCTCGTGTGAATAGTCATCGGATGCAGAATATCTCCAGTCATGTGAGCTTCGTCTCATATCAGCAGGGTTCATCGTTCACCGTCAGCAGCCGTTTGAAGTGTTAGATGGCAGTTTAGGGAAATGGCTAAGTCTGGAACCCGTAAAGCAATCTAATCAAGTGCGCCTAATTTTTCAAAGGGTTAAACGATGGATTTTGCAGTTGTGTCTCCCAGCAGACATTTCTTCCTTGTTCAGTAGGCTTTCCGTTGATTATCTCATATCAGTCTCAGCATCACCTGGTCATCCATAAATTAGTGTCGAAGTTGGCCAGTCGTGACAGTGTTGTCAGCTATTAAATAGGGATTTAATTAAAAATGAAGTATCTTGAGCAAATGGATGCCTATGTGCTCAAGAGACGACTTTTCGGAATCAGTAAAGTCAAACGATGAATCTCAGAGCTTCAACCAGTTTGTCAACTGAAGTTCAGAATATGTCTATTTTTAGCGCCATTGCATGATAATAATTATTTTATTATTATTTTCAAATTTGAACTTCCAGACAGTGGCAGTTGAACTGAAAGGCAACCAATCAGAGGATTTCTATTCTGGTTAGGGTTTATGAATTCTTGCAGTTGCTAAGTGGTGCGAATTCCTTCTTATTTATACATGGCGCCATCTTCATTGTTCTTCACAAAGCTTTCAAAGAAAATTCGTATTTCTCAAGAGCAAAATTAATCTCAAGAGAAATTCGTGATTTTTCTAAGGTAAATTCGTGTTTCTTCAGAAGAGAAGGGCGCATATTTTCAAAGAAATTCAAAGTTCAAAGTAATTCGCAATTCCTTGATTCTTAAAGGCGTATTCCAAATTCTCAAAGGCGTATTCATAAATTCATAAAATTCGCAAGTTCTTTAGAGTTCAAAGGCGGATTTCATTACAAAAGGCGATTCCTCAAATCCTCAAATTTAATACCAAATTCGTATTTTCTTCAAGGAAATTTGAATTTCATTCATTCAAAGGCGCAAACTTCAAGAGGAGAAATTCGTGGTTTTTAATTCCAAGGCGAATTCTCCAGTCAGAGGCAAAATATTCATCAATTCACAGAGGCGATTTTTCCTAACATATCTTTTTGCAGATTCAAGTTCACAAATATCAGTTATTCAAAGAAATCTTGGGTGATTTTCACAGAAGAAGACATTTAAAAAAAATGTCTTTTGCATCCTTTAAATCTCAGATTTCTCACAAAATACATAGTGCATGTTCCTTAAATTGGCGAATTTGGCAAGTCTCAGTATCTGGATCGTTTCCATATAATTTCCTTGAGTTGAAATTGTGCGCTTGATTTTTCACGAATTTTAGCTTCAGAACATTCGTTCTTGAATTGCTAATTTTCTCAAGTGAAAATCTTTGTACGATCGAGTAGAAGTTGAATTTTTGAAAATCTGACCTTCTGGGTTGTCTTAGAATCTTTTCTGGACAAAACCCATATTTCGGATTTTTCGCTGAAAATAATTCTTCGAAAGGCTATTTTTAACTCTAGCAGGCTATTTTTAGATTCCAGAAATCTTGTCAGAATATAGTCAAGTTCACAGTCAACAGGCTAATTTTTCAAAATGTAGTTCACTCAACTTGAATACAGGACCAAAATCGTCCTTACTCATGATTTTCGCAGGGTGGTTGAGACAGACCTTCACAAAGTGTTGCCAGAGGCAGTGTTAGACCCAGTTAAGATCAGAAGTTCAATCATTCAAAATATTGAGCAGTCTGGTTTACTAGAGGCCGCTTCCATACCTATCTCCATTCACTGTGTTGAGTTTGTGATGGCTTGCATTAAGCATTACAATCCGACTACTCGTGAGATAGCGTCAGTCGACGGACGGGTCATTCTGATCTCAAACCTGTAGATATCGAGGAGTTTTGGCATTCCTCAACATCCGAGGACCCTAGTTGTTTCTATGGAGCGATGTCATGTGCGTTTGATCTTGATGTGGACAAATGTCAGAAGAAGATGGTAGAAAGATGGTTAAAACAAGCAAAGAACAGATTGCCAAACAATGTGGGTCGTGGTGAATACAAGGATGAGTACGCGATTCTAATCACACTCTTGAATCGTGTCTCAGGTCAAGCACATGCAAATGTTTTCCAGCCTTGGATGTATTACATTATTGGTCGCATCATTTCTGGGCAGGAGCATTATGATTGGGCATCCTTCATCGTGATATTCTCCATGAACCGAGATCAGGTTTCTTGGTTATCATGAGTTTCACATGTGTTCATATCACCAAGTATTATGATAAACTATGGGAATTGATTCAGGGACTTAACAGTGGGCATTCTCCTTTATTCGAAGGTTTATGATATTATGATCAGCTTGAGTTCACGGTGACGATCATTCAAAAGCGTGTTCGAAGCTTTCTTGACTTACCGCAGTGAGAATTTGGGCCGGGAGGTTTGCATGTTCGTATCTCGGCAGTTGCTAGGGTAGCAATGGATGGATGGGCAGATTCGTTTATTCAGTTCCCAACATACACCTACATCCGAGTATACGGTTTCACAGGAAATCCAGCTATGCTTCCACGTTATCCTTCGGATAAAACAATCTTTCAGGAGTTCCTTAGACAGATGCATGATGTTCATCGTCTCCTACGCCGCAGGCACAGACCATCACTCAACTTTCCTTTTCAATTTGGAATGTATTGGTGCAAGTCGACAATTGATGCAAAGATCGCAGGACAGGAACTTGAGAGATATCATCTTAAGTACCTTGTCGAAGCGATACCTATGACCCAGCACCGGTCATTATCATTCACCTACATTTGGAGGTATATATCCTAAACCTTCTATGGAGGATTCTTGGAGCCATTACCTGAGATGACTTGAGTTAGCGAGGAGCGTGAATTCACGGCCGCTTCTCTCTCTCCTGATTTCACATTTTTCTTGTCGAAGGATGTGGGAGGTTGTCGAATGATGAGGGAGAGGAGTTCTTCCTCGATTTTCGAGAAGGCAGTCGATACACAACCGTTACTGACAATAGATTAGTACGCCAAGAGATAATACCTTGATCAAGGAGAGGAGTCAGAAATAGAGTCATCGAGCAGTATAATTTACCTCGGCGAGCAAGAAGACAAGAAGAGTAAGTGTTCCTAGAGCAGAGCCGCCAGTGGTGGTAAATCCTTCGCTACCTTCTTTGTCAAAACCTAACAAGAAAAAGAGGAGTAACCCTCCTAAGAAAGTACAGGCGCCAAATAATTCAAAGGGCAAGGCGCTTGCCACTGTTTCACACACAGAGCCTGACAGACAGCCGCTTATCACAGAGCCAGTTCAGAGATCAGCTCAGAGCCCGCCAGTACCTGAGGTTCAGCCTCAAGTTCCTATAACAGTTCCAGAGCCGTCACCAGTCCCAATTCACATTGAATTGGACTTAGACTCTCCACCTCGCAGTGAGTCTTCTACACACTCACTCTCATCAGTACCTACTATCGCTAGTGCAGACCCTTCTAGTAGCATTAGCCGAGATCAATCTTGGATCGAGACTCAGCTAGGAAGGAAGAGGAGGCAGCCATCTTATGTTCTCAATCATTCTGATTTCGATGACATTTACCAAGATGCGACAGATAAGAGAGTTAAGAATATGGTTCCGTAGAAATGCCCGGCATAGGGGTGTCATTGAGGCCTTACGTACCTCCACCGGGGAAGAACTTGTTTGAATTGGAATCTCGGGGATTGCAAGTTATCCGCAGTCAACCTTGGTGGCACCGCGCCAAACTTCGGAAGGTTGATCTTAGCACCAAGTTACTTCTGAGGGCGATTACCGAGGGCGAGAATACTAAGGAGGAGAAGATAAAGCTGACCCTCAAGGCTGAGAAATCAAGCAACCGTTAGTACATTTCCTGGCCTTGTGCATAGACGAAGCCATTAACACACTCCACCGATGGCAGGCCTCCCGGTAGAGGCAAAGTCGGCTCAATCTTGGTTGCATATGGCGTTTGGAGGAATGGGAGAAGATTTAGTTGCTAGAAGGTCGTACTATGCTTACAAAGTTATGCTCGATTCGCGGTACAATGCCACGAGGAAGCTCGTGTCGTCTTCGGGGATAGAAGGAGCGGGATGGCTATTAACAAACCAGGGATGAAATTTTGATTGCTCAGGTTTGGTATGTCGATCCGCAGTCGAGAAAGGCAGAGAGGCTATCTACTCTTGGAAGACGATTGGTTTGAGCAAAGATAAGAGGGCGACTTGGCATCGAGTTGGTAGAGAGCCGTCACTAGTGCGCTCGATTCGTGAGGACCTCTTGTGTCCGTTCTGGAATAGATTATCGGTCGAAGGGTGGTGCCCTCGTGGAGCTTCTAGATGTTGGTCGAGCTTGAGCACTCATTCATACCATTTTCGGTGGGGAGGCGGTTGGTTGTAAAGGTTACTTAAACTACAGTCATGTCAGCATTGATGAAGCAGCGAGGGCCGAAGGGCAGGTCTCAAATCCACGGTGAATTAGGGACATCTTTGCATCGACATAACATCCTTCGTCAGAGTCTCATCGCTCCAGACAGTGACACAGTCAAACAATCTCATTGAGGGGTTGATTGCTCGAGATCACACATAGTAAACTTCAGTTCCCACTTCTCAGGATAGACATTACACACACGAGTTGAACTGGGTGTTACCCTTTCCAGTTAACTCGAAGTTGTCATCACATGCATATCTATTCTGAGATTCGCCCTTCACACTTGGAGTTTTATTTAGGGTTTTACGTTAACTGATGTTAGTCTTCCAGTTAACTTGCTTTCAATAAGGACGTGCATGCTCGCACAATTGTCCATTTTTAGATTAGATGTTTCAGTCAAACTGAGGGTAGTTTCCCAGTTGACTGTATAGTTTACTTAATTAGGGTTTGGCGCATTGCTTGCATGCATTGCAAGAACTATAGATGACACAAGGTGATTTTAGGGTTCCCTACACCTTGATGTATATAAATAAGAGCTTATGCTCATTTGTAAATAACTTTTTCTTGAGAGAGAAATATATGCTGCGCCTACCTTGCCCTCAATATTGCTCTTTTTGGTATTTGTTCATGTGTCTTCACTATTGCAATTGATTGTTATGCCACATAGGGTTTCGAAAGATTGTAATGCTGAATTCTTTCCATAGTTTAGATATATCTGTTTGAACATCTTTATCATTAAAATCAATTGTTATGCCACATAGGGTTCCAAGAGATTGAGGTGATAAGGCTGTTTTGTGTTAATTTACCATTGTGATCGATCGTTATGCCACATAGGGTTTCGTGAGATTATAAGGATAAAGGCTATTTTGTGAAGGCTTTGTTGTTTCGATTGAGTGTTATGCCACACAGGGTTCCATAAGATCGTCTTAGTGAATTCTTAAATCTGTTGTGCCCAATAAGCTTGTTTAGATTGAGATGATAGTTGTGCCACCTTGCCTTCAAGTAGAGAGTCTAAACATGCTTATCGTCCGATAGTCAAACCTTGCTCCGTTTCCTCTTGCTCTGTTTTCCTGAGGAGATTGGATAGATTTAAGTTGTAGTTAGTTGATTTGCAAAACCAGAGAAAACTCAGCTGCAACATATAAGTTCTTTCAAGAAAGCCTTGTGCCTCTAGCAGCTGAAACAAAAAGACAGGACATAGTTTTAGCTTATTTTCCTTTGCAAGTATATTTGTCAAAGCACAACGAGGGAGCTTCCCCTCCATAATTTGAAGAGCACTCATTGTGTAGTGTGCATAGGTTGTTCATAACAACTTCTACTCCAGAGGTGTTAGTTGTTACGCCAACACTTAATAGACTCCCGTTTAGAGCAGAATGGACAAGAAGGGGAGGAAGTTAAGAATTGAAGGCGGTCTCTAATAGGCAATTTAACATGAAGAATTTTCCAAGCCAGGAGTTGGGATTGAGCATCAGCTTTGGAATGCCAAATGTGGGAGCTTAGTTTGTTCCATTTAGCACAATTAAACTTGCAATTCCATTTAAGATTAAGCAAAGGGGCAAGGGAAATGGGAGGCAAGAGCTATCGATAGACAATCTTGAGAGGAAAGCATCGGAAATTGCGGTTGTTAGGCCATTTCCAGTCTTTGAGAAAGTTATCATGGCAAGATGTAGATAGTAAACACAAGAGCTCAAGGGTAATAAGTTATTGAATTTTTAGAACATCTTTGACAGTTGGAGAAAGCTTGAATTGAGCTTTGATTTGTTGCCAAGACTTCCAATTAAACGTATTTGAGTCCCACAAATCACGAAACACTTGGATGCCTTTTTTAAACAAGTATCTTCCTTTAAGGTTTTTTATTTTTGCAAGAGGAGCATCATCTTGTTGAACCAACCGATTCCACCAAATGGAAGAAGATGTAAAGCTTAGACCATGACTTAAAGATTGGTCATACCAAGATATTCTTTGTGAAGTCATCTCCCAAGTAGTCCAGATAGTGTCAAATGGAGCAGAACCATGAGTCTTAAAGAAGGGAACCATAAGAAGCTTATACCTCCAATTAACCAAGTCCCAAGAGTGACCAGCTATAGCAGTTTGTATTCGATAGTGAACCAGATGTTTCCAAGGAGCATCACCATCCAAAGCTCTTATTATCCATTTTGTAGTAAGACAAATGCCTTGAGTAAAAGGGTCAATGATTCCTGGCCTCCCCTTGTCTTTTGGTTGAATGCAATGGAGCCATGAAGAAGTAGGAAAACCTTTCTTATTTCCCCACTTAGCCCAAAGGAAACTCCTGATCAGTTGTGTAAGTTGCTTATAGCATTTTTTTGAAGGGAGCCAACAAGAAGAGATGTAGACATGACTAGCCAAAAGGATTTTGTTGGCAACTTGAATTCTTCCAGCTAGGGATAAACAACGGTTGGTCTAATTTAAAAGTTTGCATTTGATTTTAGACAAGAACCAATTCCACATATCTTTGAGGGAGACCCCTATGCCAAAGGGAATACCAAGGTATCTTGTTATAACACCATGCTTAACTTCACGCCATTCAGTAGGTATCCAAGGTGGTCTTATTATTTTGATGTCCTCACATCAAGGTAAAATCTTTCAAAGTACGCAATTTGTAATGTCCCATATATAAAATATTATATTGATAATCATTTAATGTTTATATCTTATATTTCATACTTATAATGTTATCATTTATAATTTATAATGATATTTTAGGTTACCTTATTTATTATCTTATCTTGGATGTTGAGTTATTTGTATTATAATAAATTGTCCCTATATTATATTTTATAGTCATAATCGTTATTATTTATAATTATTATATGATTCCTATCTTAAGACTAATAAATTGATTTTATCGTTTTATCAGTTATTTCAATAATATCAGTGGTATAATATTATTACAATATTATCTGTGACAATTGTAATAATATTTAAATTGAAATTTTATTTAATTTTGATAGGTCTATTTTATTTAGTTGATTGGTTACAATATTGGGGATATGACATGGATACTACATAGGTACTAAAATGCCATGGCAATTTAGACTATATTTGAGGATCAAACCCACCCTATGGGAAGTAATTCTCTCTAACACTATCTTTTCCATTAATGTAATTAGGCTCTCTCTAACACTATCTTTGCCATTAAAGTAATTAATATGAACATTGAAATCAATAAAATGCTACCATTCAATTCCAAAAAGTAATTTGGTATATAGACTTACCACGAATCCAATTGTTTTAGACCAAAAACCATGTAGAAATGGCAATTTAGTAATTTAATCATGATTAGTTGCTTTAGAAGAAGCCTGGCAGTTCAACTTGATGCAAGTTTGAACAAAAAAGGAATTGAAGTATATATATATATAGAGAGAGAGAGAGAGAATTTTTTTTTTAGCTTTCTGCACAATTCCATGCCAAAAAACACTTACAATCTAGCCACCACTAGCATTGACTTGAAAGAGTCATAAAATACAAGATAAAGGTAGCATTTTAGGGCACCCCCAAGCAATGCCTATGCCCCTATTCCCCCCGACCCCACTTATGCAAGCATTTCTCAAGGGGATTATTTTTTCATTTATCATATATTGAACTTTGAGGTTACCCTCTCCAATTCTAGACATATGACCTCCATTATGGCATACACTTGCTAATATGGCAGTAACTACAATTGTCCCATAAGTGTCCTGCTATCAAAACAAAATCTATTGTGTAAACTTTATAAAGAGAAACTAAAGGAAGGTAAGATTTATACTGAAGCTATCTAATGGAATTTTTTAACAACTAAAATAGAGATCTAACCATAGTTGCAAGAAACACAAAAAGTCATAGCCTTTTCACATTTGAATGGCTTAAAACTTGTACATAACACAAATGGCCATTGAATATAGCATTCACACCATTTGTGGTCTCTATAGCATTCAGGTGCAATGGCTTCTGCCATAAATGTATGGGATACACACCAACCAAAAACACCTAATATTGGAAACCCTAAAAAACCTCTTTTAATAAACATCCTCGAGTTAGTTCCATATGATTGCACCTATGTTTTGTGTCCTCTTTTTGACAAACATTATTAATTTTTATGGGTGTGGATATGAAAAAGATGTAAGGAAAAATCTATGCTTTTCCTCCTAGTCCATAAAATCATTGTTATGAATAAGTGGAAATCATAAATTTAATTGAGGATCATACACATTACTCTTCGCAAGTGGATGGACAAGGTTAAGAGAAAAATGAGACAAGAATGTATGTCTATTTTGTAAAGTGGAGATAATTGAATAAAAAAATAAAAATAAAAAAAAAAAAAAACTTTAATTTACAATATAAAACTTATACTGACAATTGAACTAACCAGATGAATATTTTAGTATCAATTTCTTAACAAAGTTTATTCACATAGAAAAATTTGAAAAAAAAAAAAAATTATCATCAAAATCAATCATTCAAAAAAATAAAATAACTAAATGCACTGTCACATAAACTGTCATTAACCTTACAAAGCTTAAAAATATCTATTTTCTTTTAATCTACCCATTAATAGGTAAATCTATATACTACAGGAATGCGCAATCGAGAAAGGTTGAAATCAAATCTAAGACCTTTGCCTCGAAGAATGTGATGTCACTTCTGCAAAGCCATGTGGACACAACTTTGATGTGCACTTCAAGAGGTTGTGGAAGTGCTACCTTGACCTCTTCCATCTTCAAAGGCTTCCCAGGCCCCCATGCCACCGCAGCTGCAGTCATCACCCATGAATGCTATTTATTGTTATATGCAAATGCTACAAATAAGCAACGAGTCAAATTCTTGTTTCATCTCAACAAGAAGAATACACATACCCTTGCAAGTGATAGATTGAGGAATCATTTCGTAGGCCATGTTATAGTGAGGCTTCTACACTTTTTCCCATATACGTACCTGTGTTGCAGATCTTAAAATCAGTGGAATGGACACTATTTATTAGTTGGTGAACTTGGTAGGTGTGGGTTAGGTAAATCTTCTTCTCGAAGGACATTGATTTCTAAATGAAAATAAATAAAATATCTATGGATTTGTTAAGTAAAAAACATCAGCTTTGGCATAGTCAATCCTTCCTTGTACCACTGGGCTCATGTCATCACCTTTTTCTCAAGTCAACTTCATCTTTGGGTTTCTCTTCCACCTTGTATTGTGCAGCACAAGTTAGGTGCCTCCCTCATATTGGGAGTACGAGGAGTCCCATAAACTATAAGCCATTTGTAGACCCAAAAACAAACCACCTGGTATCGTGGACTATAAAAGGACCTTTTCTTTCCTTTTTTTTCAGTCTTGTTTTTCCTTCACCTTTGTCCCCCTGTCTTTTCTTTTTCGTGACATCAGTTTAGTTTTTTTCGTACAATAATGAAATACCTATTTCTATTGTAATTTTGAGTTCTTGTAAGACGTAGGAATATATGCATTTGTATTTTATTTTGATTGCAAAAAGTTAATAGTACAAACATATTTTCACTTCATTTTTAATTTTATTTATTGTTCTATTTGATAAAGTTAATAGTACAAATATATTTTAAAGATTATTAATTTTTAAAGTATTTTAAATCAATTTTATTTAGAGCTTTAATTCTATCATTGCCTCTCTTTGATTAACATTTGCAACATAATTCTAAGTTTTGTTGATTTCGGTTCTTCTATTTTAACTTTTAACATCGTTTAGAAGAATTTTTTTGAGAGTAATTCAACAAATTTATTTTATTAGTAGTGTTAGCAAATTAATTATTCTACCAATAATACTTTAAATCAACTACCATATTACACATCTCACTAAAGGGTCAATGCACCAAGATGGTTCCCAAAAAGGGGGCTTAAGTGGCCACTTTTTTTTCTAAAATCAAGAAATACTGACCTTGGACGTGAAATTGAGGATAGCTATGTGCTCAAAATTTTGAGATGGAACAAAAACAAGGATCAAAGTGCTTCGAGTCTACTTTCAAAACTACTAATTTATTTTGAAAATGGTTGAGATTAAGCAATTCAAAAGAGAGATGTACACAAATTGTTGTTTTTGTCAGAAAAAGATAACATAGCAATTCTTGTACAACCCTAGCACGGTGAACTATTTTTAAAATTGCTATGGTCAAAAGTTAGCTAATAGTATCTAGTTGATGCATGATTTTTCTGATAATTTTTTAATGAATATTTGATTTTTTACTAATTTTGTAAGTGGGCACTTCCTAAAAAGAAGAATTTTGGCCATGCTCCCCCTACAAATTTTGGAAAGTAATAGATTTTTTTTTTTTTTTTCAAATTTGTAGAATGGAGTCTAGTTTCTAAAAATGTAATTTATTTGAAATTTCAATGAGTGGTTAATTTATAATGAAAAAAACACCAAACATTGCTTTTTGACAAAAAACAGACATACAAACAAAAGAAATTATGGATGAAAGGCTTAACATTGTCAGAAAGTGAAAAAAATTATATCGTTGAAAAGCTAAGAGAGAACCTAACATTACCCATGTGTTCGATTTTGTCGATATTGAACCAAATGCAATCCTAACGGTGAGCACGAACCCGATTATGTGAAAAATTGTAGAATTTGCAAAAAACACGTCTATGGTCATTGGGAATGCCATCTAAGCCTTTAGGTTGGTATTCCAAGGCAAATACCAAAGCTAAGGCTTGGGGATTCCCAAATCAAAATATAACACTCTCGCGTTATGTGTTAGTTTTGTCATTTTTTGCTTCTCCGGCGAACATGTCTAGCAACACATAATGCGCATGCATTATGTCTTCCTTTAGTTAAATGCCGCTTTATTGAATGTTTTTTGATATTTTTGTATGTATATGTATGTTGGTGTGTAATGTATGTATGTATGCATACATGCTTGTATGTATGCCTATATGTATGTATGT